>JAGPOW010001296.1:103947544-103988807 GCA_030014935.1 Caiman crocodilus
TGTAGCAGGCCACAAGATCCCCCCTCAGCCTTCTCTTGTGGAGGCTAAACAGGTTCAGTTCCCGTAGCCTCTCCTCATAAGGCCTGCCCTGCTGACCCCTGGTCATACGGGTGGCCCTCCTCTGGACCCTCTCCATATCACCCACGTCCCTCTTGAAGTGTGGCGCCCACACTGGACGCAGTACTCCAGCTGCGGCCTGACCAGTGCTGAAGGGTTGTACTCAGAGGGTGGTGGTGGATGGGTCATATTCAACCTGGGGGGAAGCAGGCAGTGGAGTTCCCCAGAGCTCGGTCCTTGGGCCTGCGCTGTTCAATTTATCAGTGATTTGGATGATGGGGTGAAAAGCAACCTGTTCAAATTTACTGATGATAACAAAATCTGGGGTGAGGTGGGCATGCTAGCAGAGAGGGAAAGACTGCAGAAAGACCTGGATAGGTTGCAAGGGTGGGCTGACAAAAACAGAATGCGTTTGAATACGGACAAGTGCAGGGTGCTGCACTTAGGCAGTAGTAACTGGCAGCACACTTATAAGATGGGAAACTCCCTTCTTGAGAGCATGGAGGCAGAAAGGGATCTTGGAGTCATCACTGACACCAAGATGAACATGGGCTGACAATGCGAGGTCACAGTCGGCAGGGTTAACTGGACCCTATCGTGCATCCACAGGTGCATCTCAAGTAGGTCCAAGGAGGTGATCCTCCCCCTCTATGCAACACTGGTCAGGCAACAGCTGGAGTACTGTGTCCAGTTCTGGGCGCCCCACTTCAGGAGGGATGTGGACAACATTGAGAGGATCCAGAAGAGGGTCACTCACATGATCTGGGGACAGCAGGGCAGACGCTACGATGAGAGGCTACGAGACCTGAACCCGTTCAGACTTCACAAGAGAAGGCTGAGGGGGGACCTGGTGACCGTCTATAAACTCACTAGGGGGGACCAGAAGGGTTTGGGGGAGACCTTGTTTCCCCCAGTGCTCCCGGGATAACAAGAAATAACGGCCACAAGTTGTTGGAGAGTAGGTTCAGATTAGACATCTGTAGGAACTACTTCACAGTTAGGGCAGCTAGGATCTGGAACCAACTTCCAAGGGAAGTGATGCTGGCTCCTACTCTGGGGGTCTTTAAGAAGCAGCTCGATGCCTACCTGGCTGGGGTCACTTGAGCCCAGTTTCTCTCCTGTCCAGGCTGGGGGTCAGACTTGAAGATCTACAAGGTCCCTTCCGACCCTACTTCTACGATTCTAGAACAATCCCATGCAAAGATACAGGCTGGGGACTGACTGTCTAAGCAGCAGCTCTGCAGAAAAGGACCTAGGATTTACAGTGGACAATAAGCTGATTATGAGCCAGCAGTGTGCAACTGTGGCCAAGAAGGCTAGTGGCATTTTGGGCTACATTAGTAGGAACATTGCCAGCAGATTGCGGGAAGTGATTCTTTCCCTCTATTTGGTACTTGTGAGGCCATATCTGGAGTACTGGGAATGTCTACACATCACTGTATGGTGATGTTGTTACTGCGCTTAAATTTTGCTGCAGGGAGCATGCCACTACGGTGACATAGCTCGCAATCACATGTAGACCTGCATGATCAGTACATCAATGTAGCACGCCATACAATGATGTAGCATGTTGCTACATCTCTGAAAGCAATTTGTAGACTCACCCAGTGTATCCAGTTTTAGCCCCCCCTACTACAGAAACATGTGGACAAATTGAAGAGAGTCCAGTGGAGTCCAACAAAAATAGTTAATGGACTGGGATACATAACTTATGAGCAGGGATCCAGGTTTTTCATTTGGCATGGAACACATATTTTCAAAACATGAATTCTCTCCTTTAAACAAGAAAAATGTGAGGAAACAGTGGATTTCCTCTTTCAGGCTGGCAGGGTTCTAGGAGTGGGAGGAGGCCAATTGGCTGCAGAGGGTGCCATGTACGTGTATGTCTGTGTACACATGCAGGTGCCAATCAATACAGTCAGGCAGAATGGTTGTGAAGCAGCTCACTCAGCTGTCTGCAGGTAAGTCTATGGGGGAAGGCCCAGGTGACACATGCAGAGTTGGGAAGGGGCAGCTTTTTGCAGAGGAAGTGGCTTGCACTGAAACCCCATGGTCAGGAAGAGAGAGGCAGGGTTGGCATCTGGGCCTGGGAGGGCTGCCTAGCTGGGGCAGTGTGTGATGCCCTGGGCTGGAGTATACATACTTACAGGGCCTAGCCAGGGTGTAGGACCCAGTCATGGGTGACTCATTGGGTGGGGGGAGGATGGTGGGGAAACTTGCTCCCCACTACTGCACACACTCCTGGGGAGGGATCGGATCGATAGGCAATGAGTTGGAGGGGCATTGTAGGGGTATGTGCCCCACCCCTATTTTTGTGTTCACATGGGACTTGCAGCCTGGCTGGATTGGCACCTGGTATTGGAGGGTACAGCAGGGTGACAAGAATTGTTGCTGCTGCTGCCACAGCCACCACCACCACCATCAGTGGGACCCCTGCACCAGCCGCGCTGCCATAACAACATGCTACCAGCAGTGCAAGGAGTAATGGATTGGATCGGGAGCTGCACTGTTCTCACCTACTCCCATTGATAATCTCACATACTAGGTCTCTACCCTGCTGCCATGGCCCAGCCACTGATACTGCTGCTGCTCCCCTCAGGCTGCTCATGCTGCCCCCCCACCTCCCCTCCCCTCTGGGGTAGAGTCATAGCCTGGTGCACAAGCAGCTGGTGGTGGGAGGGAACCATGGTCCTCCCCTTGGTTTGTTACTACACCACCAGCACTGTGAGGAGTATTACTCCATGGAGGTATGGCTAGCACAGGGGTCCCAGTGGTGGTGGCAACAATGAGTTTCTCCACCCTGCTCCACCCACCCTCCCACTGCAGGTGATGCCCACTGGGCTGTGGAGATAGCTCCTGCCTGGTGCCAGACCAGCCAGGCTGCAGCTCTGTGCTCTGTTGTAGGCACACAAATCTGGAGGGGGCACATACCTTCTCAACACACTGCCTATGGTCAGGCCCCTCTCTTGCCCCACCTCACCCCACACATCTACCCCTGTTCCCACACACTGGGGGCCTGGGGCCTGGGAGTGGGACACAGTGGGTCAGAAGTGAGGAGCACTGACAGGGATGGGGTGCTGTGGATTGGGAGTGAAGGGCACTGGCATATTATGGATGCTCAGTGCCACAAAGCCTAGGGGAGTAGAAAGGAGAGGCAACTGCAGCTGGATACACATCCTAGTGAGCAAAGGAGGCAGGGAGAGCTTTGATTTTTCTATGGTAAAAACCCCAAATTGTATAGGTATATAGGATTATATTATAATGACTGAGACACCGATAAGATTTTGGATTTTAAAACAGAGAAAATCAGCATACCTGCTTAGGAGGAGAGGCTCTGGGAACTGGGCATATTTAATTTGAAAAAGAGAAGACTGAGTGGAGACTTAATAGCAGCCTTAAGTACCTGAAGGGTGGTTCTGAAGACGATGGAGCTAGAGTGTTCTTGGTGGTGGCAGATGGCAGAACAATGAGTAATGGTCTCAAGTTGCAGCAAGAGAAGTTTAGATTGGATATTAGGAAAAACAGTTTCACTGGGAAGGTAGTAAAACACCAGAACAGGCTACCTAGGGAGGTTATGGAATCTTTACCCTTGGAGGTTTTTAAGACCTGACTAGACAAAACCTTGGGTGGGATGGTCTAGCTGGGGATGGTCCTGCTTTGAGCAGGGGTTGAACTAGATGGCTTACTGCAGTCCCTTCCAACCCTTATTTTCTATGATTCTATGTGCCTAAAACTAAGTGTGATTAGCCATTTTGATTGGAGAGTGACTCGTACTTGAAGTTACATGTTTTTAAATCTTAAAAACCAGCAGTATTCAGGTTGAGATTTATTTTGTCTACTAATTCACCCCTGATTCTGCAGGCACTCACATGTGTAGATGTGAACATTTTAAAGGTAAATTCTGTAGGTTAAACAATGTGGTCTGTCCCTAGCAGTACAAATGCAGGCATTATCCTTCAGAATATTTTCTAGTTGCTGATTCTGTTCCTGATGCATAACAAAGTGGGTTCAGAGGGAATTAGTACATGAATTTTACTGGAACAAGTTTTATACAAAATTGGAAAAAAGGCCAGAACAATTGTTTGCTGAAAGAAGTTGGACCAATGCCATCTGCCTCTCTTCAGGTAGAATGAATATTCTGATATTGTTCCTTTTATTTCAGCTTTTTCAGTCTTTAAAATCCTCTTATGCCAGATTTTTGTTTTGTTTTTAAAACATTGAGTTTGTCTTATGTGTACTATGTTCATTTTTTAACCTCAGAGATTCCAACATTCACAATTTCAGCCTTCTTCCCCAGCATGAATTCTTTATCCTTTAATGTCTTTTATGAGTCTGTGATTGAAGTAAGCATTGCTTTCACTGGTTGAATTTTGTCTATGAGAAAAGGAATTGGTGATTCAGTGCTTGATAACGGTGGCTACTCATCTTTTTTCTTCAGAGAAGACAGATATTGTTTAATTCATTTAACTCCTCTGGACAATATTTTCTGAATGCCTTGCAGTATTATCTTTGGCTATCAGATCTCTTCTCTTCATCCCTGCACCCCACTTTGTTTATTTGAGAGATCATTTGTATTAATATTTCTCACAAAGTTTCCACATTTAAGACATGATCCAACAACTTTGAGCCAGACCTAACTAGTTCTAGTATTTAACTGCCTGCAGAGGTAAGAGGAAGCCTAATTTTGTGCAAGAACAGCAAACTTGCTAAGGATGTGGGAGACCTGAGTTCTAGTCCCTCCCTTAGGGCTAGTGGGTTTGAACCCACATCTCTGTTTCCTGGAAAATGTTCTAAAGATCAAACTATGGGCTGGCTGAAAATGAGGGCATTGTTCCTTTCTCCTGTTGAAGCTGGCTATAGTGGAGCCAAGACTACAACATTTATGGGGCTTAAAAGAAAGCAGTGAAGGAAGACCCTACATTTTTAATCCAGTGTTGAGAGCATTTCACTCTGAGGAAAACCTGAGTTCTTGCTACTATGACTCCTTATATATTTTGCATGAAATAGTTATTGAACATAATGCCTAAACAGTAGTGGGATCTGGGGCCATCCCTATGACTCATCTTAGGCCAGGCTATAGTTTGATGTTTAGAATATTTTCCAGGAAACAGGGAGATGTGGGTTCAAACCCCCTAACCCTAAGGGAGAGACTAGAACCCAGGTCTCCCACTTCCTTAGTAAGTTCTCTGCTCTTGCACAAAAGGTACGCTTCCTCACATCTCTGTGGGTGGTTAAACACTAGAACAAACTCCCTAGAGAAGTTGTGAAATCTGCATCATTGGAAGTTTTTAATAGCAATTTAGACAGGGTAGAGCAGACCAGGGGGCCAGGGGAGTCGGCACCAGGCTCTGGTTGGCAGCATTGCAAAGCGCTGGAGCTGGTTGGGGCCTGAGGGTGCTAAAGTATCATAGTGTCATAGTATCATAGTACCTAGGGTCAGAAGGGGCCTAGAGCAGGCCATCTGTCAGAAGGGGCCTAGAGCAGGCCATCTAGTCTGACCCCCCGCCAATTAGCAGGAAATGAGTGCCAGGGTCACAGGACCCCAGCCAAGTACCTATCTAAGTGCCCCAGCCATACTCTGTCATCATGTATATGTGCATTTCAATGGAGTAAATGACTCTGCTGTAGGATGGTATTATCGCTGACACTTGATACTAGCTGCCAGCTATCCTATGGTAGAGTTAATTAATTTACTGTACCCTAATACTGGCACACATGTACACTGACACTTTATTGCGGCGCTAATTAGTCAAGTCTGCTGTAAAGCACACATGTAGAAGCACCCACTGAGTGTAAAGATCATTCAGTTATATATATCTACCTTAAATACTTTCTTCTATTGAAAGGAAGTGACTTTAGTAGCATGTTAGGAGAGCCTTGATTCTATGCTTGTGTTACATATGTTCTAAAAATACATGTCAGATCTGACCTTTCAGATGACTTTGACAGCTAGCTTCTGGATACTGACTGAGTTTAGGTAGAAGCTAAGCACTTATCTAGTCAGGTAGATGGGTATGTGAATAAGCTCAATTCAAGATACCCAGGAGACTTTTAAAGTCAAATAAAAATGCATCTAGTGAATGTACATACTTCCAGGGCAGGCGGCAGTTGAGCAGAGATTTTTTTGGATTATGGTTCTGGTACTGGGTACCCTAAATCCCCACCAGGTTCTGTTATACGTTTCTTTATCTTCATTCAGATTTAACTCTTAACAACATACTAATACCCCTTAATAGCGTGTTACTATTTCCTAGTTCAGTGGTACTACTTGTGTGCTAGTTACATGTGCACCAAGGATGAGATTAAGTGTGAATTTGATTGCTAACTATTATTACCAATAGGGGTATTGGACATTTGATATTAGGGCTTGATAACATGATCTAGTGGCTAACTGTTGAAGTTTATCCAATGCAGGTTTTAAAAAGACATAGTGATTTAAGAATGAGTATAATTAACCATATGAGCAACTATGTAACATTTTAGGTAGACTCTCTATTACAGAGTTTCTTTAAATCAATATATATATTTTTCTGGCAGATATGTTCTAATTCTACCAGAGACTAGTTAAGGGAAATACCTTGACCCTGCTTTATAGGGTGTCAAAACAAATTATCACAAATGATCCCTTTTGGCCTTAAGATTTGTGAGTCTGTGAACCCAGAATTTCCAGTTTGTAGTCTCATTTTAGTTTGTAATATATTCACCCACCCCTCCAGCAGATCAGCAGTTCTACTGATGAAACATTACATTACAGTTTACAGTTCAACAAAAGAGAGTCTAAGCTAATGTTTACCGTGCAAGATATTGTTTAGATACATCAAGAGAAACATAGCTAAATACTCACTAGATAATGAGAGTATGGGAAAGTCATACCTATTTGTTTACATTTCCTACATTTAGTTTTATTGTCTATAGCAAATGTGTAGACATTAGACAATAGCCTTATTTTTCTCATTGCATAAACATGAGAGATGACAATGGTCACCTCTTGATATTATTGTTAACAGGAAAAACAAAGGAAAGGCCAAAATCATAGACACCAAGTATATCAAAAATATATTTGAAAACACAGTAACTTGGGACTAGACCCATTGCATCTCACCTATGAACTCTCATAAGTGCACATGTGCAGGGAGCTACTACTTCATTTGCATTTTTCTTTTTGCTAGAAGGATGGGTGACCTAATGTTTCAAGTGGCAAGCTATAAATCTTATTTCAGAGGAGCATTCAGTTTGATGAGCAAAATTTATAAGTATTTCTAATGGAGGTCTTTCAGTTTATAGTTACATGCTATTTGTCAGTATCACTGAATCTTAGACAGCAGCTGTAGCAGAAGCAGCAAATTGTGGCTGACATTGACATAGAACCTGTAAATTTGGAGATTATTTATATCTTTGATTAAGAAAGTACATAGCAGTTAATAATACCATAATTCATTTTTGTTACATATATTTTTTTCTTGGTTATTAAATTAATTTTCTAAAGGCATTACAATTTAGGCTGTGAGATCAGGGTTTCTTATTTCTTTTAAAAAAGATTCTATATTTTAAATTAATTTAGTGCTTATGAAAATATCTGGATAAGCAGTTAAGGACCTCAGATTATCTCCTAACTTCATATCCAGCAATGGTATTAAGCAACAATGGAAGCTGTGACTGTGTCATGGCCCCACGCTTCTGGCCAAAGTTACCTATATTTACCTGAAGAATCCAAAATGAGTTTCCCATGTTAAATTGCAGGGTCCTGCTCCTACCCTGCTCCCCTGCAGCCTGTGCTGGTTCTGGTCCCTACAGAGCTCTGGCTCCACTTCAGCCTGGGGTAGTGGAGCATATGGTTGCCGTGGACCCAGCCCAGCCTAGCCCAGCACTAGCGGCAGCTCCAGCTCTGGCTCTGGCTCTAGCTCCATAGTCAAGCTGGAGCTGCTGCCACCATAATGGCTGCTTTGTGGCCAGGTTGGGGCTGGAGCAACCATGTGTGCTGTGCCCCAGGCTGGAGCGGGGCCAAAACTCTGCTGGAGGGTAACAGGGAGGTAGGGTGGAAACAGAGGCTGTGAGGAGGATAAAAGTGTCAGAGAGTAGAGGGGTGTGTGGGGGAGCAGACACTGGGGAAACAGGTGTCTGGGGAAACAGTAATGAAGGGGTTCATTTGCAGTTGGGGAGGCAGGACATGGAACCAGGGAGATAGGCACTGTGGGTGGGGGGCAGATGCTGGGGCACATAGGCACCGGGGGTAACCCACTATCGGGTGTGGAGTGACAAAGGGCAGAAGCCAAGCTGTTTGACTCCCCCATCATCTGCCTTCCTACTGCCTGCCCCTCCACTTGCCATCCTACCATGTTCTCCACCACCTGACACCCATCCCTCCCATTTCCTGTCCCCTCTGCCACTGCTTTCCCTGATGCAGCAGTAGGGGCATGCAAATTTAAAATGGCCTTATAATAATTACATTATATATATGGAAAATTATAACAAAATTATAAATTTTTCCATGTATAGAATAATTCCTGGGGGCTTAACTTGAAATTGAGAGTCATCTTGGATTTGGGTAAATACAGTAATTCCCCCTATCTAGTTATAGAATAGATTTTCAGTAGCACAAATAGGACTGAGGTGTCTAACCATAGGGGACTTGGACATATAACAGGGTTTTAGTTCTTACGGTTGTATTTTAAAAACTCACCGTTTCAATTTAGGGGGCATAATTGAGAGGTTGGGTTTTATTTTTCTATCACTGTATATGTTATTTTTGTGGTAGCTGCAGGCCCCTGCTAAAGGCAGAAGTGCCAAAGGGCTCGATCCTTTATTTATTTATTTATTTTTGCAGTGGAGCCTGCTTACTTCTCCTGTGACTGGGGTGGGGGCATTAATCTGTGCCATTAATCTGTCAGCTCACCCCCCCCAGCCTCAGGAGAGGTGGGCAGGCTCCGCAGAAGAAAAGGATTATACCCTTTTCTGCTTCTGCCTTCAGCAGGTCTTAGGACCAACCCGGAATGAGCTAGCTTGCTCCTGGGGCAGTGTGGGAAGGTGGCAGGAGGGTAGTTGGATGTGCTGGCAGCCAGAGAAGGCAGCAGGGATGGTGTATGGGGCACTGGAAACCTGAGCAGGCTTGGGGAAGCTGCAGCCCACCTGTGCCCTATGCACCATCCCTGCTGCCTTCTCCAGCCACCTTGCTGTTGCCTCCCCACATTGCACCAGGGGTAAGCCAGCCAATTCCTGAGTGGTCCCACACATTTTATGGGCTGGAGAAGCTGGAGAAGGTAGAAGCAGTGGCAGCCCTGATCCTTTTTTTTCCGTGGAGCCTACCTGCCTTTGCTGTGGCCAGGTGGTGAGCTGACTAATAGCTGCAATGTTCCAAGTTGCAACACTGCATACTAAACTATGGGATCTAATTTCGTTTTCAACAATGCAGTCATTTTAAACCCCCCAAACTCATGTACGTGTAATGTGTGATGCCATTAAGCCACATAAAGGGAAGTTTTCATCACGTGTACATTATGACATTGTCACATGCACAAGCACCCTTAGAGGTTATGTCTGCAAGTGCTAGTTGTGCTTTTGAAAAATCAACTCCCTAAGTCTTGCTTACTCTACCAAAATTACCAACAAAATTGCTTGTTAGTACCAATTGATATCTTGGTAGAGGTATTATCCATCTTTAGTCCATTTGCAGCAAGAGCTAAAGTAGTTAGGCTCATTTCAGCCACATGTATAAGGATTTGCTTATAGTATTCTAAAGTCAAGGGGACTTTTAACATATTAAAAGTTCTATATGTGCTTAACTATTTAGTTGAGATATGTCTCAAGAAAGATCCAGGCCTTATTGTTCAAGGTATTATGGAAGCGCAGTAGAAAACAAATCCTACAGCAAAGGAATTTTAGGGGATGCTACAACTGAGTGTGACTGGGAAGTAAGGTAGCAGCAGTAATAAATTTGTGCACTTGCCTACGGGCACCATCATACATCCTGAATCATTTAAAATCATTTTTAATAATAAATAATTTAGCATCAGTAGATACCACTGGCAACAAGAATGACGCTATTAACTTCTCACAGACAGGCAACAGAATAACTCATTTTATATAAACCCTGAACCTCAGGAGTCATCAGACTGTAGTGACTTTTGGACTTTGTAAATTCAAATGTGAGCCAGGTCCTGTGTTGTATTCCTGTCCCAATATTCTGATCCATCAAGTCCCACTTTGCAAAATTTAGAGTTAGCTGGAGGATAGACATTCTTTTTTAGAAAAACATTGTGGGGGCAGGAAGGGGGACTTGAGACTCGTTTTGATTTTGCACTGGAACAAAAACATTTTGGATCTTTTTGTGAAACATCAGCAGTGTTAAAAATAAAAGTAAATTTTGGCTCAAAACCTGTGCCTTTTTAATTCAGGAGAATTTCCTAGGGCTTAAGATGTAGACTTAGATGTGGAAAACTCTAGTTTCAGCTTACTATTCTGCATGATGTACAGCAGTTTTTCATGCCAGATCACTCTGAATCAGGCAGAGCAGAGACTTGAACTATGATCCAGCAAAGATTTCAGGCTAGTATCTAAGTCCCTGGCAAAGAGGAGTGCTTGTCACCTTTCCTTCTTTAACCTCCCCTTGTCTCCATAAATATGTTGTTCAGATCACAGCATATTGTCAAAAAAAATCCTAAGGAAAACATTTTCCAGCTATGAAAATATATGATGCTGACAGTAATAACAGAAGCAAAATAACAGGAGGGATCAGTTGTATCTTAACAACATGAAATAGAACTTTGTTTTTTAGAATGACTTAATTTGATTTTGAAAAACTTTTCATTATATTTTTATGGGAATCTTACATAATGCTTAGACTGGAAAATCACTGAGCTATTACTTGCTTTTCTACCTAAGTTTCAAAAGACACATGATGTTGCCTGAACATTATAGAAACATTCATAGTAAAAAATGTAGATGCTTACATTTGTAGAAGAATCTGTTGTTATTCTGGGAGGGAGGAGGTAATTTAACTTGTATGCAAAATTAAAGCATACAAAAATCAATTCCATCATGCTTATGATATAATAATTTACACTTGTAAACTCATCCATTTGATCATAAGCTTTTTAGGCTTAGACCATTCATACTGTGTGGAAGCTCAATTTATAATTGCTTCCATTCCACTAGAATACAAACACTTGCAACTTTCCTAAATGTGGCCTGCCCCAGCTGTGTGTTCCAATATGGTTGAATACCTCTCAATTATTTGTGGCAAGATCCTAATGGGGCAGGTTCAAACTATGCTCGTAATTAAATGAAATAAAGAACTTGAATGCATAGTGTATTTGTTAGATTTAAGACAAATATTTAAATTATATTAACATTTGCGTTGATTTAGACTCTGCTCCACTTCTGAGTGTCCTTCAGAAGAACAATTCAAACTGACCTTGTTATGTGCCCAGGATGCCCGTGCAGTGAATGATGAAACTCCAGTGAGACTGTATTTAGGTGTCTGATTTCTTTACAGAGACAAGGATATGGGAGGTGCTTCCACAAGGCACTTCAGAAAGGCTAGAGATATCTAGAAGTAGTCAACAAGAAGAGCTCAAGTACAGGGCAGTGTCTGAACTCCTGCCTCTCAAATTATCCATTCATTTCCAATTTAAAACCTAGATCTACTTCTCTGTGGTGGGTTTCTGAAGATAAACAATGTGTTAATACATATCTTTTGCCCAATATCCCAGGGCCTAGAAAACTTCCCTGGGAAAAAAAAGATTTGACTTGGAGATCTGAACCCTTATTTCCCACTTCCTATGAGAGTGTCCTAATCTATAGGACAGTTAGATAAAGGTACTCTTTTTCCATCCTGTTGAAACCTATGGAAGCCAGGACTGCTTAATTCAGGAGCCAGAAAAAGGGCAAGTGAAAAGAGCTTCTCTCTGAAATGTATTGGTGATGCCATTCCCCTGAGAGGGATGATGCTAGGCTCAGCGTTTGTTGCTGGGTTATTTTTGTATTTTAACCAGTGATTGTTTAGAGCAGGAATGTCTAACTGGCAGCTTGTGGGCCACCTGCAGCTTGCAAGGGGTTAACGTGCAGCCTTCGTGGGTGCTCACTTGCTTTGCATTTCCCCTCATTTCTCCATCTGCAATTGCAGCCAGAGACTCCAGGCTCCCCTCTCTCTCCTTCAGCTTCTGGTTCTGGCTTTCACTCCAGGCTGGGTGGGGCAGTGCAGCAGTGCAGGGAGCTGAGAGCGAGTCTGGGGCCATATGTGGGGGCAAATTGTGTCTAGGCAGCTCAATGGTGGGGAGAGTGCATGGTGCAGTGGTGGGCAGGTGTGGAGCATGTGGCATGCCTGGTGTGGTCTGTGAGTCGTATCTTATGGCCCCCGTTGGTGTGGCCCTGGGACAGGTGGCCCCTGGGGGCTTGACAGCTGGACAGCCCCGCTATAGAATAAGACACATGAACAGAAGTGTGAGCAGGTTCTTCCCTCCCCATCATTTCCCTCAGCGCTCTGCCTGGAGGGGTTCTATAACCATTAGCTCCAGTGTCTCAGTTCCCTAGCATTTTTGGACAAGACGTTTTTCCCCCTTATACAACTTCTTGAGTTTTCAAAAAAGTCCTATTATAACTACGCTGAAACCAAAACATTTCAAATGTGTTCATGAAAAATTTTTCAAATGTGTTCATTGCCTAGTGCTCACAGTCTTTCCTAACCACTGTGGGGTATCATAGTATCATAGTATCTAGGGTCAGAAGGGGCCTAGAGCAGGCCATCTAGTCTGACCCCACGCCAATGGCAGGAACGAGTGCTGGGTCACTAGGAATGTGGCAGAATACTTAGGATAGCCTCAAACCTGGATCTCACATATTATAAAATGAAAGCTGTATGAAAACTGGGTTGTTGACACTTCCATGGCAGGTTCCTGCTTTCTAGTTCTGCCCAGAAAATCCCCATCAGATCTCTGACCCCTTTTACTGAAAGGTTTGTGTAAACATATATACATATTTATATATATATAAAACATATATATTATAAATATAATATATAACATATATATATTTTCTTGAAAAAAATCATTGTAATGATTTGGCACGAATAATGGAAGCTGCTTCATTATATAAAAAAATCCTGACCAGCTGTAGTTTTTTGGAATAGTAAATCTGTTACATTACCTGACGGTGCAGCAAAATCATCTGCTGTAGTTGCATAGCCATGTGCCTGGTTGTTTTTTACAAAAAACATGTCTGAAAGCAAGAACACAGTCTTTTACCTCATCAGCCAGCCTACAAGACACAATAATAATTGCATATCTCATGTTGGGTAAGAGAAGGAAAATGTATGCATATTTATTGGAGCAAATGAAGATGCTCCAGTGTGGGAATGAGAAATGCATCAATAGATTAGAGATCTGGGCAACAGCTCATAATAAAATACCAAAGGACGAGGAAATTTCTACTTTCCTGTAATACTTTTCATCTAAGCAAAGTGAGCACCAATATTATCGAAAAAATGAAATAGCTTCTATCATGTTAAAGACTTATCTCATACCTCAGGGGTCTCTATTCCTGGCAAGGCTATAGAAATTTTTGCAACAGATTTTTGGCTTTCTTCCATTTCTAGTTTTACATTAAATTAATTATAATAAGCTCCGTCCTTTAAAGCGTGCAAAGCAGATAAATGCTAAAATATAGCTACATGCTAGTGTTGGTTTGTATGTATTACTAAAATGTTTTTCATATCAGTGTAAGTATCATAAAGCAATAGATGACATGAGGAAAAGAAGCAAACTAGAAGCATTGATAATATATCATCTGATCAGAAGCAAATTCAGAAACTCAGAGAATCTGCTTCTGAAACCACCAATGGCAAGGAACACAGCAAACTCTAGATAAGAGTCTGAATCACTGCAATAAGTAGTAGGCTTTGCCATCACTTTCTTGGTTATTGCCAATTTTTATTGCCAATATATTGCCATTTATCCTAAGAACCTTAATAAACTTGCTCTTCTTCAGCTCCATGACTAGAATTTAGACTGTAGGGGGTCATACAAAATGCACATATGCTGGGAAATATAACCATTCATGTATATCGTGAATTTATAACTAAGTACAGATATGTGATATAAAGATTTCATGTTTTTAGACACATTGACATTCTTCCCATTGCACTGTCTTCACTGTTAACACCATTATCCAACTCAGTACTCACTGTTTTGACTTCAGCCAGGTCCTTCCTTGTCTTGCAGGCAGCTTCTTACTTGCAGCTTAACCAAATACTGCTACCCTGTTAACATCAACAACCACATTCAGCTTCTCTTCAGTGTCTTTTGCTGGTTCTTCTCTCCTCTGTATTCTTGTCTTAGGCTTCACTCTGCCTTTCACTTCTTCTTTTCCTGTTGTTTTTGTTGGGTTTTTTTCCTTGTTTGTTTTGTTCTCCTTTTCTTTCACTCTTCCTTTTGTAAGTTACGTAGCATAGCTTCCACTTCATGGCCTCCTCCTCCCAGCTTGTGCATCTTCTTACATGTAGGTCTGGACTCCCCTCATTCTGACCATATTTACAGCATCTCTATTTGCAGCTCTTTCAAGCCCCATTAGGCTTAAAAAATCTACACAGAGTGAGAAAGAAGGGCAGGAAGAGAGAAGAGGACAGAAAGAAAGGCCAAGTATAACTTAAGGGTGTTACACACACCTGGGGCCCTGGCCCAGATCGAGATTGTGGGGTTCCTGGTCGGCTGAATCCCCACCAGGTCAGGGTGACAGTGGTGGTGGTAAGGGGTCCAGTGGCATTGCTGGGGGTTCTGGTGATGGCAGTGCTGACAAGCAAATCCAGAGGCAATGGCAGAGAGTTTAGCTTGCTGATGGACATGCCTTGCAGGACCAAAGGGCCCTGGATTCTAAAGCAGGCAATACCTTCAACTTTTGGTGCCTACCAATAGACCAGTGGGCCATATTAAGAGGCTCTGGCAGCTGCATCTGACCCATGGGTTGTATGTTTGACACTGCTGCTAGAACTGGTTAAATACTATTCATCCAGAACAACATGCAATAAAAGTTGTAATTTAATGACAAACTATTTTCTTTACAATTGTGTTTGCAGTATTCAATCAGTTGCAACTGAAAAAAAAGAAATAATGGAAGATAAAACAAAACAAAAACACTCAAGCAATTAATTAACCAATTGAATAAGCTATTGTAAATAAAATAAAAAAGTTGGAGTTAACAAGATGAATATGTATTTTCACTGTTTCTTCATACTGTATTCATTACATTCCGTCATCACCTATACGGGTCCTAAATGCTCTGGCCAGGTATCTTGTCTTTCTTTAAATGCATTTAACATGTATTTGACTCCAACTAGTATGTACATGCTTACTCTTGAATAGAAGTTTATATTTAAGGGATTAGTCTTTAGATTACAAAATAAGTGGTCAGGTACTTAGTGTGCTATAGATGCACAGATTAGATGTATGAGAGAGACAAAAGAGACATTTTAGGTGGGTGGTTTGCAAAATGGGTATTGATTTGGTAATAACCTGTTATAATTGCAGAGGAGAAGGGAAAGGAGCATTCATTATTGTTCTGTGGGCAATGTTCTGTTCTCTTTTCATGTTTGGACACAATTTGTAATCCAGAAAGAATGATACAATTTATGACTATCTCTTCAAGGGAATTAAAACCAAATCGACCCTGTTATATGCTACATACTTTTCATGCTGAATTGCAAAATCTGCTTTTGAGGAAATTAAAAGATCTAATAAGAATTGTCTCAACTTTAAAAAACTAGCTAATCAGGTATCAGAATAGCAAAGGTTAATTAACGATTCTTTAATTGAAAGTGACTTAGTGTTCAAGGATACATTGTACCACTCAGTTCAACTGTAGCAAGCTGATGGGAAAGAGACACCACTGTTGTTTAATAGGATACGGATTCATTTAATGCTCAAAAGAGAGAGAAAAAAATCTGTGGAATGTGATTTCATCAGCAGGCAACTCGTCTCGTGCTCCTTTTCTCTCCCTCTGCTATCCTTAATGTTCAGAGTGGCAGGGTGGCAGTGTAGGTACAGAACACTATAATTGTTCTGAAATAAGGTGGTTCAGTGCTTCACAAAAGCTGTTGTATAACCAAAGGCACCATCCTGCCAAGAAATGGCAATGTGTATTTCAGCACTAAACAAGAAGAGATTACTTCTCCTGTGAATTGGAACTGGGCTACTTATTCTTGGCATGAGCCCCAGCAAGCTGAATAGGCCATTTTTCAGCAGCCTTTCTGCAAGATATGACACCATGTCTTTTGGAAGTTATTGGTTATTTTTGTTGTAGGCCTGTGTTCTGAACAACCTGGATCACTACATCTCTCCCTCCTCCACTGCATGATGCTTCTCACTGTGAACTTGGCAAGAAACAAAGCAAAACTCATAGGAAGAAGCATGAACAAACAGCAACAAAAAAAGAAGCCTGCTGATTTTTTGGCCTTTTCCTGGAAGACTTGTGGGCTGTGGGCACAGCAAGGAAATCAAAGGGTGTTTTGTGGTACCTTTTTTTCTCCTCATCCATTTAATTGAAAACCCAAAGCTCTAATTTATAGTCAGTGTGTGCTACCACTAGTGCTTCATAATTCATGCAAAATTAATTTCTGCTACAATGGCTTCTTTGAAATCTACCATGCAATAATTGTTCATTTCTTGTATGTGTAGGAGTAATATAGAAATGTTACCATGATATTTTAATTACTTGATATAAGGAAGTCAGTGAAAATAAAGTAAGTCAATTGAATACATTTTTGTAACTTTTACTATCCTATTCTTTTTTTTTTAACTAGAGAATTACAGATGAAAGAAATGGAAGAGAATACATAGGGCATCCACTTCAATTATTTTCAGGCAGAAGGATCAATCACTGTACAGAGAAGGCATCAATTACTTTGCTGTCTAAGTGGTATACGCTGACAATTTCCTTTACATGTTCTTTTTCTTCATATTTATCCTACAATGCCTTTAATGATGGGACTGGTGTTGCTTGCTTTGATAGATCAATTGATTAGATAATTGCCTTGCAGAAAGTTTTGTTCTAACATCTAACCCTCCTTTTTCTTTTTTGTTCCTTTTGGCTTTTTAATGTCCTGATTTTATCCATTTCTTTTAGAGCTCAGTCCTGAAAACTCCCAGAATTTCCAACGAGCAGCTGAGGAAGCTCCCCAAGCCACTTGCTTGCTTTGTTTAAGGAAAGCCAGGGCTCTGAACAGAGGTACAGTGAATTCTACTGTGGTACCTAACACCAGACGTTGAAATACTCATCTTAGCGATACCTAATGTTCTCTTGTAAATCTAGATCTAAGCATGTATGGTAAAGTAGAAGATCTGGCAGAACTGGTAGTGCAGGGATGGGTTCTCCCAGAAGTGAGAATATCTGTAAAAAAGCGGTCAGTGACCACTGAAGGAGCAACAGGAGCTAAATAAAGGGGAGTTAAGAGTTTTAAGGAGAGTAAAAGGTGAAGGAGGGAGCAGAAGAACACAGGCTTGCTGCAGTATCTACCTCTGCTTGGATTCACCTCTTCTTGTCTGGAGAAAACCATACCTCCAGTTCTTTTAAGTTCAGACATTGCTTTCTTGTACAAGATGGTCCAAGCCATACATATTACTTTTTATGGATCAGTAATACTACAGAGAAATGGCTCCATACCCTCAATCTAGTGTTGACCATGGGAATTCAGGGCACTTAATATGACCACGAATATTTTACAGCACGATTAGAAACAATACAAAGGTAAAATATGTCCTCCAATAACAGCTGGGTTCACTGTGAACACATTTCCCATTAACTGACCACAGTCAAATCAAAGCAGTTTCTGGTATTGCTCTGTTTAAAGTACTGCTTATACATTTAGTCTGTGCCAAGATAACACTTTTTTCAAAGAGTAATAATAGATTATGTTTATCTGACTTTCTCCTCACCCCATTTAAATGGCTATTGAGAGCAGATTAAAGTTAAATGGAGCTTGGATCAACACAATATTGAAAAATTCCTACAGAGCTTCCACCCTGCTGCTTGGACAAGCCTTATTTACTTTCCCTACTTGTGAGTCCTTAATCTACCATTCAGTGGCCCAGCTAAGATGCACCCAATTCCAGCAAGTGACTAGCAGTACCTGGAGGTTCTTTATGTAAATTTAATATTCTTCAATATGACTTAGTTAGAATTAATTAGCATTTTTCTGCTAATTCTATTTTAACAAGAACAAATGTGAAGCCCTGCACTTGAGATGGAATAATTGAAAGTTCAAAGGCAGACTGGGCAATGATTATCTAGGCTATAGTACTGACCTGTGGTTACAGTAGACCAGTGGTCCCCAACCTTTTAGTGTAAGAGATCACTTTTTGAATGAAAAAGCAACCCAAGGTCTACCCTATATCGCCACCCGCCTGCCTCCCATCCACAGGTCAGACTGTAGGCAGGGAAGGGGGGGCTACTTGAGGCAGATAAGGGAGGGGAAAGAGCTGTGCATGGGGAGCAGGACAAATTGAGGCCCCAGTGTTGAGGGAGGGAGCAGGGCGCAGGCAGGGTAGGGACTGAGGGGAGTGGGAGCTGGGGCCTGGGCTGTGTGGAGGACAAGTGGAGGCCCAGGGACCATGTGCCCCCCAGGCTTCCACTTGTCCCCCACTCCCCTCAACCCCTGCTGCCACCTGTGCACCACTCCCTTCCTCACTGCTGGGACCTCGATCTGCTTCCCCCACACATGGTGGTGAGCGATGGAGTGGAGCAGATGCAGGCCTTGCACAGGCAGAGCAGGCGTAGGACAGAGCCATGAGAGGCTTGTCTGGGGGGGTGTGGAGAGGCGGTCATGCAGCCCAGGAGGGAAAGGGGGGGTGTGCCCCCAGATCTGCATGTGGGGTGGGGCAAGGTGGGGTGGGCTGGTGCCACGCTCTTCCTGGTGCGGCTCTTTGTCCACACGGCTCTTGGATCAAGTGGTGGTGGCAGTGGCAGTGGCAGTGGCACTGGGAGGGGGCAGGGGAGCTACAGCAAATTTTCTGATGCCTGCAGCCCCACTTCTAGCATCGCCGCCCAGTCCAAGAGCTGCACAGCGAAAGAGCCACTCTGGGAGGAGCCTGGTACCGGCCCAGCCCGCCCTGCATGCAGATCTGGGGGCTTGCAGCCTCCATGCCCTCCCAGGCTGCATGCCTGTGCCCCCTGGATGAGCCGCTCATGGCTCTATCATGCACCTGCCCCGGCTGTGCAGGGTCTGCCCCTGCCTCACTGCCCTGGTCACCACTGAGTATACACCTCTCCCTACACATGCTGCAGCCTCTGGAAGCCCACAGCTGGGCTGCCTTGTGGCCCTACCTCTGCCCTGCACTTGGGGGAGCTAAGGCCCATTAGCCCTTGCTAGCCCCCCCCTTGTGGCCCTACAGCTGCCCTGCATTTGTTCAGGCTAAGTCCCCATTAACAAGGGCCCCCTGATCTGTGCACGGGCCTTGGAATGCAAAGCCCAGCGTACAGTGGCAGCATGCATAGATCGGTAGGCCATGTGGCCCCCTGGCCTCCACCAGGAGCATGGAAGCGCCTCCCCCCCCGCACCTTCAGATGAGTCTGGCCTTGGTGGCAGGGGGTGCAGCTCTACTTAGCCATGTGCCCCTCGCTGCCATCCCTCCTCTCCCGGACTGCACGCCAGCTGCTCTCCATGTGCATCCTGCCACTCATGATCCTGGAGCCTCTGACAGTCTGGAGTCTGGGTGGGCTGAGCACATGTGTGGGAGATGAAACTTGCAAGGAAATGTTGAAGAACTAGAGTTATTTAGTTTGGGGAGAAGAGAAGACTGAGAGGGAATTTGATAACAGTCATCAGATACCTGAAGGGGAGTTATAGCATAGATGAAGATGGGCTTTCTTTTTGTGGCCATAGGGGACAGGATGAGGAGTAGTCATCTTAAGTTGTTGCAGAACATATTTAGATTGGATATTAGGAGGAACTTTCCAGATATAAAGGTAGTCAAGAATTGTAACAGACTATCTAGAGAAATTGTGGCATCTCCATCATAGGAAATTTCAAAATTGGATATGGTCTATCCTGCCTTGAAGAGGGAGCTGGACTAGACAAGTTCCTTCCAGGGTGTTATTTTGTTCCACCTTTAAGCACTTTCCATGCTAGCTTCTATAGACATCACTATAAACAAAATCTCATTGTTGGGTCTTATCACCTACAAAGAATTGATACTCTTTTGTACACACTATGCGTCTGAACAGTTAAGCTAATATACTGCTCTTCCCATCACGTATTCTTCAAACTCCGTCACCTGAAGGGTGATATATCTGCTGCTAATAGATAAACAGATTTTCTGCTTTGCCTAGCTCAATCCATGAATCTTTCTTTTAAATGGAAAAGGGCTCATGTTAGATATGGAATGCCCCTCAATTGTCACCTGATCTCACTTAAATAGGTTTAAGCAGACAGTGGGTAGTGACTGTGGGGGCTGAGAAATGAGCCGGAATGGGGCCGCCAATGGAGTGGAATTAGGCACAACACGTGTAGTGGTTGCAAAGAAAAAAACTTTACTTACAAGCTGCGATACAGGGACTTGAGTCAAGGTATGCAGTGTAGGCATGCTTAGAAGAGTTGCAAACAGAAAGTAGGACGCTCTATGTGGCACAGTAGGGTACGGGGTATGTCAGGAATACGTCGACAGGGAGTGGTTGGTGGTTGATCAGGCCCCAGTATGGCTCTGGGTACACGTGAGGATTTCTTCCAATGGGCATGCAAAACTCTCCTCCATGCATCCGGGCTCTCCTCCGACTTGGGTGGAAACTTCCCAAGCCTTTTGTACGGCTAGTGAGCCAATTGCTAGCCGCCACATATGCATAATTTACATCAGGCCAATCAAAAGCATGCACTCAACGGTGCAGCTGCAAGCTTTTGGCGGGAGCTGATTTTGCACCAAGGACCCTTTCCCACCACAGGGGAAATCCCTGCACCAGGTGCTCGCATCGTGCCAGAACGCAGCTGTACTGAGGCACTTTTTAACCATTTAGTTCTGACAGTGACTTCTTCTGCAGCTTCTTATATACAATATTTATTTCAATATCATTAGTTTCATGTCTTCACTCCTTTACGGTCACATATATCAGTTTTTACTGTTCTACGCCCACTCTTGGCTTGTTATAATGACATTTCATTTCTACTTTGGTTAATGCAACAAATCTCTGGTACTTTAAATTACCATAATGAAAATAATGCCATATGCATACTATCTTACAGTTTGCCTAATTCAGATAGGATATTTGTAAATATAGCCATGGTGTTTGGATATCTTAGCTTCTTAAAGAAATGGTAAAAAAAACCCCACTTAGTTTAGATTAATGCATTTGGTTTGACAGAAAGGAGGGTTTAAAATTATAAATGGAAACAGTGAAATACTAAAGACATTCCATGAGGCAAATGGGTTGCAGATAAAGCCAGTCAGAATGTAGAAATTTTATTCTTCTGGGAATGTTGAGCCTTTCTAAATTTCTTTTCATTCCAATTTGAACTAATGAGTCAATATTTTAGAAATTACTTTGAAGTTAAAGTTCTGAAAACCTAATTTTGATTCATGGAAATGACCTTGTTTTGACTTCTGCTTAATTATATAGGTCTAAAAGTGCTTCTAATTTCAAAATGAAACTTGCTGACCATTTTATATGGTTAACTGATATAATCAGCAGGGATCCAGGTTTTCCATTTAATGCAAAAAAAATGTGCATTTTCCCCTTTAAAGGAGAAAAATAAAGATTTGTCCCTTTGAAGTAGGAAATCATAAGTCTCCGCTTGCAGGCTCACAAAGTTCCAGCCTGCAAGGGCCTGCTTGGGGTTGTGGGGAGAAAAGGGAGGTTGATCAGAGGTAGGGGCACCATGTGCATATGCATGCACCCACATACAGGTGGCTGGCAATACAGCTAGGCAGGGGGGTGGGAGCAGCTCCTGCAGCTGGAGAAAGGTAAGTAAGGAGCCGGGGTGGGGGGACAGGGGTGGTTGGAGGATTAGGTCTTGAGGACCATCCAGGCAAGGTATAAGCATTCCAATAGGTTATGTGTCTAGAGGTCGTGGGGGGGAAGCTGCTCAACCCCTGTTTTTTGCATGGACAGTGGTGCATGAGGCATGAAGCTGCAGCCTGGCTAGACTGACTGGGCAGGAGCCACTTCTGTGGCCCAGTGGGCAGGACCTGGCGAGGAAAGGTGGAATAGGGTGGGGAGACTCAGTGCTGCTGTCACTACTGCCAGGAGCCTTGCATCAGCCATGGCAACAAAGTGAGGTGCCCTATGCCTGCCCTTACAAATGAAGGAGCACAACACCATGCTGTCACTGCTCCCACTGTTGCTGTGCAGGCAGGGAGCATCTCACCATAGAGATGTGGCTGATGTGGGGATCCCAGCACCAGTAGTGGTGGCAGTGGCACGTATCCTCACCCTGCACCACCATCCTGCAATGAGCCACACCCTGTGGGCTGCAGAGGCCCCAGTGCGAGTGTGGCAGAGCAGGGAACCCCAAGCCCCTCAATGGGCAGGTCACATCCTCCCCCTACTCCTGTCCTGTATGGGTTCTGCTTGGCTCTACTCTGGTTGTGCTGCCTGCAGGTGCAGGGGGGACTGGGATCTGTACTCCTCACTCTGGTCTGGCCACAGCACCTACCACCTCCTGTACATGGCAGCTGGAGTTTGGGTGCTGATGGCCAGCTATGGCTGGCATGGGCAGGGAATGGTCAGGACGCAGCCACCAGATCCTGTAGAAGTGACAGTCGGGGGCCCCCTCTGGCAGGGCTGGGGAAGGCACAGGTCTGCGGGTTGGGAGTGAGGAGCACCAGCAAAGCTGGGGGGCTGGGGGCCTAAGGGTTGGGAGTGAAGTGTACAGTCAGGGCCAGGGGGCTTCATGTTGGGATTTAGGGGCTTCAGCAGGGACAGAGCACTGTGGGTGGGATGTAAGGGGCACTGACAGGGCTGGGGGAGTGGGAGGCTGTGGGTTGGGAGTGAGAGGCACTGGGGGGGTCAGGAATGAGGGACACTGTCAGGGATGGGGGTTGGGAGTCGGAGGCACCAGTGGGAGTGGGGGGCTGTGGGTCAAAAGTGAGGAGCACTGGCAGGGCTGAGGGGGCTGTGGCTTGGAAGCAAGGGGCAACAGCATTGATAGATGCAGGGCACTGGCATATTAGGGCTGCTTAGCTCCAAAAAGCAATGGGGAAGGACAGCTGCAGTGAGACCCATGTCCTGGTAAGTGAACAAGGAGGGGGAGCTCCAATTTTTTCTATGATAAAAGCCAAAATCAAACAAAATATATAGGTATCGAGAATGTATTTTATTATAGTGATTGAAATACTGGTAGGCCTTGAAATTGCTTTAAAATTATAAATATATCAATAAAGCATTGTGTCAAACTGATATATATTATCCATGTTTTTCCATAATTAAAATGAAATGCAGAAATATATATATAGTGGCATTTCATTTTAATTGTGCAAAAATGTGGATTGTGGGATTTTGATCAGAGAAAAACAAGATTCCTGGCAATCAGTTATCCTAAGTGGAACATAAAATGTTTTTGAATCATCTTTTTCAGATAGAAATCTCTTCCATTAGACAATTTTCAGTTATCTCTAGTTACTCTGGTTGAAGAAAGACACATGCATTAATACTTTTTAGGGGGACCCCAAATGGTGCTAAAGAAAAGATAAGGAGAAGTGACTGATGGGAAGTTTGTCTTTGTTTTCCTCCTAACCTGAGATTATTGCTGAAAGGTTTCGTTTTCTCAGGCAAGATTAGCAAGAAAGAAGTACTACAAAAGAATAAATACTTTATTTAAAAACTTTTATAATTTATCTTCAAAACTTTATGTCTGAGCCTCTGTGAGATAGACTAATGTGTGGGCTGAGAGTGAAGTCAGAGAGGTAATTGCTTTCAGAGTTGCAGCTAATATTTCAGGATTGTATTGAAATTTACAGTGCAATGATAGCATAAAAGAATGCTTAAAAGAAAGGCTGATACCTATGCATAAAGTAATCCACTGCCCTGCATGGAAATGAAAGTTACAGGTAACTGCTCACAGAATAGCAAAAATAATGAAATGACACCAATTGTTGGTTTAAGTTTTAGTAGCAGTGTGATTATGGAACTCACCTTACCGAAATTATGTGTTCACATATTTTTCCCTTCTTGCCTGACTTCAGAGCATCTTTTTGTATGTTTAAAGTATACTTCTCTTTCTTTTGGTGGGAGAATATTTAGTATATTATACATGTATGTGCATATGTTGTTTGTTAGCTGGGGAGATGTTTTCAAAGCCACAACAACAGGAATGTCAATGGAAATTATGTTCCTTCTGATTTGCGCTTTAGAAAGTCTCTCTCTGTTTCTCTAGAGATTACCCAGGCATCTTCTCATACTTAGAGAAAACAGATAGAAAGTCCAGCATCTTCAGTTATAAAGTCTCTGATTTATAGACTTTCCCATAATGAACTAAGGACAGTCTGCATAGCTGTAGCATCAGCCACAATATCATATTTGTAGTTGTTGTGAGCCAAGTCCCTTGTCCACTCTTCACATTACTCCATTGTTTCTCATGAGCTCCTTTTGTGCCATGTTACCATCCTCCTATTCAGGGATTCCTTGCAACTCTTGTTACTATTTCAGGGATTCCTTGCAACTCCTGTCCTTTAGATACTAGACAATACCATTAAAGATTCTATTTCTATGTACTTAGAGGATAATAAGGTGATGAAGAACAGGCAACAAGGATAAATTGGAATAAATTCAATAAAGAAAAAATACAAAGTACTACACTTAGGAATGAACAATCAAAAGGGAGGACTGACTAAGTTGCAGTTAAGCAGAAAAGAAAATGGGAATTATAGTGGACAGCAAACTGTATATGAATCAACAGAGAGAGACCAGGAAAAGCAAAGAGAGCAGTTTGCAAACAATTCACAAGTCAGTTTACAGGTCAGTTTGCTGCCTCCCTTTTTGAAGGGAAACTTTAAGGTAAGTTCTTTCTTTAATTAAGAGTAACTAACCTACATATATTTAGTATAAATAGCCGTGGTGGGTTTACTGATAGCTGGCTAGTGTGTCCTGAGCTCAGAGAATCCCCATGGTCATTGGTGGAGCCTTTCCACCAATGGGGGGATTGCTAGGGCAAAGCTCAGGGCAAGGCAGAGAACCCAGACCCGGTTGAAGCCTGCAGCTTGCTTGAACCTGATTGGTCCAATTGCAATCCAGGGGTGGAGCCCTTGGAAGGTATAAAAGACTTTTTGACTTTTAAGAGGCATTTATTCCAGGGAGGGAGACCCATTGGGGCCAGTAGAGAGTATATACAGGTTGGCCCAAACACCTGGGCCTCACAGACATGGTCCTGGGCTCACGGCCTGCAAGGCCTGCCCGTACATTCTCGATTAAAAACCACCCTAGCGAGCCAACGGACTAGTTACATATTTACACATTTACAGTTCTGCCAGCAGGGACACCCATGGGGGGTTCTCAGCAGTTGACCCGCGTGAAGCGAAGTCCGAGGCCTCAGCCCGCTGGATGCATCGCCGCAGCTGGAGCAGCCGGGGATGTCACAGGGTGAGGAGCAGGCATCCCACCTCGACTTGGCAGAGCGCGTTCCTCGGGCACCGTCTGCCGCAGGACTGCATGCTCAAACTCAAGGGAGAGGTGGGCGCTCTTCAGGGTGGCCATCTTTGGCCTGGCCCAACAGGAAGTTGGCCAGGCTGACCACGACTTGCTCTGATGCCTGGTAGGGGAAGGAGTGGATGTAGATGTCCTCGGAGAAGTATAAAAGAACAGTGTGGGCAGCTGCAATGAGAGACAGAGAAGAGGATGGATGGGCTGGGCAAAAAGAAGAGCTGGCAAGAGCTAGCCAGTGGGTCAAAGCTGTTGCTCCAAAGACCTCTTTGCCAGATGGGAGTGGCATGCGGCCACATCCGCAGCCTGCCACAGAGCAATGTGGTGTCAGTGCAGCCAGTGCTGCACAGAGGGTCCAGGAGGGACCAGGACCCTGGGAGCCACTTGAGGCAGCCTGCAACCCCTGACATGCAGCCAGTAATGCGATGCATAGGCCAGTGCATGGGGCAGGACCCTGGAAGTTGCTCAAGGCAGCTCGGGTCTGCAACCCCTGGCACAGGGCCAGGCAGTTGGTGCCAAAAGCATGGCATGGAACAGTCCGAGAGTGATTGGAACCCTGAGAGCTTCTTGCAGCAGCTCAGGTCTGGGTCCCCTGGCAATGCTGCATGGAGGATCTGGGAGCGGACCGAGCCCCAGCATTGCATGAGGCATCCTGGGCCCCCAACCCTGAGCAGAAGGCAAAGCCCCTGGGAGCATTTGATGGTGTTCTAAGCTTCAAGTGGATGAGAAGCCCAGACGGAGACAAAGGCCCTGGAGATTCCTGCAAGTGAGGAGCAATGTGCTGGAGGAGCCAAGGACCTCTCACTGTGGACCCTGGAATTGTGAGTTGTTGGTGAGAAGGTTTCCCACAGGGGAGAGAAAATCCCTCCTGGTTAGTAAGGGGCTCCTGGAAGGAAGGTCTCAGGGGAGAGGGCCCATTTGAGTTTATAGGCCTCATTGGGGGCTGTGGAAGGCCCAAGGGGCATTAGGTTTTCCCCTCCCAAGAGCCACTGGACTGCAGCCAAGACCTTAGGAACAGCCTGGGCTTTGGGGACTTTTAAAGAGTCAAGTTTATTTTTTATGATTATGCTCCTTATATTTTGTGATATTGTGCCTTATATTTTGTAAATTTATTGTTTATTAGAGCCTGGAGTGTATGATCTGTGTCAGGGCCCTGTGAGAAACAGAAGCATTCCATTTTGAGCAGTGTTTTGATGGTTTGACGGAGCAGCAGTCCGTTTGCACTTTTGTTTGGAGTCAAAACAGCTGTTCCATATCATTCCATCGAAACAGTTTTGTATTTCGAGCCTGTTTCAACATTTCATCCATGATATATTATGGGGAAGGTTGAAACAGGCAATAACTGGACTGATTTCAATTAAACTTGCAGGAATGGTAGCCCCTTCTGAGGGTATGACACCTGCCAAGGTTCAAGGACATAGGTGCAGGAGGTTCGAAGAAACTGCACCCCAATGTCTTGAGAGCAAAACTCCTGTCACTTGTATGTGTTAAGCCACAGCAAGATTGCTAGCCCCTGTTGTGGCAACGAAGCCTGCCAAGTTTCAAGGAGATAGGTGCAGTGAGTTCAGGGAAACTGCACCTCAAGCTGCAGACAAGGAAAATCGTGATATGGGTGACACTGTTTGTTAAGGCACAGCAGGGTGAAAGCTACAGGCATGCTAGCCCTGCTGCAGCCATGAAGCCTTCTGCCTCTCAATGAGATAGGTGCAGGGGGACTCTGAGTTCTGGGGCCCTGCACCTCTGGCTGTTGATGGGCAAAACTCGTGACTTGAGTGAGTGATACTGTGCATTTTCAGATGTGCCCTTGCTGGCTCTGGGGCCTCTGCACAACATGGCAGTGTGCCCCAGTGAGGTCCCCTCCTCCCCTACAGCCTCAGTTCAGTCCACCATTGTAAACAATGGCAGGTGAAAATGTAGGTGACTCAACACCAATAGCAGCAGCAGCACCAGCAGTATCTAAGGTAGCCAAACGGATCTGTCACAGAACCTTTCTTGTTATAAAGGAATTGACAGCAAGAAGTAAAGGTGTTGTGTTGGATATGTGTTACTCATGGTGTGTGTGATGACTTATCCTGTGTTTTTATGTTTATATGTTGATTATGGAAAAAAAACAACCCAGAATAGCTAGAGAATATATCTTAAGAAGATTTCAGGTTGAAAAACCCTTTTTCAGGCTGAGGAAGTACGTGCATTAGGTGTGTCTTCTGGTCCTGGATGGAAGGAACAGTAAAGAAGCCAGCCTGGTAAAGAGGCCAGCCTGGCATGCAATGCAGGCAAGAAAGCCAGTCAGTGAAAATGGAAATGGAGGCATTGGGGGGCGGGGAGAGGAGGGGAGGGGAGGGGGATGAAACAGCACAGATAAAAGTGCAGAGGTACCTGGGGAGTCGAATGGCCAGCAGGTTGCAGTGTGCCAGAATTCCACTATGAATACTGAGTCCATAAGTTTCTGTACCTACTGTCTAGGACACTGAAGAAGTGCAGTTCATAGGCCCGGCTTTGAAAAGTGTTTTTTACATTCAAAAAAGCAACTAACCTCATTATCAGAACTGAAGCCAACTTCCTACAGCTCAAAACATAAAACCTGCCAACTATCTCCAGTATCCCCACAAACTGCACACTAGAATCTATCAAAGACAATTCCCATCTACCTGTGGGGGCACATTCCTCACCAAAATAACACTATCCCTCCAGTCTCTCAGGCTTTATCCTGAGAGGGAACAAATTACAAACCACTTTTCACAGCTGGGCCTATGAACTTCACTTCATCAGTCTCCTAGGTACAGAAACTCATGGATTTAATGTAGATTAGACAGTGCAATTCTGATACACTGCAACCTGCCAGAAATCTGACTCCCCAGGTACCTCTGCACTTTTACCTGCGCTGCTACATCCTCTCTCCCCCCTCCGCCCACCACCTGTCCCTCACCTCCTGACACCTCTATTTCCATTTTCACTGACTGGCTTTCTTGCTTGCATTGCATGCCAGACCGGTCTCTGGATTCTTTACTATTCCTTCAATCCAGGACCAGGAGATGCACCAATGGCAGGTACTTCCTCAGCTTGAAAAAGGGTTTTTCAATCCCAAAGCTGACATGCCTGGGCAGCTAAGCTGAGCACACCGGGAGCCTTACAACTGCACTGCAACCAGAAAGCCTCAGGTCTGGGCTTTTCCCAGCCAGAACTGTGTGTATGCATGCGTTAGGTAAAGGTTATGCCTTCTCCTACCCACCTTTCACAAGGGGATCATTGGTCCTGGCATTTACGGGGCTGCTGCACCACCAGCAGTCCCACCAGGCCTCCTTACCTTGGAAGGGTGCAGTTTTAGTGGTTGTGCCCAGGACCTGGGGCCTCTTCCTTCCCAGCCCCATCCCATACCTTCAAGTTTGTCCTGGCAGGGGAATGAGCTCAGCAAGGACGTGTTCTTCCCCTTCTGGCTAGTGATGCAGTTAGAGCCCCCTCCAGTTGAGAGTGGGGCATTACCTGGTTTTTAAAAAAAGGGAAAAAGGAAAGAGGTGTGGATGGAGTGAGGATTCAGTCCATCTGCACCTGGAGATTGGGGAACCCCAGCAGCAGGAGGTTCACCTTCAGGAACATGAGCTGCTCCACCAAACCAGCATCTAAGCAGGTGCAGGGGAGTGTCACTACATCCCCAGTAATGCTGAATGCCCTCTCAGTCAGCACACTGGTCACTGCACAGACAGGTGTTTCTGGGCAACTGTGGCCAGATCTGGCCACACCTGGCTGAAGCTTGCCCAGTAGGCCAAGGGGTTGCATAGCAGCAGCTTCACATCCTCAGCAAGATAGGCAGACATCATGGTGTGAGCACTACCTGCCTGATGCTGGGGTTTGGTGGCTTGATCCCCACCATAATAGCCAGGCCCTTAGCCCATACTGGCAGCACCTGTGGTGGAGGACAAGACTGGCTCTTGGATGGTGTGGATCCCCCTGTTCTACGTGCCCCCACCACCACCAATCTGCCTCCCTGACTTTCTTTACCAGCACTTCCGTTCACTGATTCAGTGTATGGCTGCCGCATATGGTGCCTTTCACCCTTGGGTCACACATGTCGGCCAGCACATGGACTGTACTTGACCATGAGGGATCAAGCCATTTCTTGATGCCCTCCTTCAGCCACCTCACCAGTGCCTACATGTCTGGTGACAGCGGCCTGCCCCAGCCAGGAACATTAATCCCCTGGAAGCTCTCCATTTGGCTCCAAAATTCCCTCACTACCAGGATCACCTGGCTAAGGAGGGAATCAGCAGCGCTGAGGCAAGCCCACCTCCTGGATTGCCTTCTGTTGCTCCACCAGCCTCTTGAGCATCAGGTATGTGGAGTTCCACTGAGTCTCCACATCCTGCATGATTTTGTGCTGTGGGATGTTCAGCTCTTTTTGTTTGTCCCACAGCATCTTGCCCCCCTAGATGCTCTGGTGGAAGTAGCCTGTCACCTTTCTGCATTTTGAAATTAGCTTTCTGATAGTGGCAGCACCATCACTGGCAGCTCTATCCCCCTCCAAAACATCCCTGACAGCAAGGTGCAACTTGTGAGCCACACAGTGGATGCCAATAAAGTTGGCATCATGGACCATACACCTTGACTATATTGGCCCCATTGTCCATAACCATGAACCCGTGGGTGAGCTTGCCCTGCCCAGCGAGCCACCCCTGAACCAAGCAGTTTATGGCCTCCATGATCTCTGCTGCTGTGTGGGACTTATCTATCACCTCGGCTTGAAGGAGAGCCCACTGACCGCCTGACTGGTCACACCAGTTCCCTGTGAGGGAGAGGTAGGCATGATCTCCACCCTGGCTGCTCCAGATGTCTGAGGTGAAGTGTAAGGCCACCTGTGGACCTGCCTTGTGTAGCTCCTCCTGCAAGTACTCTGTGCATGCTTCATACAGGGATGGCACCACTGTCCTACTGAAAGTGGTGTGTGCAAGCACTTGCTATGTTGGGAACATGAGCGCCATGAGCCACCTGAACCCTAGCCACTCAACTATGGAGAATGGCTGGCCGTTGACAGCAAGCATCTCCCCAATTCTCTGGGTGAGCTCACCTTTGGAATGCTCCCCTATTTCTGTCCACCTTGCCCCCACTGGTCCAGGGTGGCCTGCCTCTGCTTTGGGGGAATGGGGGCTTTAAAGCAAGTGGGGGACTTCCCTTTGGGCATGCTCCTGCTGGTGCCAGGCTGAGGAGGAATAAGGGCAAGGGGGTGGTGCCTGCAGATGCATCAGCATTCTCTTGCCCTGGGTGGTTTTGGTTTGGCAGTGCAGGCAGATAGCGTATGTGGGATCATCTGCCAGCTCATAATGTTCCCACTTGCTTCTAGGATACGGATGCATTTGTGGATGCTGCTGCACTTTCTACCTTCCCAGGAAACAGAAGCACAACAATGGAGGAACAGACGTAAATGAGCCACTTGCTTCCACCTCTACATCTACCTCCTATGAAGTGCCTTCTGGGGAAGGATACCTAGTTCAAAAGGAAACCTGAGGGGTGTTGAGCACAAATTCAGCTGATTCCCCCTCCTTCCCAGAATTTCCCTTGTTAGGGCACTGAGGTCCAAATCCAGTGCCAGCTCTTCTTCTGGCACTGGGAGGCTCAGCATGGGAAGTCACAAAGGGGTGGAATAGGCTGCTATGCTGGTGCTGGTGCTGCTGGTTGTGGTTGTTGTCATGGTGGGGATGGTTATGGCTGCTGAGTGTGAGGGATGCAGTCTCAGGCACAGGTAGTGGCAATGGCACTGCTCCTGTCTCCTTGCTGCTTGTAGCAGCCTCATCCTGTTTAGCTGGGGGAAAGAGGCTGCAACTCAGTCTGGTGTGTCTGTGTGGTGGGGGAGGGAGGGAACTTACAGCTCTCTCTCTACCCCATCTTCCACCCCTCCCTGAAGGCTGGTCAGTGTGGCCACCTGCCTTTCCACCATGCTTCATGAGGTGTTTCATGTCTTCCTTTTCAAGAAATATATAAATGTATTTGTGTTCCTATATAAATTCAAGACTGCAGGTCTGGTGAAGTGAAGAGATTTATGAACTCAATAGAAATATGTGTCTGTGTATATAAACTCCAAGATAGGTCTGGTACAGTGAAGAGATTTATGAACATGATAGAAATATATATCTGTCTATGCATTTAAATTCAATAATGTTGGTGTGGTGCAAAGAATGTATGTATAGAAACAAATATATATACTAAATTCCTGTATAGAGTAAATTCTGTAGTAACCCTATCCAATATAAGTATACAATTCAAAAGAATAAATCAATGAATATAATAATAAAATAAAAGCACCTACTAGAACAAGGTATTTTGAAACCCCTCCTGCTAGGGTAGCAAGCAGGGAATCCTTTAGAAAATCAGTGCTGCTAGCCATAGTGGTCTGACGGCGAGCTGCTAGAACAGACAGCTCCATAAGTCACCCAAGGCAGAAAGCAGGAGCAGTCCCAACATGCTGTCTTTTATACAGTTTTTCTGTCCCTCCCCCAGAGCACTTGGGTTGGAAGGGATCTTAGGGAAGGGTGACGGTCACTGGCCAGCTACGCATGTCAACAATGAGAGCACTCCTTCCACCTCACCTTCTCCCTTCCTCCCCTTATCTTACTTTCTCTTTCCCTGCAGGGAAGCAAGCTAAGCCATTGAAGGTAAGCTCATAGCCCAGCTTCCTGATCGAAACTTGAAAGGTTTCGAATTTTTCAAAACATTTCGACCTGCCCTGTTTTGTTTCGACCCTGTTTTGAGCCTGCATATTCCATTTTGACTTTTGTGTTTCAAGGTCGAAACAGCGTTAAATCAAAACGGGCAGAAAAATTTTGCACAGTCCTACTATCTAGTGTGGCTTGAGACAGGGATGTTTCTACCTGGAGTGGGAGATTGGCTGGTTTACCTCCTGAGCACCTTTTCAGCCAAAGAGCACCCAGAGTGCAACCTACTATGCTTGTTCAATAGTTATGTGAACACTGAGTTCAACTGTGTACATGAAGCAGGATTGCATCCTGGGTAAAAGTGTAAAAAATGACAGCTATACAGTTGGGTGACTCCCATTTGGGCATATACATTGAAGCAGGATTGTGCCCCAACATTATTTACAATGCCATTCAATAATGGAAAACAGGTTTTCAGTCATATTCTTTCTTAAGTCCATATACTAACTGTCTGGCTTTATATATCCTTTCCCTTAAGAAAAGACATTAAGCACAGTACAGTTCGTGTCTGTATATTTAAGAATCCATTAGATATCTGTTTGAGTATGTTGTATGCCTTTACTAAATATAGCCTTTGGATTCCTCTATCTGGTGCCAGGAGATCTCTACTTATTATATTTGTTATGCAAAATCAACAAATATGTACAGTGTAGACAAGTAAAACATAAAAGTCTCTGTGGCTATGGACAAACATATTTGTAGCAATTTCAAAAGATGAGAGGGCAGCAGCTCTTATGTTGGAACTGTTACTTGTACATGAAGCTGTAGAGATAGAAATGTAGTGATACTACTCCATTTTGATCCTATATGAAGCAGGATTAAAAGTGGAGTGTTTCTATTTAAAGATATAACATTTAAATTCTAATATTTACTGTCTAGTCCCTATCAGAAATTCCTTTTTGAAGCTACTACATGTGCATGTTTGTTCATACTTTGTGTCTGCAAATTCTCCAGGTAAGAGCCATTCCCTTATTGTTTAGTGTTTGGGGCAGCCACTCTAACTAAAATGCCACAGTATTACATGTATTAAGCCTCCACACATTTGAAAATGGCACATTTGATGAGGTTTAGTTAAAGCACCTTACAGCCATTTTTAAACATGCATTGCCTTAATACATGTGATACTACGGCAATGCCGCGCGTTCTAATTAAAATGTGGAGCAAACTCGATTAATCTAGTCTGCTCTGATATGTTCTGAGCATGTGTATAGGCAGCCCTTTTGCCTTTAAAAAAGTGTTGCATCATTCTATCCAGCCTAGTCACTTCCTACATGGCTTGTCTCAGTCTGTTTCCCTCTTTATATTTTAAATTTGTGAAATCATTTGGCTTTTCAGAATATCATCTAGCTTACAAAGTAGTGACCATATTTTGTAGGTGAAGTACTCAACAATGTAAAATGAATGTCCAGTTAACTATCCAATATGTTTCATAGTGATCTAATTATAAAGAGCTCAAATATTATCATTTTTACTAATCTAATAAAATACCATCTTTTTTAGAAAAGATGATTACCATGCGCCCAGTTCAGGGCTGTGGTGGATGTTTGGAAGTGGAGAGAGGCCACTGAGGTATAGTAAAAAAAATATTATAGGTGTCACCAAGTTCAGACACCTCCATTATTTGCAAAATTGCTATAGCAGTTCTATCATTAACCACATAAGCTCTACCATTAACTGCAGTTGAGTTGATAAAATAACCAAAGTGAGATATTTTTATCAATTACATAATATTAGCATCAAGAAGCAATGTGATCTATTTAAATGGGCCTTCCATTTCTTATATTTTTAAATTATCACCACAATTCTTATGTAATAAAATTGATGTTATGATTGATATTCTGAAAGCATTATGATTCTATTTTTCACTAAGCACTGCTGCAAATTTCTACAAGCACTGGAATGAATAAATCCTAAGAGCACTTAAAAAATAATACCTTCTGCTGTTAACTCAGTATTACCACGTGTTCTGTCATTAAGAGATTGTTTAAATTTCTCTTTTCCATCAGAACAGGAGCTGCAAGCACTGTAACTGCTAGAAAAAGAGATGTGGGTTGGCTAGTGGGAGTGTATATGTGGGGAAGTTACTTAGCTAATAGTTTTCTATACTTTTTAGAACAGTTATTTTCACCTTGAAAAGTTTGACCTACACATTCTTAACTTTTCATACAGACTTTTTAGTTGTACAAACTTTCTTGCTTTTACTATAGAAATGTTCAAAGTATAAAAGCTTTAAATAATCCTTTTTGCAACATTCCTACAACATGTGAAATGAGTATACTTTATGCCCTTACAAGTTCTTCACATTTTAGATGTACCAACCTGTCACATTGATGTGTTGTTCTGAAGCTTAACTTCTACTCCTTTCTTCTGTCTCTTATATAGTCCACTCTGTTTTAAACATAAAAATATTGATGTGTTTTCTTTTTGAAAATCTTGCTTAAGGTATTCCTGCCATCCAATTGCTGAATTATAGATATTTCATAGATTTTCCTTCTGTATCACCTCAGGCTGTGATCTTGTTGGATGTAACAAACTAAATGGGGTTGTTATTTATTATTTTATTTATTTGATAAATGCCACTATGTGCTTTTTTGGGCGATTCAGAGTTTGCATCATATCTCTAAGGAAAACCCAGGTACAGCAGGAAATACATTCTGATTCAATGGATGGCATTCAAAATTGATCCAATGCTCCATCACAATTCAGGGAGGTTTGTTACTGTTACTGTCTTTTGAATGGAAAGTACAGTTGTGTTTCTGACCACCTGGAGTCAGCCTAGAGCTGGTACTTTCTGTGGTATATTTGAAGGATTTTTACTCCAATTTCTAACCCAGGGCTTGGAGACATTTTTCCCTCTGTTTAATATTAGTTGTCTAGTGCACCTTCATTTCTCAGCCTATTGTACAGTTATTTAAACTGATTACATAGAACAAATGAAATATTTCTTAAGATGATTTTTCTGTGGTAGATAGCTGCATACTTTTAAAGGAACAGGATTTATACCAGATGATGTTTTGTTTTAAACGTGATCTTCATATTGTAGTCTGTGTTCAAACAGGATTTAAGCTTCTTTCACGGGAATATATTTTATTTATTCAGAGGTAATCTATAACACATTTTCTAACAATTTCTTCTTTAATTGAGAGATTCCCAATCTCTGTCCTTCCCGATATTTCCGTCTATCTCATATTTCAATTATTGATATCAATATATATATTATTTCAGCTGGAGGAACAAAATTCCACAGAAAGCCTGATATATGCAGATACACAATGAATGATTTGTTCCGTATATTTTTAGAACTATGACTTATGAATAACTTGGGTTAAAAGTATATGGAATAAATAGTTTCTATGGAAGCAGTGTAATTTACCTAGGACTCTTTCCTAACAAAACTTTACAAGGCATTCATCATCTAGTAATGATGATACTTTCAACAACTGAACATTGTTTAACTGGAATAAACCTCAGTGCTGCAGTAGAAACTAATTCCTTTTGAAAATAGTTATGCATATTTGCAAAATGTGATAACCTGCCATACACATTTGCCCATGCCATACCACAGCAATAGCTGATAGCATGAGATTGCTTCTTTTATTGCCATCCACAATACTAGTATGTCCTGGAATGGCAATTTGAATCTCATACTTCTATAAAGGCATCACAGTGTCTTTTGAATGAGCGATAGTTATATTTTGTCATAAATGGAAGTTTGGAAGTGGAAGAAAGCAGTCAGGAATTGGAGACAAGATGCCTGCAAGACAATAGGGCTCCAATTACCTTCTGTAAAAAGACTTTATGTGGACAGACAGAAGAACAAAGACATAGCTCTTATCATATTGATATTGTAAGGAATCACCCAGAGAATTCTCCTGGAATTACACAGTGGTAAATCTCAAATGATACAATCTTCTGACGGTTCCTTGCAGTGATCAGTGTTTATATTTTCTATAAACCTTGTGGATCAATATAAGGCTTTTACCTGCACATTTCACATTCTGAAGCCACAGGCTTCAGATAGGTCTCCTTGACTCAGGACTCTTCAACCTGAAGAAAAGAAGGCTGAGAGGGGACCTGGTAGCAGCTTACCACTACACTAAGGGAGTACATCAAGGGCTCAGTGAGGCACTGTTCACCAGGGCACCTGAGGGAAAAACTAGGAGTAATGGCCATGAGCTCCTGGAAGACTGATCCAGATTCAATATTAGAAAAAACTTCTTCACAGTCAGCGTATCCAGACTGTGGAGACTCCCTCCAGAGGTGGTGCAGTCACCTAGCCTGGAAAGCTTCAAGAGGAGACTGGACGGTCACCTTACTGGAGTCTTTCCTGCTTGGTGCAGAGGCCTGAACATAATGATCTTCCAAAGTCCCTTCTGGGCTTACAATCTATGAATCTTTGAAACTTTGGGTAAGAATTTCCTGAGGCTAAAAATGCTTGACTTAAAGGACAGACTTTGAGCTGAAGTAGTGAACCAAGAGTTTACTAGACCTCTTTTGTTATGGAAACAATCTGGCTTCAGTATTACATCCAGGAAAGAGAAATGGGAGTGTGGCCCTTCACTTCAACTGTGCCATATGTGCAGTGAGTTCTGAGCTCACTGCCTGATCAGCATGGTCTCCTGGTGCTTTGTCTGAGAAATGAACTGATCAGCATGGTGCCTGGCTGGAGCCCCTACTCAGAATATTGTTGCTGTCCACTAAGGCTGTTCGAAATGTTGTCAGCTGTTTTGTTTCAATGCTGTTTTGACTGATTTTGAGCATGAAACAGCAAAATCAAAATGAAATGAAAGGCTTCAAAACAGCCTTGAATCAAAATGAGGACAGACAAAATGTTTCAAAGTTTTGAAATGTTTTGAATTTTGAAGCTGGAGCTGGGCTTGCTTGCAGAGAAACAGAAAGTAAGGAGAGGGAGAGGGAAGTGGCGGGGAAGGACTGCTCTGATATTGACTATGTACCTGGCCAGTGACTGTGATCCTTCCAATCCTAGTTCCCTAAAGGAGGGATGGAAAAACAGCATAAAAAGCAGCATTGTTTGAACTGGTCTGGTTTCTGCCTTGTACTCACTGAGCTGTGTCTTCCACCAGCTCAGCAGTGTCAGACAATAAAGGCTACCATTCATTTCCTACTTGCCAGCCTAGCAAGTGGGATTCACCAATACCTTTTGCTTTCTATACCCTTTTACTTTATTATTATGTTCATTCTTTCCTTTCAATGTATTCCTCAACCAAAATCCTTTTTTTGTTTTTGTTAGTCTATTTTGATTCTTTTCAAATCTGTGCTCTCTCTTACAGTATGCATTCTATTCACTGTGCAGGGAGCACAACATAATTATATTGCATAGTATAATATAGAATTTATATAGGAACATATACATACATTTATATATTTTAATTTTATTATTACATAAATAGATTACATAAATACACATACATACAATTATCTTCTCTACGTATGTTACATAAACCAGATAACATTACAGAAGAAGGCACAGATTTTCCAGCACAACAAGACAAAGATATGACACTATGGAGAACACCATGAAGTGTTCTGGAAAGGCAGCTGGCAAGCCTTCAGGAAGTGGTGGAAGAGGGATAGAGAGGGGGAGAGCTCTAAGTTCTCCCTGCCGCCAAACTGAGACACTGCCTCTTTGCTACAACAAGCAGACATGAGGCTTCCACTAGTTCTACAGCAGCAAGGAGAGGAGAGCCATGACACTGCCACTGCCTGTGCCTGTATTCCCTCCAAGAGCACCAACCATAACTCCCCCGCTACCACCATGCCAACAAGCAGCAGCACCAGCATGACAGTCTCCTCTGCCCCCATTTCACTTCCCATGCTGAGCCTTCCAGTACCAGAGGAAGATCTGGAACTGGATCTGGATCTGCATGCCATAGCAAGGGAAATTCTGGGGAACAAGGGGGAATCATTTGAGTTTGTGTTCTTCACCCCTCAAGTTTCCCTTACAGCCAGGTCTCCTTTCCCAGATGACACTTTGGAGGAGGCTGTGATAGAGGCTGCAGAGGCAAGTGGCTCAGCTGAGTTTTCTCCTCCTGTTGTTGTGCCTCTGCCTGCTGAGGAGGGGGAAAAGGCAGCATCCACACCTGCACCCGCAACCCAGAAGAAAGTGGGTAGTGTGGCTTGGGATCATTCTGAGCTGGCAGATGATTCCACATATGCTATCTGCCTGCAATGCTGAGCCAGGGCCAAGGCAAGGGAACAAAATACATGAGCACCACATGGGTGCCGATGCATCTCTGTAGGCACCACCCCCTTGCCCAACCCCTTGCCCTTGGGGGCACGTTGCAAAGGGGAATGATATCACCCAGAGCATTGGGAGATGCTGCCTGTAGAAGACCAGCCCTTCTCCTTAGTTGAGCAGCCAGGGTTCAGGTGGCTTATGTCACTCATGGCCCCATCATACCACGTACCCACATAGACCACCTTCAGCAGGACAATGATGCCCTCCATGTATAGGACATACAAGGAAGGAACTGTGCAAGGCAGGTCTGCAGGTGACCTTATACTTTACCTCAGAAATCTGGAGCAGCTGGGGGGACATCATGTATACCTCTCACAGAGTACTGACTTGACCATTGGTGGGCTCTCCTTCAAGCCGACGTGATAGATGAGTCCCACACGGCAACAGGGATCATGGGGGCCATGAGCCACTAAGTACAGGGGTGGTTCATTGGGCAGGGTAAGCTCACCCATGGGTTCATGGTCACCAACAATGGGGCCAATATGGTCAAGGCAGTCCATGATACCAACTTTGTTGGCATCTGCTATGTGGCACACAAGTTCCAGCTCATTGTTAGGGATGCCTTCTGTGGGGGCAGGGGCACAGATGTTGGTGATGGTGCCAGCACCACCAGCAAGCTCATTTAAAAATGCAGGAAGGTGTCAGGCTACTTCCACCAGAGCATTTAGGAGTCAAAATGTTTCAGGACAAACAAAAGGAGATGAACCTCTCACAACACAAAATCATGGAGGATGTGGAGACTTGGTGGAACTCCACATACCTGATGTTTGAGAAGCTGGTGGAGCAACAGAAGGCCATCCATGAGATGGCCTTGCTTGGGGAGATTGGAATCAGTGGCTCCCTTAACAGAGCTGAGTGGAATACCATCACCCAGATCTTGCTGGTCCTCAAACCCTTTCTTTAAGCCACCAAGAGACTCAGTAGTAGCAATGTCTTCCTTAGTTAGGTAATCCCTGGTGGGAGGGAATATCAGAACCAAATGGAGAAGTTCCAGGGGATCAATGTTCCTGGCTGGGGCAGGCTGCTGTCACCAGACATGCAGGCACTGGTGAGGTAGCTGAGGAGTGCATCAAGAAATGGCTTGATCCCTTGCAGTCCAGTATGGTCTACATGCTGGATGCCATGTGTGACCTGAGGGTGAAGGGGAGCATCAGGGTATGTGGCAGTAAAACCCTGGATCAGGGGAGTTGCTGGTGAGGAGAGTCAGGGAGACAGAAGGATGAAGGCGGGGGGCCAGCACGCCATCCACCAGCCAGTCTCCTCCTGTATAAATGTTGGAATTCTGACACACTACAACCTGACGGACATCTGACTCCCCAGGTACCTCTGCACTTTTATCTGTGCTGCTACATCCCCTTTCCCCCGCACCTGAGCCTGTCCCTTACTTCCTGACACCTTCATTTTGATTTTCACTGACTGGCTTTCTTGCCTGCATTGCATGCCAGCCTCTGCTTTCTTTACTATTTCTTCCTTCAGGAACAGCACACACACCAACTACAGGTGTGTCCTCAGCCTGACGAAGAGTTTTTCAACCTAAACCTTCCTATATTTATCTAACTATTCAGTTGGCCAACTAAAAGATACCAAGTTGACCCAAACAACCTTATCTGCCAGTGCCGTGTCCTTAGACCAACACCCCTAGCACCTTTCCCCACTCAGATGACCAGAAGGACACAGGGCCCTGGGCAGATCTAATCCCCAGGGCTGGGGCTGGCAGGGAGAGTTCTCTGGCAGCTAATGGAGAAGAAGCTCCTGCAGGTAAGGAAAGAAAGGCTCTGTGACTATTTGGTGCCTGAGATGCTGCTAGTGCTACTGTGCTGTTTACTAAGATATTACCTGTTGTTATTTCATAGATTCATAGATGTTAGAGTCGGAAGAGACCTCAATAGATCATCACGTCTGACCCCCTGCATAAGCAGGAAAGAGTGCAGGGTTTACATAACCCCAGCTAGATGCCTATCTAACCTCCTCTTGAAGACCCCCAGGGTAGGGCAGAGCATCACCTCCCCTGGGAGGATCCAGACCTTGGCCACTCTAACTGTGAAGAAGTTCTTCCTAATGTCCAGTCTAAATCTGCTCTGTGCTAGCTTATGGCCATTATTTCTTGTAACCCCCAGGGGCGCCTTGGTGAGTAAAGCCTCACCAATTCCCTACTGTGCCCCTATGATGAACTTATAGGCAGCCACAAGGTCACCTCTCAATCTTCTCTTGCGGAGGTTGAAGAGGTCCAGGTCCCTTAGTCTTTCCTCACAGGGCTTGGCCTGCAAGCCCTTAACCATACGTGTGGTCCTTCTCTGGACCCTCTCCAGGTTATCCACATCTCTCTTGAAGTGCGATGCCCAAAATTGCATGCAGTATTCCAACTGCAGTCTAACCAGCACCCAATAGAGGGAAAGTATCACTTCCTTGGTTCTGTTTATCATGCATCTGCTGATGCACGATAAAGTGCCATTAGCTTTTTTGATGACTTTGTCACACTGACGACTCATGTTCATCTTGGAGTCCTAATGGACGGTGTTCTTTCTTTCCTAATGTGGGTGTTCTTTCCACTTCTGTGCCACCCAGCAGGTCATTTCCTAGGCAGTAGGTATGCTGGACATTTTTCTTCCCTAGGTGCAGCACTTTGCATTTCTCCTTGTTG
>JAGPOW010001296.1:104001588-104019184 GCA_030014935.1 Caiman crocodilus
ACAAGACCACCATACCACCCCACCCATACCATACAAAAGCTGTGAGAATATATGTTTTTAAATTCAGTCTTTATTTCCATTAAAACTTTTACAATATTTGACTAGTTTATTTTGTTACACCTTCTCCCAAGAAGGATTTTTATCATTTCTAATGACCAATAAGTCTCATTGTTTTATCTTTACAAAAAACCCTTTATGTACGTAATTAGATATCCAAGACACTAAAACAAAGGCTAAAATACATTAGCTGTAGAAAACTGTTGTTGTGTTTTACAGCCTCACATTCCCCAGTATCCCACCCAGAACAGCAACAGAGCTACGTCCCAAACTCATTTTGCCAATCCCTTCCTTAAGCAGAGTTTTATAATCTCTAGCACCAATTAAACGTTCAATATGGGGTATGAATGTTTCATCTTCCTCAGTGATCAAATCATGAAGGGCAGCCTTAGGATCTTCTGCAGAATACACAGTGTTTAGAAACTGTCTAACCTGAATTAAATGTTTCTCAGTAATTCTGAGACTGTTCCTGGCAAACCCTATGATTATAACAGCATTGAAAATGCTATCAAGACATATTCCCTGGCAAAGATCCTGAATTATTTTATTTATGTCTTCATCTAACCAAGTAATACATGGGCTTCTTGACCCCCTAAGTCAAATGTGCACCCCCAGCATAGGTCAAAAAGTCCCTGCCTCAAGCAGTATTTCATTATGCCATAAAAGGAAACGTGAACAAGAGACTTCATAAAAACTTTACATTCACATGACGTAAGAGGATGTGTAGATTCAATGCCAAGCTGACTTCTTAACTCTTCAGCCTCATCTGGTCTTTTTTCTCTGCAGAAGCATACACTTTCTTCTGGTGTACTAGTGAAGAGGTTTTCTGGTGTCCTTAAAAAGACTTCCTCTAACTGCAAAGGGATTCAGATAAAAGAAAAAGAAAGTTAGCTACTTCCAAACACACACGTGCCATGAAGTGAACCCCAACCACTAACCTCACAACCCAAACGCCCCCACAATCATGCTCCAAGTCTCTTACCGATCTGTCTTATGTAGTGACCTCCACTTTGCATGCAGGCTCAGGCATAAAGATACCATCTTCCAAAGTCTCAATGTCTGCTTCGAGGTCCTGGGTCTCACCCAATTGCCTGTTCACAGGCTCTTCCCCAGCAGGGTTGGGTGTCTCAATAAGTCTTTGGGGAAGGAGCCAGGTCTCCTCCTCAAAACTATTTCTACGGTAATGCTTTCTATAAGGCCATCTTGGGGGTGTAGTGAGTGGGCCTACAGGCATTGTGAAAGAATCCATAGCTGCCCTTGCTTGCCTTAGCATGGTCTCAGATAAACAGAGGGGTCGTTTGGAAAAGCAGATAGACCTGGTGGGCTTGCCGCCTAAATCCCACCCCCACTGTACTCATTCCAATTGGTTCAGCATTGCTCTTGGGAGGTCTGAGGCCTCTGAAACCCCTGCCAATTGGTCAAGGGTGTTGGGGCAGGTTGTTAGAGGGGGTCACACCACCACCCTGCAGCATGAGGGATTGGGCTTTGAGGGTCTGCCTGGGTTGTCCTTCTGATGTCATGAACCATGTGGTGTTGGTGTGACACACCACATGACTGGGGTCAGAGGCGGAGTTGCTGATGTCACGTACCACGTGACTGGGGTCAGGGACCGAGTTGTTGATGTCACGCACCATGTGACCGGGGTCAGGGGCGGGGTTGCTGATGTCACGCACCACATGACTGGGGTCAGGGGCGTGGAGTTGGTGACGTCACACACTATAAAAGGGGAAAGGGGCGGTGCAAAGGGGGTGGGACCAGAAGTCCCACCCACCTGTCACATTTGCATTGAAGGGCAGAGTGCCTATATACTACTTACAACAATCCCTCAGTCATCACATCCTACTGACACCTTGCCTCATGTAACTTTAGCATCTGAAGTTAGCGGGAGTTGGCCTTCAGATCAGGCTGTCACTATGCACCATAAGAAGCAGGATAAATTAGCTTATATGGAGCTTCTTGTTTATAGACTGCCATATGGATGACTAGATACTAGCTTGTTTAAGGAAAATTGGGTATCATGACACTATATTGAGTATGCAGTGTAGATATTCTTTAGGTAGCTAAACTGGCCCTGTACAACAACTTTCTGAAATTAAGGAGGAATATCTACCCCAATATGCATAAACTACTCAATAATGAAATGTTTTTTTCTTTGGAAGATGCCTATTTATTAAGCCCACTATGTTCATACACATGTTTCATACCATTTTGGTGAAATTTTATCACAAAACGTTCCTCTTGAGAGATCCATGGAGGACCTTGTTTTTGTCTCGCTTGGCGTGGAGGCACCAAAGGGAGACAGTCGCTAAGTTTCGAGTCATCATGTGGGGCGTTCAGCACATGGAGTAGAATGATTAGGCACACACATATACCGGTTGGAAATCAGTTGTTTACTTACATTGTTCAAGGGCACGACGCAGGACAAGTACTTGCGTTAGGTGTACGTTAGACGAGACGGGGCGCCTTGTGGATGTTTACGATCATGCAGGGGATCGGGGTAAGTCAGAGAGGTTGGTGACGTGGAGTCGGTGGTGATCAGTCCGCCAAGTTACTTTGCCGCATGTTCAGAGTTCTCCGCCGAGTGCGGGAACTACGCTGCCTTTTATATGCTAGCGGACCAATCATTAAGTGCCAAATTGGTTGCTGCCTGGCTGCTTGACCAATTAAATACTTCATTACTAAATTTTGAATACAGCAATGGCAGTCAAGGGGTGTGTGGGCCTCTCTGCCTCACTGTGACATGAGCATTTGACACAAATGGCTTTAACAGTTTTTATATACCAAAAGAGTATACTAATTAATGAGCTATTGGCTACATAGGACTGGGTCATCCTCTCCCTGTCTTTCTCACCCTTTCACATTTTATGAGAAACTAAGGATTCTGACAGAAGTAACAAGTTTTGCCTGATCTGGCTGCAGAAAACAATCTATAGCTGTGGCCAAACACAAGTCCATGACTAGACCACTTAAAAATGGCAAGGTGGGTGAAAATTGGAACCCTCATTGCATGGGGATTCAGATAAAATATAGCATCTTCTGTAACTTGTGTCTGCCTGTCTGCCAGCCTCTGAGCTGTTTTCAGAATAGGAGGGTGGAAAGAGAGTGGAGGGAGTTTGATCTGGGGGTTTTCTTCAATTGGTCCTGGAGGGTGGGGCTGGTGTATTGGAGCCTTCCTGAGTGGGAGGGGAGGGTCCAATTCACCTATCTTACCTCCAGAGCCACCTGGAGAAACCTTAGAATGCTTTCCTTCTGCTCCCTTCCCCTCCTCTCCTTCCCCCTTCTGAATGAGGGACAGGTTGGAAGGCAGAAGCGGATCATTGCCAGGGGAAACCAGCTATAGGCTAGCAGGCAGCAGCTTTATTCCCTTAACCCCTAGAACTAATAGTGAACTTCTGTTTGGTCTGGGGGTGTCGTTGGAACTCAAAATGCTTCCTGCAAATTGTTTATCAGTTACAGTGGGGAGCCACACTTTTGTCTGCATCCTAAGTCCCAGTGAAGAACAGGAAACTAAAGCACACAAGGTTTTATGGGACAGGAAAATACTTTTGCACCATACTCTGGCACAGAGTTAGATTTCCAGCTAACACAATTCAGTGATAACAGACCCAGTTTTCCTCACTTCACCTCAGGGTTTGAAAGATAGTTAGAGGCATGTCAGCTGATGACTTTCTACCTCAACTTTATTTGAAAGAACTGAGAAAAAAGCAAGCAGCAAATTCTCTCCAACTCTTTGCTTTCAATAGATGTGCTGTGTTTGTAAAATGTTTAGCATATGCAATATCTTAGTGCTGGGAATGCAAGCTTGATTTTTCTATTTGCTCTCCTTTATGCTAAAAATCTTCTGAACAATTTTTGATTAAATTTAAAAAGTAGCTGTTAGAAAAATATGAGCCTAGAAGGTGAAAGTTTTGGAAAGGTATGTACAACTGAAAATAGAAGTTTTCATTATTATAATTGTTGTTGTCCTTTGTGGGTGAAGATGACCACATCCAGCAGGGGGAAGAAGAGAGAAAAGAAATGGGAAAGAAACAGGCAGGGAGGAGGAAAAAATGGAAAAAGTAGAAAAGAAAGAGAGGACAGAGAAAGGAGGGAGTGGAGGGTTGGTCACGTGGGTATGTAGGTGATTTATAAGACCAGTCTTTGCGTTGAATAAACTGCTGCAGTAAGGGCAGGAAAGCAGTGAGGACTGAGTTTGGTTTTCTTGGCCACACATTTCCTCATTGCCTCTGCCATGCATTGCTGTCTGAAGGCCAGTGCTCTATTCTGGATTGATGACCTCCAGCGTGGATTGTCACAAGTGACTTGCTCCCATGACTCTGCATTGATGCCAAAACTCTTTAGGGTGTCCTTGTACCACTTTGGTGTGCCACGAGACTACTCTATTTTACAGTTCACCATAGAAGATCTCCTTTGCCAGGTGAGTATTAGGTATTCTTGAAAGGTGGCCAGCCCATCTTAGCTAAAGAGAGTGAATACTGGGGAAAACTGATCTTCCAAGCACCTTAGTGTCTGGAATCTTGTCCTGCCACCTGATCTTTAGTATCTTTCACAGGCAGCATATCCGGGGGGGTCAAAAAAACCTTCAAGAAAAAAAGCAGAGCGGTGCACACAGCAGCAGTGTACACCACTCAAAGCTGGAGCCTGGCCAGCCGGAGCTGCACTCTGCTGCTGGCCAGGATACACATGGCAGGACTGATGAGGCTGCAGCTCTAGGAGGTTTCCAGAACCTCAGGTGAGGCTGCTGGCCCCAGCTTCCCCTACCCCACCTGGGGTAAGTTGCCAGCTGCCAGAGCACACATGGCACGAGCGTTCCCCAGGAACAACTAGCAGAGGTACAAGGAGCGTTGCTGCTAGTTGTCCCCAGGGAACCAAATATCCATGCATGTCTGAATGCAGCCTTTGTTAATTTCTCTTTATCTTATTTTAAATACATAGTTTAGGCAACTCCTGCCCTTCTTATTAACAGGCTTCATCCAGCTTCTATGGGAAAAAAATATTAATTTGTATTGAGCATGTTTAAGCTTTATTTTGCATATTTACCTTAATTATCTTTCATTGTTTGTTCATCCCCCACAGCCTCACCTACAATCTCCATTCTGGGCCTCCCTGGAAGATTTCTTTCCCCATACCTCCAAATATTGTTTTGCACTGGGTGTGTCTACAGAAGATGCATTAATGTACATCAGCCTAAGTTAGTGAATGTTATGGGTGCACAGCTGCTGGGGCCGGCAGGGCCAGCACTAAGGCCAGCAGGAGCACAGGGCATTGACTGTTGCTGCCAGGGCCAGGCTGTAACAGTTGTGAGCAGGGGCAGGGACTGGAGCAGCCCTGGTGTGGGGAGGCAGGGTTGGAAAGGAGAAAGCTGCCATGTGCCGTTCTTGCACTGGACACATGGCTACAGGGCAGGGCAGGGGCTTATCAGGGATCAGAGCTTCCCAGATAGCTGCCAAATGTTGGCAGCTGGCTCAGGCTTCAACACGGCTGTCCAGTGCTGGCAGCCATGTAGCTGGAGGCTGAAGCTCCCCCGGTGGCCACAGGGGTACTTGGCAGGGCTGCAGGGACTTGGGACTAACAATGCCAAGTCTCTGCACATATAGACACCTGCCAAAAATTGCTTAATGCACATTAGCTTACTGTGTGTTAAATTTAGTTGCGCCTAAATGCATATGTAGGTTTGCCCATTATAAAGTATTCTCTAAAAACTGAAAGCTGATTTGGAAGTACTTTTAACCTGCTGTCTTCATGAACATGTTTAGACTAAGTTAGAAAACTCAATCAGCTGAACATCAAGTCTAAATATCATTACTTAGTATTTCTAATCATTCCCTGTTAGGCAGTTTGAAGCATCTAAGTAACAGTAGTCAAAAGGAGGAATGTCTTACATTCAACACTTAACCTGTACAAAGAGAAAATCAATGATAACACAACCCTTCAGAATTGCCAAAAGAACTATTTTACAGATTAAACAAACCTAAATCAAACTCATTTTATAAATCCAAAACCAGGACAAGATCATCCCCAACCTTACCTGATAAGGTGTGTCTGAATGAGTTATATACAGGGTGCATCCGTATGTACTCTTTAATAGACTAAAGGCAGTGAATATCAGTATACATGTGTGCTAGTATTAGGGTGCAGCAAACTAATGAACTCTACCATGGAATAGTATCATCAGCGATAGTACTATATTATGGTGGAGTATTTTACTGCACTAAAATGCACATATAGATGCTGACCATGGACATACATTGCATCTGGTAAGCCCAGCCAGCTGAGGGCCTCCTACGCCCTAGGTCAAATTGCTGCTGTCCTGAGAATACGTGTAGATGGTGTGCCCAGGAACAGCTGAGACTAGATTGAACTGCTCCAGAGCTTATTGCATTGCATTAATTGTATGTGTAAATGCACCCCACAGCATACTCTTATTTATTTTTCAATGTATTAGACATATTACCTTCTGCAGGATTTCTGTTGCATTATTTAGAGAAGGGGAAGGTGATACTTGTTTGTTTTTAGGTTTTTATAGTCTTTCTACAGATGCAATGAAGATAAGCCTTTTAAAATGTAATTGCATACTTTTTATTTGGAACCAACTCATTTTTCCTGTGGCATTAAATGTAATAATAAATACTTAAGCTGACTTAAAATAAAAACTAGCCTTTTGGCAGTCATAGGTTTAAATATTAAATCAAATGGAATAAAATGATTATAAACCAAACACATTTTTAAAGCAGTAGTATGTTCTGGATGCTTCATTTTACCTGGGACTTACAAAATTATGAACAAAATGTGTTTTTCCAGGTCAAAAAAAAATGCCTGTGCTCCCAGCATGTACCATTATCAAAAATGGCTACCCTACCCAAGGAGAATAAATTTTTGCAAGATTTCTGTATTGGCCTGGTGCTGCACTGTTTTTGTAGCATTAAGTCCTCTTGGTCCTTGTTTGAAGTCCCAGTATGCCAACTTTGTGCAATCATTTTTTCTCAAGCAAGGAACTGAGAACCAACCAAAATGTCCACAGTGATGGGAGCAGACTCAGAGCTGCAGCATCCACCAATATATAGGCCTTATGGCTTCTTGCAGGTGTTAAAAAAAAAAAATGCTTTACTGGAAGAAGCAGGGCATTACTTCAACTTGGCTCCACAGCATCTGTGTAGATCAGATGCTTGAGCAAGGCTTTTTGATTCTTTTAGCTAAAGCTGAGTCAATTAACTATTAGATAAATGCAACCAAAAAGCCCCACTGAAGTGTCCAATTCATACAGACATCAGGTGAGCTGGGTTCAGCTAACATGCTGCCTCTTCTGGGCTTGCTCTGGGCGTGGTGCAGGAGTGCACCAAATTTAAAGTAAAATGCCACTTGCTCTCCCAGTACAAATAGTGAGTGTACAAGCAGTCATTCAATTTCCGTTGGGAGAAACATGCCCTCTCCAAGAGAAAGATCTTCCAGGTGTCAGCCAAGAAGTTCTGTCCTAAAAGAGAGAGTCTTTCACAATAACGAACACCTGTATCCCCCCATCCTGTTCTGGTCTGGGAGAAGAGTGGAGCAGTGGGGTGATTGCTCCCCATGCTTCCCCAAATGAGGGACTGCCAAATAGGCAGTGCAGGAGGCAATGAGAAGCCGAGGTACTGGAGAGACAGACTCAGGGAGGCTCTCCCTGAGCCCAGTTTTCAACCCATCTAATTTTGAAATAGTTGCTCACACTGCTCAGCTGACTGGCACTGAAGTTGATTTCAGAGCCCTCAGGGCCAGGACCCAGGGCCAGGGAAAATCTCACCTCTGTTCCCATCCTTTAAATGTCAATCGCACCAGCCAACTGGTGATTCAAAACCTATTGATAGCCTGCCGCTATCCCAAGCAGGGGAGAAGACAGGCTGTCAAGTAATTGGTATCCCTAAGACCAGTGGTGGCCCAGGAGCAGGTTTATAGTATTCCCTGGCTGGAGACTCACATGCACAGCTCTCCAACCAGGTGGCAAGAATACATGTATGCTCCTGCTCCCAGGCTTTCTCTGAATACTTTGAAATTCCTATTGGTAGAAATGAGCCTCTGTCTGTGGCCTCTGTATTCCTTACACTACTTCTCCACAGGGGTTATGGAATATGGAAGCATGTATGAAATTGCTCTACAGTTCTGGTAATAAATCATATTAAAATCCTTCTTCTGAGTTATGATGAATTTGACCTTCCGAAAACAATTGAATGGCAATAAATGTGGTTGCATCAAGTGTTAGAAAATCATTTTGGACCTGAGGCTTTAGGTGTAGCAAATACTCCAGATTACATATATATTTTGCCTTGAAGTAGGCTCTCTTCCCCATCCTGTGCCATCATTTTATGAATATAAAATGTTACTTAACAGACCTAATACAGACTTCTTATAACTCAAATGTAATGAAAACCTAGATATCCAAATGTCAGAATCCCAGTGGAAATAAGCAATCCACAATATTCAAACAGCAACAATTGGCCTTAGAGTTTGTCCTATACAACAGAAGATATTTTTTGTCTCCCTCTAAACTTAAAATAATATAAATATGCTGCTATTAGATATACATTACAGATGTGATGCATTGCAGGTAGTGCTTGATCACATGGTTTGGTCATCCCTTATTTTTAATTATTTTTGCAAAGAAATTATAGCTAGAGTTAAGATGGCTTTGAACACAGCACCAATACCTTTGCCCAATATATGTGTCCTTGGGTATATCCCTAGGGAATTCAAACTGAATCCTTCCCAGATTGCACTCTTAGAGCTGCCTTATTAGTGGCACACAGGATTATAGTACTACATTGAAAGAGTAGGATATCTCCAAAGGTCGAAATCTGGTACAATGAGATGGTGCAGCTGGTATCTTTGAGATAGTCATGTTTATCAGGCTTAACTGCTATGGAAAGTTCACTGTAATTTGGAAAGATTTCTCAGATTATTTTGGTAATTAAAAAATTAGTCCTTGCTCAGAAAGAAAATGTTCTACAGACCTCTACAGACCACAGTTCTGGACCCTCAGCTGTTCTTTACACAGCTGGGGCACCAACTGTTAAAACTATCAAAATTTAACCCACCACCTAACTATACTTCCCTACACCAAGCTCTCTTATTTTCCCACAGTTGCTACAGGGAAGCATTTTATGGGCAGGAAAGGCATGAGAACCTAAAGAATAATCATAGTCAAGGCCCAAATAAGTTTATTTTAGAACGAGAAGTTTCTTTTTTAGCCCAAGCCCTGGATTCAAAGTGGCCTGGGTTGATTTTTGTTTAGTAGTAACTTAACCAAAGTCTTCTGTAAAAGATAAGTTATATACAAGTAGCTTATATCCATACATGTAACATTCAATATATTTTTAAATGGGATGTATATATAATAGCCATAGCATAATTTATAAATTAAGTTTTAAAATGTTTATTTCTTTAGGGTCTAGAGGACTTAAGCAAGAGCCCAGACCCTGCACAAACCAGAACAGTTCTTGTCATGAAGAATCTACTCTGAGTTTCCCTTCCCACAGATAGAGATTGGGAAGGGAAACAGAGGTATGGAAAATGGTTTGTCCAATGCTACATGAGCAGTCAATGCCAGAATGTAAGTCTTCTGGATTTCACTTTAGATCCCCATCTCAGAGATCCCACTGGGTGTGTCCACATGAGATGCTTTACTGTTCAGCAGAATAATTTGCTGAACAGTAAGCAATACTGTCTATGCATACACATCAATTAGGGTGCAGTAGACTAATTTACAGCACTGCCAGATAGTAGGGGTGTGCAAAGTGGGTCTTATTCGATTCAAATCCAGATTTGGCCCTAATCAGGGACAGTGATTTGATTAGTTAATTTGGAACACTGTCCCTGATTTGATTTGCCTGAATCTGAATCTGAAGATTTGGTCTGGACCTGCAGAGAGCAAACCAGGAAAGCCAAGACTGTGATGGAACTCCAGCTAGCTACCAATATCAAGGACAATAAAAAGTTCTTTTTTAGATATGTAGGGAGATGGAGGAAAAGCAAGGGAAACACTGGACCCCTGCTAAACCAGATGGGACAACTGACATCTGATGCCCATGAAAAAGCAAACTTGCTTAATGGGTACTTTGCATCAGTTTTTCACCAGTCCCATGGGACACCCCCGCCCACTGTGGGTTAGGGAGGCCCGGGTGAGGGAGATTTCTTACTCTCCATCAAAGCTAACCTCATGAAGGAACACCTTGACAGGCTGGATACCTTCAAGTCAGCAGGCTTGATGGTTTACACCGAAGGGTAGTCAAGGTGCTGGCAAGCATCATAGCTCAGTCCCTGGCACAGATGTTTGAGAACTCCTGGTGCTCTGATGAAGTGCCTGAAGACTGGAAGAAGGCCAATGTGGTGCCCATCTTCAAGAAAGGGAGGAGAATAGATTCCGCAAACTACAGGATCATCAGCCTGACCTCTATCCTGGGGAAGGTCTTGGAAAAGATTATCAAAGAGGCCATCCTTAACAGACTAGCTGACTGCAATATCCTGAGGGATACTCAGCATGGGTTTGTTGCAGGTATGTCTTTCTTGATCAATCTCATTTCCTTTTATGACCAGGTGACCTATCACTTGGACAAGGGGGAAGAGATTGATGTCCTATATCTTGACTTTAAAAAAGCCTTTGATCTGGTATCCCATGATCACCTCTTAGCAAAACTGGCTACCTGTGGCCTCGACCTCACTACGATCTTCCGGCTGGGGAATTGGCTCTGCAGTAGGACCCAGAAGGTGGTGGTTGATGGAAGTCAATTGTTATGGTGCCCTGTGACCAGTGGGGTCCCTCAAGGCTCTGTCCTATGGCCTATACTTTTTAGCATCTTCATCAATGATGTAGATGTTGATCAGAAGTGGGCTGTCCATGTTTGCTATTGCATCAAACTCTGGGCTAAAACATCCACACCTGAGGACAGGAGGGTGATCCAGGCAGATCTTGACAGTTCTCATGAAATGGGTAGATGAGAACCTGATGGTGTTTAACCCATTGGGGTTAAACACCTTGGGAGGAAAAACCCGCAGCATGCTTGGAGGCTTGGCAGTGCTACACTGGTTAGCATTACAGATGAAAGGGACTTGTGGGTCATGCTTGACTACAAGATGAACATGAGCCTTCAATGTGATGCTGCAGCTAGTAACGTGAGCAAAATGCTGGCTTACATCCATAGATGCTTCTCAAGCAAATCCTGGGACATCATTCTCCTGTTGTAGTTGGCCTTGGTGAGGCTGCACCTGGAGTACTGCATCCAGTTTTGGACTCCACAATTCAAAAAGGATGTGGAGAAGCTTGAGGGAATGCAGAGGAGAGCCACGTGAATGATCAGAGGTTAAGATAACAGATCTTATGATGAGAGGCTGAGAGTCATGGGACCAGGGGGATCCAAAGGCCCAAAGGATCTGAATGTATGAATAGGCAACTTTATGGACAAAGAAAACCAATGAGGCTTGAGTGTGGTACAGCAATACTTGGAGGTATGCAGCAATTCAATGAGTCCCTAAGGTGACAGGTGCCTGGCAAGGATGTATTCAGGCTAATAGGACCTACTAGTCTAGGGATAGAGGACTGTGACTGAAGGAACCCAAAAAGGGTCCAATGGTGATTTACACAGGCTTAGGCTCACACAGAGCCCACAGACTATCTCCCTTGTATAAGAGCAAGGTGAGTGATCAGAAGGGGACTGCAGCTGAGCCTGAGCCTGAGCCAGGCAGGGGCTGCACAGCTACCAAGGGGCATCACAGCCACCCCATGGTTATGGCCTTACTACACACTGACAGTACACTGAAAGTAAAGTCAGCCTTCTTGTAGCCATTTTCAATTCCAGAGTCCAAAACCTCTTATGTTGTGGAAATTGAATTTCTAAATGTTTTGCTGAACTGAAACCACACGACTCAGCATCTTAAAGGATTGATCCCTAAATTAACTAGGAGGGGCTGACATACAACTGACAATGTATTTTTATTTACCTTTCTTTGTACCCTTATTTACCCACCTTCTGACAGGGTTTTTCATCCTTTCCATTATCTTCCCATTTCCTAACACCAACAACAATCAAATAGGATTAGAACGCCTATTGTGTTCAGTTTCTCTGTGAAGTCAAGTTTTATTATTAGAAGCAATACAGTAAAATACTAAAAAAAATTAACAATGCATCAGACCCAATGCCTTTTCCTTCAGGAATCTTAAAAAAATATCTTAAAAAAAACAAGACTAATTATTACATATTATCTATTTGAACAACGTAAGTGCAGTCAAGTCCCTTTTATGCACCTACACAATTGTAATCAGGGGAGATGATTTTTACTATGTTAGTAGCAGTTTAAAAAGACTCTCCAAATCTTAGCCTATGCAGTGAGATGCATTTTTTTCTAACTTGAAAATTAAGCTGGTATCCATGAAAGATGTCCAGAAAATACAATTCAAATTCCATGATTATGAAGATCTCCACCTATAGAATATTTGCCATTCTCTAAATTTATTGACTGAATTAGGACAAAAGTGAGGGAAATATAATAGATATAAATGTGAAGGTACAATAATAAATACTCCTAATTGTTCTTTCCACTGCATGATGAGATTAATATCCTTGGCATATATATGCATTGTCTTTTTAATCGGGGATTCGTGAATGGCTGGCTGCAGTGCTGCTTCTCTTCCATTGATTCAATGGTGCAATCCTGGGATAACTGTATAAACATGTTTTGCAATATTCAGAATTTTTTTTCAGGATTTATCCTGGGACAACAGACATGGACATCTGTACAATTGCCTTAACACATCACAGACTCATGCAAGCACAAATGAAGCTACTAAGATCGTAAAGAGAGTTCAGTAGCAGTTTGCTTGGGCCTTAATATTCTTCACAGAGTTTGAGCTCAAGTTTGAGCACGTGGTCCTGCAGCGGACGGTGCCTGCCTTCGAGGAACACTGGGCCCTTGAGGGGGTGCTCTGCTGAGTCGAGGCGGGGTGCCTGCTCCTCGCCCTGTAACACCCGAGGCTGCTCCAGCTGTGGTGATGAGTCCAGCGAGCCGAGGCCTCAGACTGTGCTTCACGCGGGTTGACTGCTGAGGCTCCCCATGGGTGTCCCCGCTGGCTGAACTGAAAATGTGTAAATACGTAAATAATTCTTTGGCTAGCTAGGGTAGTTTTTAGTTGAGAATATATGGGCAGGCCTTGCAGGCCATGAGCCTAGGACCATGTCTGTGAGGCCCAGGTGTTGGGCCAACCTGTACATACTCTCTACTGGCCCCGATGGGTTTCCCTCCCTGGAATAAACAGCTGTTAAAAGTAAAAAAAAAAATACTTTTCACAGTTTCACTGATTTCAAAATAGCAACATAAACTGAAAGCAGAATTTAAGCCATTCATTTGTTTGGGGGACATGGTTTGTATGAAGGGTAGATTTAGATTCAGTGGACCAGATTTTGCTCACTTACACTAACATTAGTTCAAAATAACCCTACTGAAAATACTCGAAACATTTCATTTTTAAATAGATACATCTGAGGAAAAATTGGACTAACAAAATGTTCATATGCAATTGAGAAATGAAATATTAGCTTAAAGATAGTAGAAGTATATTTTTAAGATGCTTAGAGAGATCGTAGTGGGTAGTCTATACAAAACTGATCTTAATTTTAGAAGGAAAATCATACTGTCCAGGTAGAATTATTTCAGCTCTAAATCTTTTGCAGGAGTTGTTGGTTCTTCACTGCTCACAGCCCAGAGAAATGCACAGAGAAGTGAAGATGGCTTACTTCTTTGAGTATTATAAAATCTTCAAGGGAAAAACAGTTTAACAGACAATATTAATACAATGTTAAAAGATCTGTTCATAGAACATTGACAATACAATTTCTTCTTAAAAATGGTTCTTCATATCCCATTCATATACAAACATTCGTGATTTGTTTTACTTTTTGACAAAAAAGTTGAAAGCAAAGGGCAGTTTCTTAACTAAATAATTATATCAAATTTCAGTGCAAATATTATTTATAATTTTAAAATGTAAAGGGGCCAACCATGATTGTTCAAGAACCATACTGTAATATATGATGAAGAAATATTGCATATAATATGTGTTAGGGAAGGTACTAAGAACATTTTAGTTTCTCATTTTTATGCCATCTGTCAGAATGAGGAGGAATTTTCTGATTTAGTTACTGTTTTATAATTTTGAGTTGCTTAAAAGTCATGGCATCTTGGCCACCTTCATCTGATAGTTTAAAACATTGTATGTTTCATCTCCATCCTTCATCCTTTCTGGTTAATAGTGGTTGGGGAGAACTCTTTTAAGAATTCAAACCGAGGCAAGAATGTCCTTTAAGACTCTTGGTTTATCTATTTTCCTTAGGCCTCCAACTAATACAGATTGAAGGCAGTAATCTGATTTATGGCATTTCCACAGATTTAGAGGGAAGGAAGGAAAAAATAATAAGATATTACCATTTTCCTCATTTGCAAATGTAGCTATAGGACATGGCTGGTTTCCTTTTTTCTTTTTTCTTCTTGGTTTATGCTGTCTGAAAATGCAGTTTTAAGTGATTCATAACTTAATAGTTCAACTAAAACTGAACCCTTTCACGTTCTTCCTATCCAGAAAATTGATTTTATTTCTTTACTTATGAACTTAGTGAAGTCACTGGATTTCATGCTACACCTACAAAAATGATAATATCCTGGATGGGCCATAGGGAATTTGTGATTTTAGTTATGACTTTATCGTCCTTGGACAAATGTAACAATGTTTTTATTTTTATGTATATTAATAACTTCCATTAATATATTGGTTTTGGTGTGATCGTATATCTGTTAACACTGGAGAAAGAGAAAGAATCCAATATATTAAAACATGTAGAAGATTAACAATGAAAGGGCCTAGGCAATGAAGGCATTTTTGTTTCTCTTTCTGCAATGTATGTGTATTGTAGATTTTCTTCCACTGGGAAATCGTAATTAAATTTCTCAAGAAAAATGTTATGTCAAAGCAGAGAGCATAAAGTGAAGCAGGTTGTTATATCCCTTCATAGGAATAAAGGTGGATTATCCATGCTTAATCCAAATTTTCTACTCAGAATCATATTTTCTTTTTAATGATTAATATTAATTTGTGCATATGTTTTATAAAACCTTGAAAACTAGGCATGCTAAGGATAGTACTATAGTTTGTGAAATTGCTGACTGTTAGTTTGATGGACTTAAGGGGGTACATCCACATGTGCAATTAATATGACTAAACATACTCCAGCTCAATTTGTGCACATTAACAAGTACTAAATGACTGCATAGTAACCAGAGTTACTGTGCAGTCATGCCAAGGAACAGCTGTTTCATGATACTGACTGCACAGCAGCTTGTGTAGACATGGTCACTATCACTATTTACACGCGTTAAAATGTAGTAATTTACTGCGCTGCTGGATAGCACTTGTATCTGATGGAGCTATCCGGTAGAGCTGTACAAAGCTTTGGTCCCTAATTCAATTCAGCAGAGATTCGGCCTGACTCAGTGTCCAAATCTCCAAATCAAATTAGAGGACCCTTTAATCTCTCTGAATCAAATTGGAACCCTCTGAATCAATTTGGAGCGATTCAGAAAGATTCAGAGATTCAGACACAGAAACAGCTTTAAATATTTTTTCTACATACCTCTAGGTAGCAGGGGCTCATGAATGCTGTGATGCTGAGGCGCATGGAGTGTCCCACAGAAGCACAGAAGTTCCTTAGCATGCTTGGCAGAAGACCCAGAGGTGGACCAGAAGCACTGATCAGCTAAGGCTCTGGGACTACATAGCTCGTGAAGCAGGAAAGGGAGATAGTAGAGAAAAGGAAAGCCCAAGAGGTAACCACGCCTGTTACTTACATCAGCTGATGCGGAGAACACTGCCAGAATGCCGGGTCCAGGATGCTGTCTCTGGAGAAGCTTCTCTCTCCATATTGGTGTGTGGCATACTCACAAAAGTATGAGAGGGGCCATGGAGGGCCAAAGGTGTCAGAATGGAGAGGATGCTGTGGGAATTCTCTGCAGAGGACTTGCAGGCAGCCAGAGATGATGAGATGTTGCAGCTGACTCAGCTGTGCTGCTCAGTGTTTGGAGAAATGCCAAGCAAAACTGCCAGGCAACCAGCATCAGACATCAGGACAGCCACAAGAAAGCTGGTGCAGACCTCTATGGATAACCAGGAGCCAGGTTAGAAGTGGCTGGTTCAGGCAGGAACTGGGGGAGGGAACCTGCAGCAGGGAGTCAGCCTCAGTGGGGCCTGTCTTCCTTTGAAACTAGAGAGGACCAGTGAAGAAATCATGCCTCAGGTGGTAAGTGATATTGAGGAAGGCATAGTCTCAGTTGCAGGGGAGGCAACTAAGTGGAAGTTGTGCCCTCCTTAGGACTTTGCTATAATTAAGGCCAGACAGTTGCAGGCCAGGCTAGAACAGGCCTGACCACTGAGCAGATGCTCAAAGGAAGCCCAGAGTGGGCACACTCCAGTGGTAACTGCCATGGGTGACTGGTGCCACCTTAGTCAGAGGGAACACATAATCCCCTTCCCCCCCAGCAACCAGTCAGTGACCAGGGAGGGTCCCCTGTGGCCAATCTCACTGACCGGGGTGGGGAGTCTCCCCTGGTACAGGGGTGGTGGAGCCCCATGAAGAAGCCAGGGCCTAGAGGGTCACCTGGAGGGGAGCTGACTCCCAAGTCAAATAAGAGCAAGTTGTGGCAGGTGAGAGACAGAATTTATTAAGGTTTCCGAGTGACGTGTTCAAGGTCCCATCCTGTCATCGCCAGGAAGCAGGGCATTGGCCAAAAGGGGAGCAAACCCCTATAACACCTGTGAGCAGCATAGGCCCAGCCTGAGCTCTCTTCTAGTCAGGTAAGCCTGTCATTAGCCCTGTGATACCTGCCAGCAGCCTCATAGGTTGCTAGCTCTCTTAAAGTTGCAAGCACACCCCTGTGCCCTGCAATACAGTGACAGGATTCATTTTGGTTTTTGTTATATTTTTTTCTTGAGTATGTCTGGTCTTTTCTACCAGTTCTGTTTGGGTTAAGCAAGCTTGATATGTTTGATAGAAGGCCATTTTCTTGAAGACTCTCCAGTGTAGGTCCCAACATAGCAAGATTAAATCTTTTACAAAAGAAAATTTAAATCACCAAAATAATAAAGCACCTCATTGCTTATTAAATCAATGGAGGGGAAGCATTTTTAAGTAAACTATAAATTAGGTTATCGATCACATTGTTATCTGAACCTCATAACTTTCACATTGTTATCTGAACCTCATAACTTTCTCCCCATTCTCCTCATTGTTGTTTCTCCTATTTTGAAATAAAATAAAGAATCCAGCATTGTTTGAATACCCAGCTCTGTAGTCCACAGTTTGTGAACCTTTGTATTAAGCATTCTCAGGACATATTAGAGGAAGGTAGCAGAGATAAATACATAAATAGAGACATGCAGTTAACTATATAAAGATGGAACTCAGGCATAAGGGAGGGCAGATTTGTACCATGCAGATTAATTAAATCAGAGATGCATAACATTCATAGATTC
>JAGPOW010001296.1:104019284-104064988 GCA_030014935.1 Caiman crocodilus
CACAGAAGTTTAGGGCTAGAAGGAACTTCATGAGATCATTGGGTCCAAACCCCCTGCTCTAGGCAGGAAAGACTGTCAGGGTCAAATCACCCCAGCAAGGTGTGGGCCCAGTCTCCTTTTGAAGATCTCCAAGGTAAGTGCCTGCACCACCCCCACTGAGTCTAGTCACACGAATCGTAAAGAAATTTTTCCTTATATCCAGCCTGAAAACTCCTGGTTTTCCCCTGGGGGGCTTTGGTGAATAATTGTTTGCCTTGCCCCTGATGCTCTCCCCTGATATATTTGTAAGTTGCCACCAAATCCCCGTGAAGCCTTCTCTTTTCTAGGCTGAACAGTTCCATATCTGTTAGCCTTTCCTTGTATGACTTGCTCTTCAGGCCTCTAAGCACGAGTGGCTCTTCTCTGGACTCTCTGAAGGTTCTCCATATCCTTTTTGATGTGTGGCACCCAGAACTGGATGCAATACTCCAGCTGCAGCCTCACCAATGCAAAATAGAGTGGGAGAATAGCTTCCTTAGTTTTGCTTGAGGTGCATTGGGTGATGCATGACAGCAAATTGTTTACTCTGCTAACTGTAGCATCACACTGGTAGCTCATATTCATTTTATGGTCAATTATGACCTCCCAGATCCCTTTCAGATGTGGTGTTAGCTAGTGTAGCACCACCAAGCCTGTAAGTTTGTTGTGGATTTGTCCTCCCCTGACGGAGCACTTTACATTTTCAGTGTTGAACAGTATCTGGTTCTGGTCCACTTATCTAACTAATCTGCCTAGGTCTGCCTGGATTGGCAGCCTACCTCGAGGCACAGCCACACTTCCGCAAAGCTTAGTGTCATTGGTGAACTTTGCCACTGTGCATTTCACCCCCACATCCAGATCATTGATGTAGATACTGAAAAGCACTTGTTCAAGTACTGAACCCTGGGGGACCCCACTGGCTACCTTCTGCCAGGTTGACACAGATCCATCTATCAGTACTGTAAGCTTCTGTAAGAAGCAATCCCTTATCAGCATCTGATGAAACAAGCTACTGCTTATGAAAGCTTATGCATCTATGATTTTGTTAGTCTATAAGGGGCAAATCTATCCTGACTTCTATACACATACATGCCAAACACTCCAGGATCATATTGCCTATACAGCCATTTGCAAACATAAATAAATGAGGAAAAATACATTTATCCTGAATATGTGGGATAGCACAAAAACAAAAAAACCCTGGTGTATTTGGGAGAAGTAGGAGGGGTTTATTTGTTTTCTTTTTCTAATGATTTGCATGATGCATTACATTTCGAATGCTTAGATCAATGAAAACATGCTAACCCATACAACTGTTGTCCTAAATTCCCCAAAGCTTCCTAGTGCCTGCACGCTATGAATTTATTAGGAGTCACAGAAGTCACACCCTATACTCTTCTACACAGAAAGAAAAGCTTTCAGGAACATTGTACTGAAGAATGTATATTACTTGGACTAGGATACCTCAAGGGACATTGACACTGAAAGATACTACCAACCAATAAAAAGAATGAGTAGACTTAAAAGAATTACTTGTTGAAATAAATAAGATATACTATCAGCTACCCAGGATGCTCTTGTCTGAGGGCAAGCCTAAAACAGATAACTTAATATGTCAACCCGCAATGTTCCAAACACTTGGAGGATTCTGACAAGTGCATCTGATAAATTTGGCTGTGTATGAAGATAGTAGAGCTCTAAATCTGGATAAGAAATATTGATGGTTAAATATTAAAATGAAACCTGTGTTCCCCTGGGTATGCTTGTTTCTAGTTCTGCAACACAAATTGTTTCTGGTATTAATAATTAGGAGAACACTGGAATAATCATGAATTATGTCAGGTTAAATAAATATTTTTCCCAAGAAAATTCCACATTGCAATATGTGAGCTAACCAACACATACACAATTCCATTGGCATTTTAAATGATATTGGGAAGGTCAGGCATCATCCAGAATTTAGGTTAAAAATACAGCATTTATTTTACCACATCAAAGGCTAAAATTGATAACATTCTCAATATTTTTTCTACTTTCTTCTTTCTATGAAACTAGAGGATTGTCAAAGCTGTTCTATTAGTTAAAAATAATGCAGATTCCTTCTTAATTTGTAAACTCTCCTTCTCCCATTCTCTACCACTATTTTTTTCTAGGTAAGGGACTCTGATATATCATTTCAGACAAGGCTCTTAAAACAAAGGACAAAGAAATGGAAGAGAAATGGAGATTACCAGTGGAAGGAAAAGAGAATACAAATACCAGGAAAGAACACACACATATATAGATCACTGGACTCCCAAGAGCGTGACCTTTTAATCATTTGTTTTCTTTTCTCCAGGCAAAGTTCCAAGAGAGAAAGCTTTAATGGTAGGTGTCCTGCTTTGGAAAACATCTTATTCTGTCTTACTCTAAGTCCTCACACTTTAAAAGGAAACAGGTATGTACAGGCAAGGATGAAACTGGATCTAGCTTTACCAAATGTGATTCCTATTCTCTACTTCACTGAATCCCTCATAAGATGCTGGAGGATGTGGATCATATGCCCATGAAAAAATAAAGTGAAAAGTCACAGCTAGGTTAACAAATGCAATTGCAAATTCATCATCATTTTATTTGGCATCCACCAAAATATTCCTGGAAAAAATTTAAACCACTTCCCTCAGGCTTCAACAAAAGCTTTCTGTTTTTTTAAAGCCTTAATAGACATAATAGATTTTGACAACCTAACAACCTAAGCAGTTTATCCAAATTCTGCTGTTTGTAGCAGCCTACTCTGCTTGAAAAGTGGAATTTTTTAGGGTTTGGTCCATGTAACATGCTTCATGCTTGGGCAGGAGCCCCATTACGAAGATGGACATGGAAGCAGGTAGCTATAGGGATCACTTGGCACAGATGAGTGGAATTACTTATCGGGGGAAGTCAGAGTAATTAGCCCACTGCAGCCAGTAGCACTGGAGATGGAGGAAGGACTGCAGGAGAAGAGGAGAAATGCCTGATCTGCAACCCAGGGGAGTCCCAGGGCTGCAAGCCCCTAAGATGATCTAGCTCATTGGTAAGAAGGTGGGGTGCTCACCTGAGACCCATGGCTGATCTGGTTAACTGGGGAAGAACCAGGGTTCCAAGAGATCACTGCACCAAGGGGGACTCAGAGGGAGAGTACTCCAGAACTGCATGTGAGTAGTGAAAGTGGCATGGAGTCATCTGCCCCACCGGGATGGCTAGGAGCAGGACCTGATCTGCTGTTAGGTAGGAAGGGAGCAACAGAGGCAGCCCCCAGCTCAGGACCAGCAGAAACATGGAGAACACACCCACTAATGAGTTAATTAGCAGAGAAGACCCAGCATGGTACAGAAATAGCTTAAGGCATCCGGGGCAATCTCAGACTTCTAGAGTTCCTTCATCAGCTGTATGGGTTTCCCCTGCTAATGAGGTAATTAGTGAGGTGAATGCAATTTTGTAATCCACTGCTAGGAATAAAGTGCATTGTGTGAATTCATCACCTGGGTGGTCTGTGATGTTTCCTCACCTTTAGGGATAACACTGAACATCTTTCTTTCAATCTAAGTCATGGCAGGTGAGTTCAGAGGGAGATCAAGGTAGACCCTGCCCACCTTCTCACAGTCCAAACCACTTCAGCATTAGTGAAAAAGTTCACAATTACTTTAATGGATTTGGATCCAGTCCTTAACAATCATTCGATTTAGCAATAGTGGCTAGTTTGATTTTAGTGTATAAACAATGACATTTGAAAGCTGTTTTCTGTCATTTAACCTGGTTGTTTATGACACTAGTTAATGTGAAACTACTCTGTGAATTACAAATCCCTCGAATTACTTTTACTGAGACCTGATATTACCTTTGCCTCTAGGATTAAAGATTGTCTAAGACTCCAGTGTAGCCAAGTGCTTAAACATATACTTAAGTCTGATATGAATGCTTTGATGAGCAGGTATGGACAGAAGTGCATGTGTAAATTCAAGCATCTGGTTAAATGCTTTTCAGGATTAAGTCCAAAGTATTCATGAGTTTTTAGGATTATTGATAATATACCCCTGCATAGAGGCATTATTATCTTCCACTCTCACAAAAGGGAACATCTAATTGTTTTGCATATCTAAGTCTGATGGTGCTTAAACATTATTAATTTTTTTTCCAGATCATTCAACTGGCTACACACTCTTCCATGATCAGTCATGCACATATTTTGCTGTGTTTCCTGTACTTGCTTTGATATTGTTTTCACATTGATTTTCTTGCCAGAATGCTTTCTTATGGCACTTACTCTATTTATATCTCTTGTGGAATATACTATGAAAATCTAAGGTAGATTCAAAAAAGATCTGAGTGTGAACATTTGCTTTTTATCTGGAATTATGGTTCCAAAAAAAATGTATCTAATATTTCTTATGAGGGCCTGAATATCTTAATTGAGATTGTTAACGTATGACACATAACTGGTTGACTTTAATACGACTTTTATTTTTGGAAAATTTACTTTCACAATTAATGATCTGTTCTTAATTTTTTTAAGTGCTATAAATTTTGTGTCCACAACAGTCAGATTGTGGAGGAAACTTACTGGAAGCAAGAGAAAGGTGGCAGAGCTGCTGTGTACAAAGATCAAAAGGAAAAACCACAGTGGAACTGGGAGGAGCTGGGAATGGCTTCTGCATCTGTTTGGGCATACTTTGTAAAAGCGTGCCAGGGTGATTGGCCAGGTGGCCACCCAGCACCAGGATAAAAGGCCCCGCAGGAAGAGAACTGGGGGGACCAGAAGTAGTGTTCCCAACTAGCCCAGAGAGGCCAGAGAGTGCAGAGGATCCTATAGAGGAGGAGATGTGGTGGTGTCCCATAGGGGGAGACGTGGAAGACAAGTCGGGGCAGCGAGGGCCCAAGGAATCACTAATGAGGCCGGCATGGGTGGAGGCCAACAACAGCAGTGACTTGGACACCAACAGAGATGACAGAGCCAGAACCCAGACACGGACATCAGACAACAGGTACCAAACCTATGGATGGAACAACGTGACAAGGGGCCTGGGTGGAGTCGGACACCATGTGAACTGAGAGACACTGAAGGGCAGCGGTGGATGCTCGGTACAAGTACCACATGTAGCCCACAGCTGCAGCCCCTGAGTGACCAAGCATCAGTTAGGGCCAGAACACCAGCCCCAATGGAAAACACCATGGTTGGCATTAGACAGGGTGTAGGGGAGGTGGAGCCCCGAGAAGCAATAGCTACAACGATGAAGTACTCCCCTGGAGTACCAGGGAAGACAGGACCAGACACTATCCTTCCACTAGAAAACCAATCAACATCAAAGGCATGGCAGATGAGACCCCTGGGGAGCTGACCCAAGGCCACTCCCAGTGCCTGGCCATGAAACCCAGAAGGTAATGGTGACGTTCGAAAGAATCCCAGATGCGCAGCGCTCGGCGGGGAGAGGCATGGAAAGCTACACAGATGCAAATTGAAAGCATCACTTGCAGAATTCTTACATGAAATAAGTTCTTACTGCACTTTGGAATAGAGCGTATACTACAGACACACTGTTCGCATTATAGCTACAAATGATACAGCTTTCAGAATTAAATCCTTAACTCCTCTGAACAAACAGCCATGTTGTCTGTCTTTACAAGTTCAGCCCAAATAGATAAAGGAAGTCAAATGGAGACATGACTATCACTCAGTGGGTGTACTTACATGTACAATTAGGACAGACCAATAAACTCCAGGGCAGTTTGCACTTGAGTCAACAGCTTGGGGGGCAGCCCCAGGCTCTGGGTGGAGGCACGCCCTGGCTCCTACTTGGCCCAGCCCCCCAGGGAGAGAGTAGGAGAGGTGAGAGGGCACTTACTGGTCCCTCTCCTGAGGGGCAGGCTCCCCCAAATCCTGGGTAAGACCCCCCTTTGACCAGGACTAGCATGGTGCCAGGAGCAGGCAGACTGTGCATGCATGTAGTTTAAAAGGACTCACCAAAGGAAAAAAAAAATCCAGTCAGGCTCAGGAAGCAGCACAAGCCTTTTCTGCCCCTGCACCCCCAAAACCCACCAGTGACCCCCCAACAGCTGAAGAGCACTCCTGCCAACCCCCAGCACAGACAGAGGTAAGTGGGCTCATGGAGCAAGGGAACTAGCCCAGCTCTGCTGCAGGGATGCAATTGTGGAGCTGAAGAGGGTCTCACATTGCCCCAGCTCCTACTTCACCCAGCCCCACAGGGAGCCATGCGACTGAAGCCTTAGGAACAGGCTGCACAAACAGGCACACTTTTTTGCCCAGTGCATGAGTTAGTGTGGGAGTTTGTGCAGAGGGGTGAATGGGAGGGCCTGAGCCCCTGCCAGTGAGACGTAGGGAAGATAGTCCCATCAACAGCCAGCCTCCCAGCAGCACAATGTAGGGGCATACTCTGCACCCCAAGGGTCCCCTCAGAGTCTGTGGCCTCCTTCTCTGGCACCTCAGAGGCTTCCACCCAGATGGAACCCATGGTTCTGGGCTCCATACAGAGGCAGGCCCTGGCTTTCGGCTTTGGGAGCTGCCTGGCACAGTTTCAGGCTCATTGAATCAGGAGCATGGAAACCTCCCCTTGCAGGGTTTACTTCAAATTGGAGTCTCTGGGGTGTCAGATTGAGGAACTCCAGTCTTCAGTCCAGTTACTGCGTGCCATCAGGGATGGCAAGCAGGAGACAGACTCCTACTGCCAGGCCCTTCACCCCCTAGAGGTAGAGGGTAGACCAAGGTCACCTTCCAGGACAGGGGAGGACTCAGGGATCTCCCATACTGTCCAGCCAGGGGGTTGGACCAAGTTTGTCAGGGGCCCCAAGGCCTGCCACACCAAGGTCCCCTTTGGAGCTTTGCAACAGGTATGTATCTCTTGCAGCCCCGGTAGAGCCTGCAGAGATGCCAGCTCCTGCAGGCAAGGGAGAATCACCCACCCCTACTCTCCCTAAGATGAAATGCAGAGTGCTTGTCATGACAGACTCCTTCCTGAGGGGGACTGAGGGGGCAATCAGCCACTCTGACCTCCTAGCCCAGGAGGTCTGCTACTTCCCGGGACTCCGCATCCAGGACGTAGCCAAGAAGATCCCAAAGATTCTCTGACACTCCGAGCAATACCCTATACTCCTCATCCATGTGGGCACAAATGACACAGCTCAGAGCAATCCCAGCCAGGTCATGAGAGACTACAGGGCTCTGGGAGTGGGGCTGGGGCTGCAGGTGGTCTTTTTCTTGCTCTCCCAGTTGTGGGTCATGGGCTGAGGAGGGAGAGATGATTTGAGGCAGTCTACCAAAGATTGCGGTGCTGGTATCATTGTGAAGGCTTTGGCTTCCATGATCACAATCTTCATTTTGGTGAGAGAGGCAGTTGTCTTCTGGGGAAAGATGGCCTCCACCTCACTCCACTGGGGAGGAGGGTATTCTCAGCCAGCCTGGCTGACCTGCTCAACCAGGCTTTAAACTGAGCCTGCCGGGGGGTTGGGGGATTTCCACCACTGCAAGCCCACTAGGCAACCCTTGTGAATCCAGTAGGCTAAGGCTCTCAAGGGAACATACCTCTACCCTAATCCCAGAATGATCTGTGGGGAAGGCAAGGACTCTCAATGAGACATTTTCCTGCCTGTATACCAGTGCCAGGAGCTTGGGGAACAAACAGGAGGAACTGGTCCATTGCTTCTGCTAAACAAGAATGACTATGACATCATAGGGATATCAGACACTTAGTGGGACTCCACCTATGACTAGGACACAGGTGTAGATGGCTATTACCTGTACTGGTGTGATTGTGTAGATAGAGAGCTACACCCCCACCCCTTTTATGTCAAGGACTGCTACATGTTCCTGCAAATTGACATTGGCACCCAGGAAGGATGCCTGGAGTCTCTCTGGGTTAAAATACATGGGGAATGTGGCACAGGGGTCATCATGGTAGGAGTCTACTACAGACTTCCTAACCAGAAACAAGAGCTGGACCAGGAATTCACCAGGGAACTGGCTGAGGCAGCACACTTTCAGTGCATGATTGTCACGGGAGACTTTAACTACCCAGACATCTCATGGGAAGAGCACTCGGTCAAATCTAATTGGTTACAAAGCTTCTTCACATGTGCAGATGAGCTCTACCTGACCCAAGAAGTCTATGGGCTGATGAAAGGTAAAGCATTGCTGAATCTAGTACTGGCCAGAGGGGATGATCTAGTCAGTGACCTAAGAATTGATGGAATGCTGGGTGACAGTGACCATGAGCTGATCGCCTTTACTACCCATCACAAAGCTGGCAAGTCAGCAATACAGAAGTCCTTGACTTCAGGAAAGCTGACTTTGTCAAGCTTGGGAGGCTCATTGTCCAGGCCCTAAGGGACCATGACTCAACAAGCAGAGGAGTCCAAGAGGAGTGGTTGCTCCTCAAGGGAGTGATCCTGACAGCACAAGGGATGGCTATTGCATCTCGAAGGAAGGGTAGCTAAAGGGAGCAGCAGCCCCCTTGGCTCAGCAGGGAATTTGAGGACCTCCTACACCTCAAAAGAGAAACTTATAAAGGATGAAAGGCTGGAATTACCACCAAGGAGGAGTATTCAGCACTGGTCTGTACCTGCAGGGAGCAGATCAGGAAATCCAAGGCTGAAATTGAACTCCATCTGGCTTCACATACCAAGGATAATAAAAAAGTCCTTTTTCAGATATGTAGTGAGCTGGAAAAAAAGCAAGGGTAACAATGGACCCTTGCTGATCCAAATGGGACAACTGATAGACTCCCAGGAAAAGGCCAAACTGCTTAATGGGCATCTTGTATCCGTCTTTCATCAGCGCAATGGGACCACCCTTCCTAGCATAATGCGGGACAGCCAGGGTGAGCACATATTTATACCCAGCATCAGTGTTGATCTAGTAAAGGATCACCTTGAGAGGCTGGATACCTTCAAGTCAGCTGGTCCTGACAGATTATACTCTAGAGTACTCAAGGAGCTAGCAGGTATCATAGCTCAATCATTGGCAAAAATATTTGAAAACTGATGGTGCTCAGGTGAAGTACCAGAAGACTGGAAGAAGTCCAATATAGTACCTATCTTCAAGAAAGGGCAGAAAGTAGATCCCAGGAATTACAGGCCAATCAGCTTGACCTCAATCCCAGGTAAGATTCTGGAGAAAAGTATCAAAGAGACCCTTCTTGATAAGCTGGTTGAGGGCAATATCCTGAGGGATATCTGGCGCTGGTTTGTCACGGGTAGGTTTTGCCTGACCAATTTCATCTCCTTCTATGACCACATGACATATCACCTGGACAAAGTTGAAGAGATGATGTCATATATCTGGACTTTAAAAAAGCCTTTGATCTGGTGTCCTAGGACCTCCTCATGGAAAAATTGGCCAACTGTGGTCTTGGCTACACCACAGTCTGATGGCTGGGAAATTGGCTCCAAGGTCAGACCCAAAGAGTAGTGGTCAATGGTAGCAAATCATCATGGCACTCCGTGACCAGTGGTGTACCCCAGGGATCTGTCCTTGGACTGGTTCTTTTTAACATCTGTATCAATGATGTGGATATTGGTGTCAGAGCGCACTGGCTAGTGATCCAGGCTGACCTGGATAAACTTAGTAAGTGGGATACTAACCTGATGATGTTCAATATAGATACTAACCTGATAATGTTCAATATAGATAAATGCAAGGTACTGCAGCTTAGGAGAAAAAACCCACAGCACTACTGAGACTATAAGCATTCTATGCTTGCTAGCACCACTGCTGAAAGAGACCTGGGGGTCATGATTGACCACAAGATGAACATGAGTCACCAATGCGAGGTCACAGCTGGAAAAGCAAATAAAACTCTGGCTTGCATCTATAGATGCTTCTCAAGTAAATCTCAGGATGTCATCCTCCCACTGTACTCAGCCTTGGTGAGGTCACAGCTGGAGTACAGCATCCAATTCTGGGCTTCACAATTCAAGAAGGATGACAAGAAGCTTGAGAGAGTCCAGAGGAGAGCCACACACATGATCAGAGGGCAAGAGAATAGGCCTTATGAAGAGAGGCTGAGAGCCATGGGACTCTTCAGCCTGGAAAAGCACAGGCTCAGGGGGCACCTGGTGGCTGCTTATAGGTTTGTAAGGGGTGCACATCAGGATCTGGGAAAACATCTGTTCACCAGAGCTCCCCAAGGAAAAACAAGGACCAATGATCATAAACTTCTCCAAGACTGTTTTAGCCTGGACATAAGGAAAAACTTCTTTACTGTCTGAGCCCCAAAGACCTGGAATAGACTCCCTCCAGAGGTGGTACAGGCACCTACTCTGGACTCACTCAAGAAGTGTTTGGATGCTTATCTTGCTGGGATCATTTGACTCTAGCTGACTTCCTTCCCCTGGGGTAGGGGGCTGGACTTGATGATCTTTGAAGTCCCTTCCAGCCCTAACATCTATGAAATCTATGAAATCTATTGAGCACCAGTTCTAGGTGATGATTTAGAGGGACCCCAAGAAGCCAGTACTATGCTAACAGCAGCCTCTTTTTTGGTGGCAGAGGCCTGTGTATGGACACTTAAGGCTCTACAGTGCTCCCATCCATATTACCAACCCCAAACTCCACCCCCAGCCCCATTCTCCACCCTCAAAAGCTTTGTTGGCACCCCTACCTCCCCTGCCCAGGGCACCAGAATTTCTAATTACACCTCTAGGTTCTACAGTGATTCAAAGTATCTTTCAACCAAAGCTTGCAAAGAGATTTCAAAATATTATTTCTCATAATATCTTTACTTGATAATTGTTATAAATTTGACAGAGGAACAGATGAGACACAAAGTGGCCATATCACTTACCTAAGTCATGCAGCCAGTGGCAGATAACCTTCTCTGTAATGCTTACATCACTCCCTCCTACACAGATACATAGAAATATATTTTTTTTCCAATTTCTCAGTTGGTCTGATAAAAGGAGTTCTAGATTTTTGCATCCCTCATACTTAGCAAGTGTGTAGGCTCAGAATCATCAGGAGGCACTAGTCACACCCCTGATGTAGAAGGGTTCTCAAAAATTAAGTGATGACAGCCCAGTCTTGTAGACATAAAACAATGATAGAGATAACATTGGCAGCTTTCATAAACACTCTTTCAATAGGAGATAGTCAGAATAACGAAAACTGGGATTCCCAATGCACCACTTCAGTATGTTAAATGTCACGGTGCACCTCGCTGCACTGCTTCTGGTGTGAGAAGGCTGCTGGGGGGGAAAGCCCAGCAGTTGGATAGTGAGCACAGCTGAGGTTTGCTGAGGCAACTAATGAGGGTCATCTGACCCTGAGGGGCAGGGCTTGACCCTCATAAAGCCCAAAGCCAGAGTCAGACTGGCAGTTCTCTGCCATTAGCCAGAGGGGCAAGAGCTCTGGGAGACAGTCTGTGAGTACAGCTCATGAGAGCTCCAGAGGCTGGAGCAATGATGCTAAGTAGGAGCCAGGAGGCTTATGTAGTTATGGCCAGATGCCTGGTGTTTAAGTTATAGCCAGAGGCTTGTGTTTTGGTTGTGGTTTACGCTGGTGGTTTGGCCGAGGCTGTAGGAGAAGGAGGAGGCCTCATAAAGGGGCCCCAGCAGAGTGGGGATCCTGGCACTCGTGGGGCCACAGTATGCTCATAGGTGCCAGAGAGGGTGTGATATACTCAGCAGGGACCCACAGCATGTGGGGCCCTGGCGCCCAGGAGGGTGCAATTCAGCATCAGAGAGGGTGCAGCAATATGAGGTGAGGAGACCCCAGGCCCTAGAGGGGACAGTATTTTTAAAGAGCCCATGAGTGGCAGTATTATTGAGAAGCCCAGAAGAGGGGCATTATTGAGAAGCCCCTAGAGAGAGGGCATGGACAGAGAAGCCCCTAGAGAGGGGGTGCTAATGGGAAGGCCTAGAGTGAGCTAGGTGATAGAGAAGGCCCTAGAGCAGGCTAGGTTACAGAAGAGGCCCGAGAGAGCAGGCAGGCTTGATTGTGACATTCCAACGTCCAGTGCATCAGTGAGGCTTGGGATGTGGTATCAGGGGTTGGTAGGAGCCATGTTTAGCCCTAAGGCCAGGGTGCCTGGAATGCACCCATCATATGGGGAAACATCCTGGTGGGTCCAGGAGATCGCAGCGACAAAGGTCCTGGTATGCCACGCCCAAGGTGGTATAAAGGCAGACTCCCATCATATACTTATTATCATCAAAGTTGTGGCGGGTGAGAATTGAGGGTGCCTTGGGCCGGACTTGGCGCGGACAGAGGGCCTTCAGGAGATCACGGCTCTCCTCTAGGACCCCGCCATGACATTAAATTTCACACATGTAGACATAGGTACAGTATTTTATTGAACAATTAGAAAAAAAACCCAATATTTTATTCCACACTATTCTGCACAAAAAAAGGACTGTTTCTGAGAGCACACTGTATTTCTTCTGTCAGTTTCTTATTTTTAAAGTCTCAAGAAAATCTGGACAATATTTGGAATAAATATTTCATTTGCCTTTTGGGGCTGACTGAAACTAAACATAATTTTTTTTTGCTGGGTTTACCAATAATAATAATAATAACCTCCACTTAAAAATCCAAAAATCTGTAGCTTCAAACTACATTGGCATGTTTTGTCATTAGATTGGATTGTGCAATGGTATCTGCTTTGCTGTCCATTGTCTCCCTAAAGACGTTTTATGCTTTATTGGTTTTCAAGTACACTACCCCCTTCCCACTGAATATTTGCGTTTCAGTTGATTTCCAATCAGACACATTAGCTTGCATTTTTAAAGGCTGAGTGAATTGCAGTTGGTTATTTCCAGCACATATTTAAATTATAGCCTCTCTGTGTCTCCTTGTATTGTTTCTCCTCATTAATGTTTCCAGTGCTTCCCAATGTCATATCACTTAAGACTCTATCCTGTTTCTTTTCAAGCACATCATTAATTACAATAGTAAATAATACCAGGCCTTTTCCGAAGACTGTCGAATCAATGACAGTCTTAACCCTTCATGAGTACTAAAGTCATCCTATTAGACATCTTTCCACTCAGTATACTTTTTGCCATTCCTCTACTTCATTCTGTATTTTATTTATCATTACTCCTTAACTAGTGTCATTCATATGATCTGCAGTCCATCTGTTCATCTAGGATTATATGTATATTTTTAAAAAAGTAATTGGGGTGCCATATTATCTTAGACATGTATCCATTGTAGGCAAGATTGTAAAATTGTCCTCCAGCCCTGTGGACCACAAGGCTGTCCCCTAGAACTATGTTTGTTGTACTCATTATTTCCCTTGAACCTGAGCCTTCACGGATGGAATGTTGTTCCTGCATGTAGCACTTTTGACATCAATGGGTCCTTGTTCTTATTTCTCTTTTAATACTGAACTTCTACAATGTGGTCATTAAGGTAAAAATGACTTGTTTTTTGGTGCATGTCCACACAGTCTCAGAACTCCTATTAGCTTTCTAATTGATTAATTAAATTAGAATTGATAAAATAAAGAAGTAGTAGTTTAAGTTTATTCTATTTCCTCTGCAGTGTGAACTATGTGTGTCTATAGACTGAATATGTACAGTAGGCTTTGAACTGGTCAGGCATATTTACTTTTACATACATTCACTCATTCAGGATGGGTGCCTGCACCCAAGTAATAAAAATGTAACTGGATAGAAACTCATGGTTAGTGAGTGTTAGACATTAGGGCTATGTGAAGCTTCAGTAGCCAATTTGATTTGAATGAGATTTGGCCCAATTTGGCAGCTGAATTGACTCAAAGTCCCCGAATAGATTTGGAAAAGATTCAGAAAAGATTCGGAGATTCAGAAGGCAGACATGCAGGGAACAAACTGAGAAGGGGTGGTGGGGGAAGACTGCTCTGATATTGACATCTGTAGCTGGCCAGCAACTGTGATCTTTCCCTGAGTTCCCTTCCAATCACAGTGCTCCATGGGAGGGACATAGAAACAACATATAAAGCTGTGTGTGAAGCCATCTGTATGCCTTTTGTTAATTGTCTGTCTCAGTTGCAGCAGCATCATCTGAAGGGCTCTGGCTTAGTAGAAGGTAGTCTCTTGTGAACAAGTTCTATCCAATCCTTTCCTATGTACCCTTGCCTAAATCTGTATTGTTATACATTCCTTTCAGTTTATTATTCCCCCAAATCCTCTTACTTGTTTTTGATAGCCTCTCTTCCCTGCCCATCCTCCCACCCCCCCAAAGAAAATCTGTTTTTCCCTGAGTGGTCATCACTGTGAAGGAAAGCACAACATATATTTTACACGCTCACACACATTTTGTAGCACACCAAATATCAGGAAGCATGCTGGAAAGGCAGATGCAAGGTCTTCTGGCAGGGGAGCGAGAGGGGGCTGAGGGAGAGCTGCACGTCCCCCTCACACCCTCAAAACATAGGTGCACCCTCTTTCTTGACAGCAAGGAGTCTTCTGTGGCTAGTGGGAGCAAGGACATGAGAGCTGTGTCTGCACCTGCAGTGACACCAGTAACTGCAACCAGCAACAGCATGGCATTCTCCATTCCAATTTCAGTTGCCAGCATGCCTTCCAGTGCCAGAGGAGGAGCTGAATCTGGAAGCAGCGGAGCTGAGTGCCATAGCCAATGAAATTCTGGGGAAGGAAGGGGAATCTGAGTTTGTGCTCCACACCCCTCAAAGTTTCCCTAGAGGCAGGTCTCTTTCTCCAGAAGGCACCTCAGCGGAGGTTGTGGGGGTAGGTGGCTCAGCTCCTCCTCCTGTTGTGCCTCTGCATGCCGAGGAGGGAGATAAGGCAGGATCCCCACCCAGAAGCAGGTGGGTAGTCTATTCTGGGATCATTTTTAGGTGGTAGATGATCTGCCAGATGACTGCTACCTGCCAGTACTGCTGAAAGCAGATTAGCTGGGGCAAAGGAGGTGAAACACTTCACCACCACAACAATGCTGCTGCATTTCAGGAGGCAGCATCCCCTTGCCCTTCTTCCTCCTCATCCTGGCACCAGTCAGAGTGTGCCTAAAAAGAAGCTCCCTTCTGTTGCAGCCAGGGTGGAAACTGCTAGGAAAAGATTCCTAGCAGTGAGTAGAGAGCCCCAGCTGTGGGTTACCAGGGCATCCAGGGGAGCTAGTGGCCCACACCTGGCAGCAGTGAGCTACAGGAAGGGGCACGGCTGGACTCAAATATAAGTCCCAGGCATGAGGCCAGGAGGACAGTTCCCTGCTGGCAGACAAGGGGGAAGGAGCTCTGCCAGAGCAAGCAAAGGAGAGAGGCCTGACTGCGTGAGCAGGTCTTGATGCTGTTATGGAATGGAGTATTTCCTGGTAGGACTTGAATGATATTTTAGCCAGACAGCTTGGATTTATGTTATAGCCCAGGGGCTTGTGTTTTGTGTTTGCTGTTAAAAACTGGTGGCTTGAAGGAAGGAAGGAGGAGGCCTCATGGGGAAGGAGGAGGCCTCATGGGGGACCCATGGCAGCGTAGGGGACCCCGGCACCAGGGAAGGCACAGCATTTCTTTGGGTCCTGGAGAGCTTGAGTGCCAGTGAGGGTGCAGTGCGAGACAGGGCTGTGGAGAGCCCAGGGAGAACAAGGGGGCCAGATTATAGCAATGCCCAGACCAAACAACATCAGTACCATTGGCAAGGTTTGAGCTGTGGTATAGGAGCCACAGATAGCACCCCCTGGCATTGGGGCAGGAAATGGGCAGCCTCCTGCTTAATTATGTCTATTAATCAATTAACAATAAGGCATAGCAGGTAAGAAGATGGGCTGTTGGCCTGTAACAGGTGGGTGGGGTCACCAGGAGACAGACCCCAAAGAAGCACTTCTGTGACACCCTCTCACTTCAAAGCCCCTGTCCGCAAGAAGCAGAGGCAGGCCACCCTGGACTAGTTGGGGAAAGGTGGGACAAAGGAGTTTCCAAGGCAAGTGAGGTCACCCAGAGCACTGGAGAGATGCTTGCTCTGGATGGCCAGCCCTTCTCCTTTGTTTAGCATCCGGGTGGCTAATGGCACTCATTGCCTCATTATACCAGCTGCCCCCATACACCACCTTTAGCAGGACCTTCCTGTTGAAGCATGCAGGGAGGAGCTGTGGAAGACCAGTAGTATTTCACCTCGGACATCTGGATCAACCAGGGTGGAGATCATGCCTACCTCTCCCTCACAGGGCACTGGTGCAATCAGTCATGTCACTGGTGGGCTCTCCTTCAAGCCAAGGTGATGGATGAGACCAACATAGTAACAGAGATCATGGGGGCCATGATCATGCTCAACCAAGCTCACCCATGGGTTCATGGCCACCTAACATAGGGCCAATATAGTCAAGGCAGTGTGTGATGCCAATTTTGTTGGCATCTGCTGCATAGCACACAAGTTCCACCTCATAGTCAGGGACTTGAATGGGGACAGGTTTCCAGGTGATGGCTCTGTCACTACCATGAGCCATCATGGTGTCACTACCAGCCAGCTCACTTCAAAATGTAGGAAGGTGGTGGGCTACTTCCACTGCAGCATCAAGAGAGGCAAGATACTGTGGGAGAAACGGGCAGAACTGAACATCCCTCAGCACAAAATCATGCAGGATGTGGAGACTTGGTGGAACTCCACATACCTAATGCTTGAAAGGCTAGCTGACCAACAGAAGGCCATTCATGAGATGGGCCTTTCTCAGGGAGATTGGGATCAGTGGCTCCCTTAACAAAACTGAGTGGGATACTATCTCCCAGATCTTGCTGGTCCTCAAGTCATTCCTCAAGGCCACTGAGAGCCTCAGAGTGGGTGATACTGTCCTTATCCAGGTGATCCGATAGTGAAGGAGCTTGAGAATCAAATGGAGAATTTCCAAGGGATCAATGTTCCTGACTAGGGCAAGCCACTTTCACAAGAGGTGCAGGCACTGGTGAAGCAGCTGAAGAAGGACATCAAGAAATGCCTGGATTTGCTGTGGTCCAGTATGGTCCACAGGCTGATCGGCACATGTGACCCAAGGTTGAAGGGGAAGATGTGCAGCACCACACCCTCGATTCCTGGATGGAGGTACTGGTGAACAGAGTCAGGAAGAGAGAAGGGCAGAGGCAGGAGGACGTGGAAAAGGGGATCTGCTTTCCTGTGCTGGCACTCTAACCACCAGCCAATCTCTTCCACGAAAGCCGCTGCCATTGTGCACCAAGTGCATGGCTTCAATGTTGGGGTCCTGGGGCACCAGACTTCACCATCTGGCAGGTAGTATGGAGGCCTCGATGGCTACCTATTTCACCAACGATGTGGAGCCACTGCAATACAACCCCTTTGCCTATAGGGCAACCCACTGCCAGATGTGGCTGGATCTGGACACGTGGTTTGTCCACTGACCACCGTTCCAAGTGAGAAGGTGTTCAGCACTGCTGGGGATGTTGTGACACCCCACTGCACCTTCTTGGATCCTGGTTTGGTGGAACAGCTGCTGTTCCTGAAGGTGAACCTCCTCCTCCTGGGGTTCCCCAAGCTCCACATGCAGATGGAGGGCATGTCACCCTCCTCACTCCATACCTATTTCCTTCTTTACTTGCTTTCACAACCAGTTTAATGCCCCACTGCCAGAGCTGGAGGTGGCAGTTTAGTTTTTCACAAGCCAGCAGGGGAAAAACATCTTCCTGCTGAGCTTCTGTGTCAGTATGAACTTGGGAGCATGGACTGGGCTGGGGAAGGAGGAAGCCCCAGGTCCTGGGCATGACCTATAACAGCATCCTGCCAGGGTAAAGAGACCTGGTGAAACTGCTGGTGGTGTGGCAACCCCAGGAAATGCCAGGACCGCAAACCACCCTGCTGAAAGGTGGGTAGGAGGTGCCTGATAACATCCAGCCACCACAAACATACATGCACAATCCTGGCTGGGAAAAACCCAGACCTGTAAAATCTTTGAGAGGCCTGAGTCATACTGTGCAGTTGTGAGGGTGAGAACAGGCAGACAGCTCAGCTTTGACCTGAGGTACCTTTGACTGGTCCTTTCTAGGGCCAGGACCCAAAGTGGGGTTGAAGGGCCAGGGGCCTACCGTAGGAATACCCAGAGAAAGAGACTCAGGATTCCAACTGGCCTGAAGGTGGGGCCAGGGCCTAAGGGGGAGCCAAAGGTCCCAGACGGGGGACCACAGCTGGACTGGGTGAAGGATACCATCTGCAAGGGCTGCAATATAGGAAAGATAGAGGTGAATCCATTCCATAGCTCCATAGACATCAGGAGGCTAAATGGGTAGCCTTCTGCATGGGTAACAGCTGAATCAGTTTTCCACCAAGGCGTGGCAATGAAAGAGGGGTGGGTGGCTGGCCCAGAAACAAGTGGGTGGGCCGAGATCCTACTGGCACTGGGAAGGCCCCCTGTTACAGGCTACCGTCCCTGCTGCATTAATTCTACTCTGCCTTGGGACACACAAGGCAGACGAGATTCTTTTGGTCAATCTGATATCTTTTTATTAGACCAACTGAATAGTTGGAGAAATATATACTGGCAAACTTTCAGGTTTAAAACCCTTCTTCAGGCTGAGGAAGCATCTCTAGTTGGTGTGTGTACTCTTCCTGGATGGAACGAATTGTAAAGAAGCCAGAGGTTGGTATGTATTCAAGAAAGCCAGGCAGTGAAATGTAAATTGAGGTGTCAGGGGGTGAGAGACCAGTTGGGAGTGGAGGGGGGATATAATAGGTAAAAGTAGAAAGGTATCTGGGGAGTCAGATATCAGGCAGCTTACAGTGTGTCATAAGTTCTAAGGCCAAAAACTTCCACACTGCCCCCCATACATTTTATCTAATGACTAGTAAATGCCAGGGGCAGTGGCTCAACTTCCCAAGGAGCACCAGAGATCAGTCAGGATAATGCCCAATCTGTGGTGTGGCCATTCCAGCAGTGTGTTTGGAAATACAAGAGTTGTAGGATCAAACCATTGCTGGACATCCAGGTCTCTAGCTTTCTATACAAGTACTCTAACCAGTCAGCTATTTAGGTTAAAAGATGAAATCAGAACCCCCTGCTCCACAATTTTTTCAGGACTTATGCTTTGATATTCAGAAATGTAGTCATGCACATACCCACCCAGGGCATAGCCTTACTGTTCATGCTCAGTCTACACATGCATGCTTATGCAACTGCAGCATAAAGCCAGGACTCAAGATGGCCAGATAGAGAACTAGAAAATGGGGTATTTGGGCACTTGAAAGGAAACAGAATGTCACCTGTAGAGGCACCATTACTGTAAACGTTGCAAGTGCAAATCCATGCAGCCCTGCCTTTCTGTTTCTGCAGTCAAATTATTTCATTCACAGTTAAAACACCAACTAAAAGTACTTGTGTCAGGACACTGTGGGAAAAGCTGAGAGCTATCTCCTCTGTCTTCCAGGCTTTCTATGCCAGTTAGACACAGAATGAAAGCAGTGTGCGAGTCTCAGCCTGTAACACAGATGGGTTATCACAGAAAGAGCAGGGAGGAAACAGGTTCCAAATCAGTTCCTAGGACAAGAAGGCATGTCACATTAATTAGTATAGAATAATTAAGAAAAATCTAACCAGGCATTAATGAATGGGCTGTGTCATGTTTAAATTATTTTGACAGATGAGAAGTTTGAAAACTAAATATGTTTCTTCATTGGAACTGTGACATCTTGCAAAGGCCCAAATGAGTAGTCAGCAGGTACACCTTAGATCCACTTTTCCTTCCACCTTTGTTTTCCTTCTCTCTTTCCTATCCAGATCCTTCATTACATAATAATATTTCAGTTACGGCTTCCCACTGAGGTTATGTTGCAGAGGCGTAATGATGTGGCCAGGCAACTGGGACAGCTTCCATATACTGGGATAGTGATGATTTCTGGTTGCTACCTCTAGTGTGATTATGAAGCTGCAGCAGCAGCTGGGTTTTTCTACTACCATTTCCCCACATTGGCACCTGGGGCAGCTGCCCCAGTTAACAGTGTCATAACTAGAATGGGGTAAGTGTTGATCCCTATTTCAGACCATCTGTCATTTAGCTTTCATTCTTTCTGATGCTATCAAACCCCAAATCTATATATCATCTGTTCCCAATCTGTGGTATAGGTGCCACCAGTAGTATGCAGACAACCTGTCAGTGGTACACATTAACAGATTTATTATAATTACTTTAAATAACTTGTGGTACTTAAGGTTGTATCATTTTAAATTGGTGGTGCTCAAGCTGTCAGAGTTTGGGAACTGCTGCTATATTTGATCATTCCCGAACTTCAGGGATTTTGAGGTCATGGTATGAATTTTACACCCTGTAACACTTACCATTGGTCCATTATCCATTGTATTACCTAAATGCCTCACATTTCTAGACAGACATCTAAGTATATGAATACTCCCTTTTTCAAAAATCTGATTTTCTACCTTATCCCTTCAGGGCTCCAAACTTCCTATTTATTATGATTGCACCTTTGTAGGTGTCAGTGTCTGTGAGATTCAAGGACATTCCACACCATCTTAATATGGTTTTGTAAATCTACAGGATTTTGAAAATTTCCATCCTTAAGTCTTAAGTACATTGTTTTGTCAGACCCATAACAGAATCCAAAGATAGCTTTTATGATTTAATGTTATTATTATATAAAAAATCCTTGAGTTTATTTGTCATGACCATTCTTAAATGGGTCTATCTGAAAAGCACATTTCAACAATAGATTGATCCCAATGGCATTTTAAATCTTTTGGGTTAGCTGCTTCAGGTTAAAAATTAAAACACTCTATTATGTATCTACCAAATGGAGTTCAGTGCTTCAGGCATTTTAGCTTGTCTGAAAGGGTACAAACAGTATCTGTTTTGTAAATGCCTTTTTTAATAGAGTGCTGAGCAATGTGAGTAAATGTTAACACAAAGGAAAATAAAACATATGGAGAATAATAATAAAAAAAACAAGTTCATAATAAGATAGCAGAGTTTCTGCAAAAGTCCCTAACTCACAACTTGGAGATGTTATTTAAAATGTGACCTTTTTCCATATACTTTTGTTTTGTTTTTAGTACCACCAATATTTTCTGCCCTTTTTTGTGACAGTTAATCTTTGCACATAATTATATTGCAATGTTATCATTTTTGGTTTTCAATGTTTAATTTCTTTTCTTGGCTGGACAAATTATCCCCATACCCCCTGTAGCCAACTATAATAATTTCCACTGACTGCAGTAATGAGGGCAGAACTGATTAAATGTAGACTTCTCTTCTGCTAAACTCATTCAACAAGCTGCCTGTTAGGACTTAGTTGTTTGTTTTCCTCCCCTTAATAAATAAATGAAAAATTTCTGATCGGTTTTACCTAAGTTCTTGTCAGAAACAAATGCACAAGCAGAATGTTTGTCCAAAGAACTGTTGATTAGATCGTAGTGTCAGGACCTGGGGCTGTGTCACCAATAGCAGGAAGCTACAGAAAAACATGGTTGTGTGGTTGGCTTCTGTACCAGCTTTACCGTGTTCTTAAAGCCAGATGCTCTAAGCAAGGAAATACTGTAGTGAATTTCTTTTGAATGCTAAGAACTAAATATGACTGCACATGGATGGACAGTCTAAAGATCTAAAAATGGCAAAATTCATATGACTATACAGCACAGTGAAAAGATATGAGCTCATGGTAATGGTACATGCCTATATGCATGATATGTTACTGATTGCCTCCCTCTCCCATACCACATAAAGAGGAAGTCAGGATAGGGGCAAACTGTAAGAATAGTGGGCAGAAATACTACTATATGGATGCATGGACTAAAACCCAATGGAAGAGGATGCAGAATCCCCCAAACCACAATAGTCTGTGGTGGTAGCTCTGCTGCTGCTTGATGTTTTGATGGGGGAGGATTGTATCTCGAATTTGCTGATCATTAACTTTGGCTGTGGGAAAGAGTTTGAGAGCCTTTGGGATGAGAGCCAACAATCAGGGTTCAAAACATGGAGGGGCCAGAGGGGTCAAGGCCCTCTATAAAAGATGAGAACCCCCACATAAGAGATGAGAACCCACCCCCACCCCTGCCTTTCTAAGTAGCTCTGGCAGTGGTGGCAGCTCCTATTGGCTTCTGGCTGCCGCTACCATCCCTCCACCCCCTCATAGTCAGAGTGTAATTTGAATTCTGCCAACAACTCCAGTTTTCTGACATGATGAGTAGCAATAAAGCTTTCTTAGAAGCCAGCTCAAGAAATATGGATACAGAACCAAAATTTGTAAGAACCCCAATGAACTTCACTACTTTCTGAACAAGCGCACAGCACATTTTGATCTGATACTAAAACATATGGTTCAGCATACGTAAATAAAAAATATATATTTAAAAACTACAGTGACAAATTCTTTGGGGACATTAATGGACAGAGAACTACACATGACAGATATTACTCATGTTGTTTAATACACCACTGGAAGGCACTCAGACGTCACAATGATGGTTTGGTATAAGAAACTGAATAGATCAGAACTAGGAAAGTTCTAAAACTACATAACATTAGCAAGAAAATGGAAGTTTAATATTGTAATATATGTTGCCTGAAAGCCCACATTTGTAATAATGAAAGCATAGTAGATGTTGGTCAAATTCATTAAAAAGATTTCTCCTTTTTTCAAAAACATCACGTGAAAGATATTCTTAAACATCACTTCTCATATTTTGTGTTTTAATCGGAAATATCACTGTATGGATATTATTAAATGTCTATTGGGACTAAAAACTGTGAAGCAGCATTTGTCAACAAGCAAGCAATTTGATTTCCTTCTTTGTCCTCATTTGCATGAATGAGACTTTATTCCCAACAATGTTCTTAGAAAGTATTTTTTCTGTAAGCATAGTTATGGCAGAATTCATACAAGGCATATTTTCAGGGATATTGCATATAGCTCTCCTTAGTTTTTGCACAGTAAATTGTTCATCAAAGAATTACGGTCAGACATTCATAGACAAGAGGCAAAGGTTTCTTAAAATGATGTTATTTATTGGATCAACTATGTATCTGGGATAAAGGTATCCAGGCTTTCTAATACAAGCACCTGATGAATCTAAACGCAAGGACCTTGCATTCAAAAGCTTGTCTAACTTTATCCTAATTACACAGCTGGCCCAATAAAAGCAAACACTTTAAAAAAATCCTTGCCTCATAATTTCTTGAGCATCATGACTACATCATTCTTACACTACCACGCATTTACAGACAAAACTTTTGACCAGAAAAAAGAAAGACTGCTTCATAAATCGTAGGTCATTCTGTCAGTGACTACGTCTGTATATTTATACAAATGTAAACAATAGATCCTGAAGACTCTCAGAAATTAGTTTGCAAAAAGTTATAAACTAAAATCATTTCACATAAGTCATTGGTCTAATCTATACACAACAAACACATTTTTTAATATCACAGTTTGCTAATGGATTAGTCACAAGCACAGTATGCTGTTAAATTAAATGGGTTAATTATTGGTGAATGACTTTGTATGTGTGTGCTTATACACATGCTGTATATTTATTGGGAGGCCTCCTAAATAACACTCAAGATTCTTCAACTAAGTGAATTTTCCCTCTGTGTAGAGTTCTGATTTCAGGATCATTATGGATTGTGTAAACCTAATTACTGCATAAAGCACTTCAGTGCTATGGTTATGAGTGCCCTGTAAATAGCTAAGGATATTACAGTTAGTGAAATTAAATCTCTACTTTGATACTTGTTTTAGGGCACCAGTTCTGGCAGTGTCAAAAGTGATCTTTTGGAGAATGCAGAGACTACAACTAAGAAAGATCAGTTTTGAAAGAACATTTCTCTTTTTGGCAGGTACTGTCCTTAGGAAGAAACAAACTAGTTCTTTTCTGACCCTTGAAGCACAGCAGCAGTCAGTATTGTCAGGGTCACTAGCCTCTTTCACAGGTTCTCACTGGCAGTGTTTTAAGTCCCTATGTAACTGTGAGGAAAACAAAGCAGCATAATAGATGCATGCTATATCCTTTCCTTGATTTGCAATAAGTAGGGGTTTGCTATAAACAATGGAAAAATTGTCTGGGAATAACCAGAGCCTATCATCTCATTCTGTGTCTACATAAATGCATAATCTTGGACCAGATAGTTCTTCTAGTGTGGATCCATTGATTTCTCCACTAAACTAGGGAGATATGGAAGCTTTCCCTATCCTTTCAGCAGCATTATCTAAGGAAAATTATAGTCAATATTTTTGAGCAATGGGCCTGCCGGGGGGAGGAGCCTTGCAGCAACCTTAGGGGGAAACTTGATTCTCCTGTGAGGAAAACTGTGATACATTATTTGCCTCAAATATAAGGTTCCCAGAACAAAATGAATATGCTTACCACACCCACATGCGCATGGTTCATTCCCAGTGTCACCTTTAAATGCAATATTGTTTGGGATGGAGGATCTTGTTTTGTTTAATTCCAGAACCACACATCATCTGAATATAAGACCCAGACTTGTTTCACTTAGAACCAATCATGACTAATAGAGAAAAGGGAGAAAAATCCTCTGAGAGAAGAAGACAACACAAGGGAGAAAAAAGGGCCAGTAATAAAATAACAGCAGAGAAATGAATAACATGAAATGAATGAAATAGTAATAATTAAGAAGATAAAACATGTTTAGGGTACAAAATCATGCCAATCTCATTTTGAGAGATCTGATGGAATTCTTCTTTTCCCCTAAGCCTTTTCTTTAGGTGGAAATACGCTTTTATATTGAAGCCATCTTCAAGATACAACTTGAATATTAAAAAACTGCATGAATTTGAGTTTGTTTCGAAAACTCAAATTATTTGCAAGTTTTCTAAAACACTCTACACAAGTTCTCGAGCTCGATGGTAAGCATTTGCAACAAGATGGAGTATGTAAGTGGGCTCTCACAGTCACAATGGAAGTAGAATGTGGGATTATGGCTCAACATAGGAATCCAAAAGAGAGAGAAATTCAACACCAATGATGTGGGATTAAAAATTTGATAATCTTTTCATCCTGCCTAAATATATATGTGTGTATGTGTAGGTGTGGTGCATTTATAAGCAAGATATTTCTGTGAATGATTCAAATACTACTTAGGAGAAGGATTATTATAAAACAATACTTATGCCCTTGAAGTGTGAGCAGATCAAAGGCTAAGTACAGGTGTTCAAGAAACATGAAATGGAAGTGCTTTGATTTTTTAGTTTTACTCTAAGTACCTGAGATGAGTTCTTCTTGTTCCCAACCTAATGTTAGCCCTTGGGGCAGAGGGGTGTGGAGGGGAGTGCAGAGATCAGGGCTTGAAGCTTGCCTTCATGGCCTGAACTCAGCAGGAAAAGGGGGCTCTTGCATGCTTCCCAGTGGACTTCCTGGGCTCCTGAAGACTCCAAGCAGAATTGAACAGCCAAACCACCTTTGACTGGCTGACAGGGGCATTACAGCTACCCATCTGAACCTGATGCAACTGTGGCTCATCATGGCCATGAGCCATCAGTTGGCCGTCTTGTGCATGCCCACACAGTGCACCTTGGGCCTGCCGTGTGTGTGTGTGTGTGTGTGTGTGTGTGTGTGTGTGTGTCCCCTGAACACCTGGGTTCTTTATATGTGCAAGTCCACTGGATGCCTATATTCCTTGTAGGTGTGTGGACGTGTGTGTGTGTGTGTGTGTGTGTGTGTGTGTGTGTTATTCCCCCCACCAATGGTGATGACCCCAGCCCCACAGTGGCAGGCTGTCTGCATCTGTGAAGACCTGGCCAAGTAGCTCCTCACCTGCATGGACCAAGTGCCCTCCTGAGATAAGTAGGGACAGAGGGCTTCAAGTGCCCCTGCCATGGTGCTGGGCCATGGGTGCACTAGGCTCCTCTGGCCCTGAATCATGGGCACCACTGCCCACAACCCAGGCTGGCCAGGCACCATCCCCCCTCCCCACCCTGCCCAGGGGCACAAACCAGGGCTGTTGGGAATGTGGTTTGAGGAAGACACATGCCTTGTCTTAATCAAATGTTGAAGCTGCCAAACTGTTAGTGTGCTTATTTAAAAGAAAACAAACCAAACCAAACCAAAAAATAAACCTGTTTGACATTTCCCACTCTAGAACTTGGTGTCTGGCTGACCATCCTGGATCCAGCATCTCAGGTTCCATGGCTAGGCCTCCTGCTCACAAATGCAGTCTGCATGCATGGGAGAACCCAAGCTAGTTATGGTGAGTCCCCTGTCTGGATCCTTTCCCCCACCTGGGGCTGGAAACTGTGCAGCTGCTCAAAACTTGGTACTGACCATGCCAAGGAACACCTGTGTACTTCCTCCTTATCCTCCCAGACATCTGGGTTATCATAGAAAATTAGGGTTGGAAGGAACTTCAGAAGGCTATTTAGTCCAACCCCCTGATCAAAGCAAAACCATCCCCAGCTAGATCATCCCAGCCAAAGCTGGTATCCATCTCCCTGCCGTGGGAGCTGCATGCTTTTGTAACCCAAGCATCCAGGCCTGGAGGGCCGAGCCTTCTCTGGTTTTCCAGGAGGAGAGAAAGATAGTAAGGGAATTTTTGCTATGGAGAATTCGCATTTCCCACTGTGCCTTACCTGCAGCAGTGCTCATAAGAAGGTACTCTACCTAACAAGAGCTGGAGGCACACTAGTGAAATCTGGAGTTGTGACTGTTGTAACACCTCAGCTGTTGGCCTTGCAAAAAGCTTTCAGTGTCTTTCAGGGTGTGTTTGGGTGCTGGTCTGGATTAGGTGGATCCGTGTCAACATGTTGGCCTCTCAGGAAAGCAATGTGGCCATGAAAGATGGTGCAGCCAGCTGTCAATTAACGAGATTTATGGTTCCAGAATGATAAGCTCCCAACAGCAGTAGGATGTAACGACCCTGCTACCTTATTTTATTCTAAGCCCTGGTATAGGGTAGCTGCCTTAAGAAGTTTAGACAGCATGGCAGTCTTGCCAACTTTAAAGTGTTCAGAACCACTGCAGCTGCAATGGTATATGCCCCAGCAGATAACTGTGCTCCTGTACAGTCCAGAAGTTGTTGCACTAGAAAGCTCAAGACTGTGCTTACCAGTGTGCAGAGACTCATAAGCTGCATAACTTATACACACACAGATGTATCTCCTACTCTCTAGGGCATTAGACAAAGTTATATAAGAAGACAGACCCTATCCCTTCCCCTGTTGCCAGGTTTCTGGGCCCCCGGAGAGCCCAGCAGGCCAGGTACTATGGCCTTGTTTGTTGTGCTAAATTTAGGTAAGGGGTGGGTGAATAGAAATGAAATGATCATTCAGAATAATATGGTCTGAAACCTATACTACAGCATTTTATGTCAACACCAAATGAGTCCCCCATTGGGGACAACCTTGAGAGAGAAGCATGGGTCAAAACAGATTGAGAGCTGGATACAAATGCTTCAACACTCTATTAGTACAAGATGTACTATTTTGGATAGCCCTGTGTGAATTATGTGGTGTCCAGCAAACAGCACTGCACTGGATTGAAAGCTGCAATCTTTACAAATGCCCAGAGGGGGTAGATGGAATCTTCACACTGAGTGGTAATACCTGAGAGTGGTTCATAGCTGGCCAGAGGGAACAAGGAGAGCGGGGTTGGAAACAGGAGGTTTGCCACCTTGGGTCATCAAGAGCCTGGGGTCAGGGTTGGCCTGACACTTGGGGAGGCCACATAAACTCTGGCCGAAGCTAGAGCACCACCCTGGGTGAGGGGTGAGTGGGGTGCTGCAAAGTCCCATGGGTTGCTGGCGGAATGTGACCTAGCATGAGCCGCAATAGGATCTGGTATAGATGTTTATTGTGGTGCTCTAACCTTCAGCACTGAAGTCTGATTCTGTTACTCAAACTGCCAATTGCTCAAATCATGAGCGAGACTTTATAAAGAGGGATAAGCAAGGTACCGTGTTTATTGATTACATTAGTTACTCACAGAGGTTCAGACACACCATTCATACAAACACACACAAATCATCATACACATACACAAAACAACCATTCCATTCACACATACACCAGATATAGTTACCAGCCATAGTAGCTCAATATCAGACCAGGATGGCCAACCTGGGCTTATTGAGTAGCTGATGACGATAGCAGGTTTGAAGATAGCAGGTTTGAAGATAACAGCTGGAGCAGGGTTAACAGATGAAAAAGCTCCAATGAAAAAGCAGTAGACAAAGAGACTCACCCAACCTGGCATTTTCAAAGTGTTATTTTATAGGGATTGGCATCCTTTGTTTCAGTGCTTTGGGGTTCTTCCATAGTCAGCTTCTGTTTTTGCAGTTGTTCTTCTTTTGTCTTCAGCTTATTTTATCCTTGGAGTGTTCTTGCTGCCCATCTGGAAGGATGGGTGCATTCCTTCTCTTCATTATCTTCTTTGTGCCCGAGGCCTAAAAGGGATTCTTCAGCCATTCATTAATTAGTTTACTGACTGGTAACTTACATTTGGTGCCCTGTTGCTTACATCAACAGTTAAATCTTCTCTCATCTCTATGCCATTCTCTCACCATTCACCCTTTTATATGCACTCATACATAAAGGCTATGTAGAGTTCATTCACTTATCTCAAGCAGAAGGATACAAAATGGAGTTTTCAAGTTGCTTACAGGAGAAGACTAATATGGTTACATTTCACTACTATTACACTCTATGTTAACATCAGCTACATTAGTTCAGTACACGCTACAATGCCACATCCCTCCAGGGTTATCTTAGAATTGGATCTACCATTTTTACAGCACTTGGTGTGCCCTGACCATCTGTTGGGTTATGACTGTAGAGTGCTTTCTGGGTGCTTACTGCACAATAAGTGTAACTTCTGCACCTGGCCAAACTCTGGAAGATATGTAGTTGTTCTATGAGGAACTGTATTGCTTCCAGTTGTATACAGTACTATGAGCATAATTACATCACCTCTAATCCTATCTAAACATAACTGACAGTTGGATTCAGCATAGAGTCCTCACAACTGATATTTAAACTTAAAAACAAAACAGTAGTAAGATTGCTTTTCTCATACTGGTCTCAATCTACCCTGTGTTTTTGTACACATACATAATGTAGGCCTCCTTCCATTTGGTGCAAAAACAATTAGCATCATGTACCATACTTATATATAAAAAGGCAATTGGTTTCCCTACCCAACTGAAGGTTTCTGTTGACATGAGAAAGGAAGCATATAAACAGAAACATAAAGATGATTATACTAGACACAGGAGTAAAGCAGGAATACAAGCGGTCAAATGCTACAATTATATAAAGCCACAAAAATAAAAACGTGCTTGGCATATTTAAAAACAGGGAGTCCATATGGTCTGTTAAGCAATGCAGACTGCCTTTGCTGTGCCCCACTTACAGCTAATGGAAACTGTTGTCATTTCTGGGAGGCCAGATGCCTTGTCAATCAGCCAGTTTCATATTTAATAGTTGCTTTCTGAAGTTGACAAAGGCATGAAGAGTGGCACGGCTCAGAGTGAACAGTTCATCAGCAGTCTGCCTCCTACTCTAAGAAATAGGAAACCTTAAAAACAGTTGTAACCACAAAAAGATAGATCTATATAAAATGGTTGGCAGTCTCATTGCAGTTCTTAGTCGATAGCTAATCTCATGAGAAAGCTTATCACCTTTAACATGAACTATATAGAAGTGAAAATAAAGCTGAGCCCCACAAAAGATGTAGAGAGAGGCATACATAATGTAGAAGCATTGCAGTATTTTGGTCCAATTTCATTTTACATTTCTCAAGCAAGTGCTGTAGTTATTCCCTAATTTTAAAGTTCTGTTTAAATTAATATTGTACAGTGTAACTGATCTCTATTTTGAGAATTTTCACAATAGTAAGCATAAAATTTCCCAAACCTTAATTTAATGTTAGTGCTCATGTCTACAACATACTGATAACGTTGCTACATACCACTTTAAAGAGAAATTACAATTACTATTTTTTTGAAGAAATTAATACCCCACAGTTGTATAATGAAACATTGGTCTTATCAAACCTTTCATCACCCATTGCAAATGGAAGGAATATAGATTTTACCATCCATTGTAAGAGGAAGGGGTCAACTTCATGTTAATAGTTATTTTTTCAGCTCAAAGAAACATCACCATAGAGGCTCATAAGGCTCTGAGATATAGAGTTTAGGGTAGGTAAGAGCATTCTCAATGGTTCTATTCCCTTGGAAAGATGTGGAATTTAGGAAACAAATACATTCTTACCTTAGCCTTTTTAGCAATTGAGATCCCCTTGCCCCATTGGGCTTCCAGATACAGCAACAACTAGAATAAATTTCTAGTTCTACGATCTCAGTCTGGGAAAGGCTTATGGAGCAGTGGCTGCTCCACTCCTCCCAGTTACTGAGGGGATTAGAGCAGCGGTTAAAGACCATTCCCCACCCCCTTCCCTAAACTAAGGTCAACTTAGTCTGGGAATGGTGCAGGGAACATTGGCCCACTCTGCCCTTTCCTCTCCATCTCCAGAAGTGGAGAGAGTAACAAGGCGATCCCCCCATACCTATTCCTCAAATGGGGTTTGTTTTTGAAGTTCCAGGGTGCCATGAGTTCAAAATCAAGGACTCTTTCCTTGATATTAGGTTCACAATGTCCTGGACCTTTAAAGTGAACGTGCATCTGGGGGTACTAGCTGCATGCCTGCCTGTTTTTTTAAGTTCCCTGGGCACTGGAGAAAGGCTCCACCTCACCTCACCTCCCCTCCCCCTTGCCACGGCACATCCTGGATGAAGAAGGCACCAGTATGTGCAGCCTGGGATAAGGGATCTCTCCCAACCCCAGCTATATGAGCTGGGCACCTCTTTAAATAGGCATGTGCAGCTAGGGAATGGGAGAAACTCTTTCCCATTTAAGGAGGCACATGGTGTGAGGAACAGGAGAGCTTCTACATCCTTGGTGGCTCATGCCTATTCAATAGGGCTCCCTTCCCTCTTTAAAGCCAGACACTGGGATCTGGAGAATGGGTGAGGAGCAGTGGGAAGCTGCTCTTCCTCTCCCCTGCCAAGCTCTGGGAGAGTAGGGAGCAGCAGAGAAATGGCGGGGTGACCATCTTAGGAAGGCACAGGGAGCATCTCTCTGCTCCTCAACTCCTCCTGGTCCAGAAGTAGATTATCAGGAAAGCATTCATAATTTGTTCCTGATTGAGAAACTTTTGCAGGCAAGATCTTTTTTATTAATAATGCCATGATTCCTGTGAGAAAAAAATAATGAACACTTGTGTGCTCATAGTTTGTACTGGGAAAGAGGCAATTCTTCCAGTAGAAAACAAACCACTGCCTATGGCCTCAATCTTTTTTCAGGAGGGTCTCATTTTCATTGCATAAAGATGTTTTCTAGAAGCTCTGTTTCCCTGTACGTACATTGTCAAGGAGCGAGTGGCAGGCTAAGTTCTTCTCTAGGGGCTGCTGGGATAGATTCATGCCTTCTTAAATTTCCTTACATGATGCAAGTTATATAAATGAGTGTACATATACATATACATTCAATGATATATGCTGCTTTAATCCTTCTAAATCTATTTAAACCTTATGAGAACATTGTACTGAAAAAAAATTATACTTGTCTTGCCATGGCCAAATTCTCACAAAACCTTGGTTACATTAAAAAGTGGCTGGTAGACCTAGAAAAACAATGCCTGTGGCTCAATAGTTTGCTGAAAACTCATTGTGCTGAGCAAAAGTTTCAGATTTGAAAAATGCCACTCCATAAATCATGCATCTCCTACCACGTGAGGGGGTTCAGGAGCTCTTTCTTAAGACAGAAACTGAATATTTTTAGAAGTACTTAAATTTTTCTTTTGTGGTACTTTTTAATATAAATTAAATGCATTTGTGGTTCAGGGCCTCAAGCAGTGTTTTAATATTTTGTTTATTGAAGGTTTGCAATAAAGAGAAACAAACATGTATAAAGTGGTATTGTCATTTATACACAGTATGATGCTTGAATGAAAAAAGCAAAGAATAAAGATATGAATACAGAATTCAGATTATGCCTCCAAGCAAACTTGGTTACATAAAGAAAAATAACACATTTCTAAGCACCACCTCATTTAACCCCACTCTTCCCTCTCCACCTAAAACAAACATAACCAACCCAGTTGAAAAGCATCCAAAAGTGTCCACAAGCTCAAACTGCCTTCCCAAATGCCTCTCTCTCAATGCCTGAATGTGGAATTCAGTGTGTCAATGATCCTAAAAGTCAGTTTTCAACCATCTCCTGCTAGGATTTGGTGGCAAAGCAGTTGAAGCAGTTTATTATGGCTCTGGAGGCTTTAGTTTGAGCCTGACTCTAGATTTGTAATAAAACATCACCTGAATCAGCTCCAGTCAACTGAACTGTAACTAGGTACTTGGGTATTTAGGCTGGGAAATCAAAGATAGCTGATTTGATGCTTACAGTATCTTTCTGTTGCTTATAGAAAGTGGCATGTTTTAACCTTCATACATTCCCATGGGGTAATTTCCTATCCCAGATGTATATTTTGTGCAGTATCCTAAAGTTAATTATTTCTAAAAATAATTATTTTTAGAGCATTGTCACTGGCACCGCAGTACACAATATCCCCAAAGAACACACAGTTTACATAAACAGTTTGCTCTCTGTGGATGAAAAACTACCCAGGGTAACGTTACCCAAGGCATGAATGTGTTTTTCCATGTGGGGTAACAACTTACCCCAAGCCCATGTTAGTTTATTGAGGTAACTTGTTAAACTTGTTTTTGGAAGTAATTGTTAGCTTAAAAACAGTGTGAACTGCAGACTTAGCAAATTGTTCATTCATGTTTTGAAACTCTAAAAGTTTACATTTTGTTCATAGTTCTAGTTAAATAATATTTTGGATTCAAGTCATCACAAATACTCTTTCAAACAATCTGCATGTTTAATAAATAGATTTTGGTACATTTATACTGTTGTCAGTGGTTCCATTTTGTTCATGCAGGTGAGGTAACAAGTTACCTCATAAGACCAAGAACAGTTACAGTTTAATGAGAACGGATGAGGGTTAATCATGCTAGTCAGATGAGCTGGCAGGCTTGTGATGACCTCTGACTTTCTGAGTGCTACAGTAAAAGGTAGGTAGCTACAGATGGTAAGAGATAATTGTCTCAGAACTCCATAATGTGCAGGTGGAAAGGTAGGGATAAGTCACCCGTGAGTGTTGGTGCTAATACCTTCAACGTGCCAGGGAATAAGATTGCCCTGGCGCAGGTGTGGACATTGTGCAAGGTTAGGGATATCCAACTGTGGCTCCCACCTAACCACTGTCCTCCCTTCACTCCTTCAGTTCCCATTTCCCTCCTCCCACCGCAGAAGGTGGTGCAGTGCAGCGCTGCGTAGGGCCCTGTGGCTGGGGTGCTGAGGGTGGAGGTTAGAGTGCCCACATGATGTGCTGCAGTGGGAAGAGGTACTTACTTATGGTGCCTGCTAGCATGGCTTGAGTGTGTGCAGCTTGCACCAGTGCATCACTCAACTGCTTAGAAGTTGGATAGCCCTGTGCTAGGTATAAGTACATCCTTCTGAGGCAGAGAAAAAGTGAGAGGCGAACAGTCAATCATTATTTTGGAAGTAAATAATTTTCAATGTTGAAAACAAGGGGATACCAAATTTAATGGCATGCAAGCAGGTCATAGATTAAAAATGGGACATCTTGTAAACAGAATGGTGTACCTAGGAGAAGGGCAAACAGCAGCTTTGCTCAGTTGCTGGGGAAGTATAATTTTTAAATAATAGGATTTGAGCTACTTCTGATTCTGTAATATTTGGATCAATATATTTTAAAGACCTAAAGCTTCATTATCTCACATTTTAATTATTAAATGAGTTAGAGGGGGAAGTGTGATCAGAAATCAAGTAAATTTTATCTAAAGATTATCAGTTCAGTACATAAACTAAAATCTGTGACATTGATTAGAGCCGAGCATTGGAAAATGCTATGAGAACCCATGGAAAATTATCAGATTAAAAAAAAATACAAACAAAACAAAACGGAAAACCTCCAAGTCACCCTTAATCAGGCCCAAAAGCTAAAATAGGCATTTTTTTGCTAAAAGAAATTCAGGATAATTGAAACATTTCATTTTCATATCAAATAATTTCTATGGCGCTGAATCATTTAATTTCCAGAGAAGTAAAAATTCATATTTTGATTATTTTCTAATTTAATGTACATTTAATTGTACATCTTACTGTTCTTAAATTAGTCATATAATTAATTTTTATTAAAAATGTCATAGGGTTAAAAAAATACTTTCATTGTATTAAAGCAAAACGACTGGCATATCAAAACAAAAAACAAATTTAAATATTTTTTCATAAAGTCAGTTTCTCACAAGCTATTTTGATCACATGTGTTTTCAAGGGAAAACTTAATGGAAATGAAATGTTTTGACCATCTTTATTGTATATCAACCCAGCTTTCCTTAGATTTTAAAATAATTGTTGTACAATTTTAACTTTGAAAATTATTTTAAATCCAGAAAAGACATCTTTTGAAAACTGCATTTTGCCTAGCCTATTAAAAACAAAAACACCCAACCCTGGCTATGAAAATATTACTAAATCCATTAGATTTCATGAATACAACCCATTGTGCTCTACAGTTATATAGAACAAAGTGACACAATGCATAATGGTTGAGTTTAAAATTACATATTTTGTATTCAGCATTGAAAAGTCACCTTCATTTTAAGCTCTTCTATGCAATTATATTATACTAACAAAGTGGGGGAGGTCTGAGTTGTCAATTCTGCAGAAAGAGAAGCACGCTGTGTACAACATGATTCACTGAAGCACAGAATAGGTGAATGTAGCTGTCTCTGATTAGGATGTAGTAGTTTATGTGGGGGTTTTTTCAGGTGCACCAATTTGTGAAGGTAAATCAAAATATGACTATGTATATATAATGTATGTTGTTTGTGTATTTTATCTGCCATAAATTTTAATTTACAGACATCTAAAATTCAATGCTATACAATTATTGTTTAGTGTAAACTTTCAAGGAGAAGATGCTGGTGAAATCTGCATCTTAATAATAATAATAAAAAAAGATAATAATATAGGGTAAAATTAACTGCTGTGCAGACAGAGGAATAATATACAGAACACTGCCTATTTAAGTCTTCTTTGGAGTACTATCTAAAGCCCATTGAAAGTAATACAAACTGATTTATTTTGGTGGACTTGAAAATTAAATACCTAAACTCTATTTTGAGAGGTTAAGTGAACTTAAGTGGTGTGTAGAGTGTCTAGAGGCTCTTTGGAAAGGGGTTTGTTGCACTAGTTGCAATCATTGCTTCTTTTTAATAATACCTATCTCTTTAGGTAAATTCTGCTGTGTTTGCACAGTGTCAGAAGAGGAGTATCTGTAAGATCCAGCAATTCTCAGATAAAATAACAATGCACATTCCTTTAATGTGATGCTGATTTTATCTTTGGGGTATATTTATTAGACATGGGCGTAGCAAGTGCTTTCCAGATATTTTTATGGGATGAAATAGAATTTAAAAGATTTAAATGTAAACACTCGCATATTTTGTGTTGGATTTAACTGAAAACTAAATATTTTTCAGACCCTGATAGCTCACTCCCTTTTGGAGAACGTCATAACTAGTGTTACAGTCCACATACCTCATAAATGCCTCATAAAGAATCTATTTTCTCCTTTTTCCAGTATATTTATTCACAATTACATTTTGACAGCTACTGCAACAAACAAGATAAAAAACAAAGACATGAGAAATCACAGGAAATTCCAAATTCTACTATCTTTAAGGCAAAATTGAATTAATTTCTATCATTCTCACATAATATTCATAAATTTATACAAGCAGAAAATGGGACATGATTTTGCACAGTGTTGGAAATAAATCTGCTACTTTTCTTTTCTTTGAAAGTGATATTTAAAACTCTTACCTTTTGAAAGGTTGCTTGACCTGTCATTTCATTACAGGGAAATCATTTTTGGTTGATCACTGTATTTTATGTATCCACGAAACTTGAAAATAAAATGTCTCATTGTCAAGAGCACAAGGTTCCTTGGGTGGATCTGATATCATTTATTAGACCAACCCAACTAGTTGGAGAATATTTATTAAGCAAGTTTTCGGTTCAAAAACCCTTCATCAGGTTAAGGAAGTTTCAGCAGTTGGTGTGTGTTCTTCCTGGATGGAATGAAAAGAATGGACTTTTTAAAAAAAGTATATGCCAATATTTTTCCAAGCTCAAGAAAGGCAGAGCGAGTTTATAACAATTAATACAACAACTAAGACAAGTAGGATAACAATCTATTGAATATTCCTAGAAACAAATGGTGGATTTGATGTATGAACTGCTTGCAGGAAACAAACTCTCGATAACTATAACATAGCTATTACTTGGAAAATTATTGTATATAACTTTTGATTTCCTCACTGGACTCTTCAAAATCAGAAGCATTCCACATTTAGAAGCAGAAAAACCATTTTATCATGGAATATATATGGAGAAGTCAGAAGAGACAGATGTTTGGCATTGCATTGCAGTAGTTGTTATGAAAATATTTTGATAATATTATGACATTTGAAACTATTATGAGAATATCAGATGGGGTGTTAATCTGCTAAGTTCACCTCCTGTTGATAAGCACTATTGCATAATAGTGCAACATGGCATGATCATCTCCCTTTTTTCTATTTTACTGAACATGTCCCTTCTGAGAGGGACAAAATCACCATCTAGTCTAGCAGTATCATTTTTTCTGTTTTTCATAGAGATAGGGACATTCAGAGACATTTAGTCCTTGCTAGTCTGGATGCTCAGAGCTCTTTATGCTACATAACACCTCAGATGGTGCAGTGAATGAGTCCATAATCAGTTTGACTCCTCTTATGTGTACTGTTGTGGCAGGACAAGTAAAATGACCACTTGTAGTCTGCCTATGAGAGTTTGTGGAATTCTTTGAGGTGTCCTTTGGAGTGTATGAAAAGAAAAAGAATGGTCAAGAGACCATTCGAATGTTGTCTGATCTTGTTTGATTGTCTGATCAAGTACAACCAAGAACAGTACTTATGGTTTCTAGAACAGACATCCAGGAACCAAGACTCCTCATCCAAGTGAAACTGTCAACCCAAATGGAAAGTTTGGCAGGTATGAAAACATCTCACTTAGTAGAAAACTGTTAATCAGTTATAAAGACCTTAGCTCAGCGCTTGCTCTGCTTATATGACATACTGTAGATGTCAACCTCAAGTATTCATATATTCTTACTTTACTTAGATCTCATTATAAATGCAAGATAAGTAAGAATAGAGTAGTAAGGCGATCAAAAGTTTCTAATATAAAAGCAATGGAATTAAAAAACAAAAAGTAGCCAGCAACATTTAACTTTCCACTGGCTTTTAGCCAATATGATTGGGCATTGGCTAAAGTAAGTATATAGACTAGTGAACATTTTAGTAAGTGATTATTTAGGAGATAGCAGGAAAGGGATTTAAAAAAAAAACAAAACAAAACACAGATATTTGTTAGGTTTCTCAGACCAGAGATTGATGTCTGTGGAAAATAAAGTAACACTGAACCATCTGCAATTTATAAAAACATAAGAAAGAAAGTGGTCAGTGATTGTATTTGGTCAAAAAACATGAAAGTAATCATTCTAGATTTTTCATGCTAATGAAGGTAAAGCAGTTCACCTATTAACTCCTTCACTGCTACTGTTACCATGCAGCCATCGAACATTGGAAAGGCAAAAGTGTTTTGAATATTTAAAAACCTGTGACTGAAGGACAAATAGTTCCTCCTCCTGCAAATATCAAACACAAAGGTTTTGTAGGGGAACGTTCCATAGGGGCAGAGGTAGAAATTTTTCTCAACAGGCTCTGAAGTATCAGCCATCCTGTCATGTGGTTTTATTACAGTCAGGTCTATAGTAATCTCACGCATGAATGTGCGGCCAATGTAGAAAGTTGTGATCAGTGGATCTTTATAGCCATGGATCCACTAGCTGCACCTAACTGCCAAAACCCCCATATACATTACTGCAGCTTCTTGGCAACAAAGGTCTCTAAGGAAAAATAATACCTATCTCTACATGGCCATGTATGCAGCACCATGCAGAAATACTTGAACTAGCTGTGTGTGCAGTAGTTAAACAAGACTGTAGAAGCAGGGCACCAGCTCAGAGGCAGCAATCAGAATGGCAGATCCTCAGGGAATCTGTGCTGTGACAACAGCAAGAGCCCCCCTCTGTTGCAGCAACAACACCTGAGGTGGGCAACAGCACCCAAGGAATAAGTTCCTGGGGAAAATGAGACTCTTGCCATTCCCCACTCCTCTCCTGCACTCAGCACCCTACCCCATGCTCAACGTTAGCCCTTCAGTGCTTAGCGCTTTTTAATTATTGCATGTCCTAGTTTCTGAATCAGTGATACAGCTGCATTCACATGCCACTGCATCCGATATCTGCTTCTCAATATAATATATCATTACTACTTCCAGTTTGGAAGCTAGCATGTCTGGAGATAACTCAGGTATCTGTATGTCACTGCCTTCTACCCTGTAGACATGACCATAATTGTATATAGGCTCTGCATGCCTCCTTTTCTATAACTCCACTGCATGGGCTGTGCACCCTTGCATCATGATCACTATTTGTGTCTGAACAGAACAAGATTTAGCTCCAACAAAAACTAAGTGTTCAATTATTGCACTTGAGTCATGTTTTTCCGAAGAAATGACACAGCAGTAACGTAAGGAATATGTAGTGTTGCTTGTCCATGGTAATGTTAATGGTATTACCCCTTTGGTTAAGAGAAAATTATCAGGAAGTGACTTTAGTACGTGAGTCAGGATCATAAGTGTACATATTGATTTTGGATCTCTCCTGATTTGGCAGCCAAATAGGGACATTTACAATTGCTGAGAGTAGATTCTCAGCACACTAAGCTCTAGCATATGAAGCAACAAAAGTACAAGACCAAGGAATGTGACAAATAAGTCAGATTTTGACTTGTTCCCAAACCCATGCTTTTGGAAAGCATTTGAAATTGTTCAGGTATACAGATACCAGACTGACATAAAGGTATGTGCTGCAATTACATTTAAGGGTAATTAGAATTAGCTCACATAGTCTGTATATGCTTGACAATGGCTTCACTGAAGCTGTCATACTCATAATCACTTCATAGCAATTTGAGCCAGATATTCAGATGGTACACAGCAGCATAACTCCACTGACTTCACTGCACCTCTGCCAGCATAAGCCAGCTGAAGATCTATCCCTCCATGACATTTATATGCATCTGTACTGGGATCGGGTCTAGAAACCTTGTTCTCTATGGATGTTGTTGCCAGTTATTTCACTGGAGTCCTATGTAACGACCTACAGAGCTGCATGTTTTATGACTATTGAAATTCTTATAATGATATTCAGTTGCTAGGCTTTGAATTCTTTCAGCAAAAACTGATACATCTCATGTCATTGGTCTTCATCCTTGCTTTTCATTTTTGTATTTTATACTGGACAGAACTCTTGTTCAGTTATGTTAAAATAAGAATTAGTGCATCCCTTCTAGGTTTTGTTGGTCACAGGGGTAATGCAATTTAAAGATTCTGTTGCTGCCTGAAAATAGAGAAATATTAATGCTTCAAATTGCAGCTATTGCACTTACGATAATCTGGTCAAGTGATCATAAAGGTCTGCTTTTTAGGGAGAAGGTGTCACAAGAAAAAATCTTAAGAAAGTAATCCCATCCTGATGGTTATGCATAAAAAAAGGTTCAAGTTGAGGATCAGAAAGAACAGTACGGAAGACCTTGCTAAAAGGGCTTAGTTGTGCCAGAATCAGGCAAGCAAGAGATTATTCCTAAAGTACAGAAAGTCAGTAGAGATCATGGGTGTAAGCCTGGGCACGACGCTACCCATGCCTTCACCTGAATAGTGGATCCCAGGGTATCTGGTAGCCAGTGGCCTCACCCAGCTCCCTGGGTAGCTACTGCAGGGTCCCCTGAGTGGAGAGCCTCCCCTTGCATTCTAACAACCTTGCAGACCATTACAAAACTACTTAGAGGATTTAATTGTTTACAAGGTAACATATAACCAATACAATAGAACAAATGTTACACTGCATGAGCTAGTGATGGTGGCTTAAGGGTTAATGCTTCTTGGATACACATTACGCTAGGGGAAGGTATACAACTTACCCATGATAAATAAGGAACCAATACATAAATACATGGATACTCCAACCAATAAACCATCAAGAACTTATTTACACAGTCTATAATTTGTGCATACAGAGGGCCCTGCGTGCACAGCCTGTGGCAGGGTGTGCACCCCTGCACAGGATCTGTGGGCAGTCCCTGGTGCTGGTGTCCCTTGCAGGAGCTCCAGTGGTCAGGTCCAGCAGGCGGTGGCTCCTTCCCTGCAGCCCTTGCAAGAGAGCTTATCCCTGCCCAGACCCCTTCCCTGCCTCATCAGGGAACAGTGTCAGGGCTGCAGGTTTTAAGTTTCCCCTTAAATTCCCTTTTCAGTTTAGAAGGCAGACTTGTGGAGGAGCTTAGCATGTTTGAGGGTATTATTACTACTGTGTACGATAAGTTTACCATGGTTTGAGGCATTTAAACTCCTAAAATGAGATAGGATTTAAGGCATTCACATCTCTAAATAATACCAATAGGAATCAGTATTCAATCTGGGCACATTTGTATCTGATTCTAAGGCACCTAACTCTCCTCATGCCTTATTCAGGGTGCCTGAGCATCCAACTCAGGATTGTGTTCCACAGGCCAGATACTCAACTGGTAGGTGCTTATACCCTTGATTGCTTCTAGCTCATAGTTTCTTGCTAATCCTTTCTCTTCTTCTGGATTATGCCCAGCATTATAGAATGGTATGCTGCTTATTTCAGTATGATATGGCAGAAATGGAGGTTGGGTTCAGATACAGGTGAAAACAAAATATGTAACTAATTTGAAGACGTCAGTGAAGAGTGACTGGAACAATTTAACCTGCTTAGGTTAGAAAAAGATTTGATATTGATGTATAAAATAGTGAACAGGGCTGAAAAGGTAGATCCCGAATGCTATTTTCAAGGTGATATCAGGGATGGCCAACCTTCAGCATATGTACCACAAGTGGCATGGGGCACTGCTGTGTGTGGCACTTAATTCCTAGGTGTTTAGTAAGGGGAGGCAAAGAATGGCGGAAGGAGGGGATTTGCTCTTAGACTCCAGAGAACAGATGGGGGCAGGATGCTGATGTGAGAGGAGATGTCAGATGTCACTGCCAAGAGCCAGGCTAACCCTTCCCTGGCCCTTCCCTGCTATGCTATTCAGGGCTTTGGATCTTTGCCTGTCATGCAGTGGTCATGAGGTCAGAGAAGGGACAACCTGGATTTTGGTGGTGACTTCTCTTACAGCAGAGTTCTGGCTCTGCTTTACTCCTCAGGGCGGCAGCGAGACCAAGGCCTTGAGCCTCCATTCCCCGGCCTCAGGGTGCAAACTATTAGGTAGACCTCTGGGCAGAGCCATCCATGGGGAATGAGTGGGGCTTAAATTGTGGCATGCCTGCCAAAAATGTAATTTATCACTGTATTTGATAGTGTATGTTGTGGCGTGTATGTGCTGCAGTCAACTATAACTGTAGACTACAGTTATACAATCCTTTTTTACTCCTATTAGGGTTTTTGCTTCCTTGATTACTTCTGGCAGTAAATTGCACAGATTAACTATATTCAGTATAAATCATCCTTTCTTGGTAGCAGTTTTAAGTATGTTTTCCTTCAGTTTTATTGGATGTGTCCTTTTAACTTTTTTATGAGTGAAGTTTACTTTAGGAATGTGATGATTTAGCTTGTCTCTTCCTTTTACTATTTTGTACACTTTTATCCTGTCCCTCTTTTTAGTCTCTCTCATACTGAAATCTCTTTCTGCATTCAGTAATATTTTTTCAGCAGTGTCTTAACTCCCTGCCTCCCTATTGATGTGATTTCCTTTTTGAGATTTAGTTTTAGTTTTCATTACCTACCAAAGTCTATGCAGTGTGAATGTAACACACAAGTGAGAATAATAATAATACATTTGATTTCTGTGGTGTCTAGCTTCGACTGATGCTCAGGGCATATCCTGTAGAACACAGAATAATTAAAACAGCAATTAAAATACCATAAAGCCATATAAAATCAGAAGGAGGTAAAATACAAGTATCAAATTATTGTGCCATATCAAATGACCTGAGGACATAAATAAAAATAAACCTAATGCATGGTTCTTAAAATAGGCTAATTCTGTTGCCCTTTAAACAGGAAAAAAAAATCCAGTGGGCATTAGTGAGTGTTTGGCAGTGAAGGGATTGAATACACACTCTGTGGATACAGCTACATGTGCTATTAATGGACAGCAATAAACTGTGGTACATACCACTCCAGAGTTTATTGCTCCCAGGTACCATATTTGAACATGCGCCCAGGACTGCAGCACACTGAACCAGGTTGAAACAGCTGTGGTTGGCTAGGAACCCAGCCGGGGGGGGGGGGGGGTCAGCCTGCAAGCCCAAGGCTGCTGTGATTTGGCAAAATGTGCTGCAGAGGGGTTGGCTGGTGCTTCAGTGCTTGACTAGCCGGCAAGCAGTCCTTACACTGAAGCATCCTTGTGTCCCAGCCAGCCCCATCAGCATCTACATGTGTGGTGCTGCAGAGTAAAAAACTGTAGTGTAGGATAGTACTTGTGTTTACAAGTACTAAACTACTGTGGAGTTAATTAGTTTACTCCATCTTAATAGCACGGCATATATAAACACCAAGGGTGATTATACAGTGGTCCAGAGTGTGGGGTGGGAGGAGGGTGCTTTAATTAGAGCAGCTATGAGAGTCACTATAACTACAGTGCCTGCAGCATCACATGTATTCAGCATTCTGTACTTCAAAATGGCACTGGGGGCACTTTTAACTATAGCTCATTTGATGAGCTGCCCTTGCTGCCACTTTGAAAGAGGGGAGGCACTGAATACACATGATGTTAAGACTGCTGGAGCACACTAATTAGCACGCTGCATCAGACTCACAGTGGACTTGATTAATTCCGTCTGCTCCAATGCTTGTATAGGTGCTTTAAGACATTTACTATGGGGCTAATTAGGCAACTTCACAGTAAACATCTTGTGTAGACAAGCCGGGTAAGAATTTCAGCATGTGTGGCATTTTTTTTAATTATGAAGAAGAATGGTATTTTACAGACTCAGAACTCTACCTGTGTGAACTCTACATACTATGCCCCAAGTCAAGAAGACGAGAACTACCTCAAGATAGCATCGGTCCCATAAAAAGTTGGGAACAAAAAGCAGATTAGAATGGAAACTGCTACAAGCTTAAAAATATAAAATGGCATGAAACAAGGTCATCAAATTATCCCCTTGCAGATGGCTACATCCACTTGCTACTACTACATCAGTGACCCAGAGGTGAAAGCCTTGCTTTCCTGATCCTGGAAGTCTCCTAGTTCCTTGATGCTTTTTCTATTTAAGAGAAAAAATAGAGAAACTGTATTTTTGTGGAGAAGAGCAGCAGAATCTTTAAAAGAAATGTTGATTTTTTTGTTTGTTTGTTTGTTTGTTTGTTTTTAATTATCTGGCTTACAGGTGCCTCCCCAGTCAGCAAAGAAAGCCTAGCAGCCCAGGAGAGGGGGCAAAATGGACAGAGAGAGGAGAGATCTTGGAGACGCGTGGAGGGAGTGGGGCGCTGTTTGCTCTTCTGGGCAAGAAAACTGGTTCTGGGGACTGGGGGCAGAGGGGAAGAATGCACATGTGGAGGAGCAAATAGCTCTTCCCTTACCTGGTACCAGGGCCATCTGCAAAAGCAGTCCCCTGGCACCCCAGTTTTCCCACCCAGAGGAGCAAAGATCACCCCCCCAATCCCTTTTTGCAACACCTTTCCCCTCCCCTGGGCTGTTGGCTGGGTTTTGCTACTGGCTGGGGAAAACTTTCCTCAACCTGTAGCAGCTGTGTTATTGCAGTGAAATGCTATATGGATGCTTGCTGGGGAACTCCCCAGCAAGTGGCTATATTGTGGCATGTTGTTGCAAATCACATTTTTCCTGAAAATCACTTTATTTTACAATTTTTCACAAAAAATACAAAATTCTAATTTAAACCAAGCCATACTTATTGGAGTTCACTACCCTCCCCCCAATAAGATCATTTACCCATAAATGAATTAATATCCAACAGTTTTCTTTCTTTGAAATTTTTATTGGGAAAGCATTCAGTAAAACAACAGAAGTGTGTAGACTTCATGTAATATGGATCACAGATTTGTCTGTAAATTGTACAATACAGAAAGAGCTTTTGCAATTTAATGATAATTAGAGAAATTACATGGCAACTGAATTCCCTGTAGTAATTATTATTATTATTTTATTTGAATGGTTAGACAAGTACATATTTGCTCCATGGGAAAGTAAAGTTGTATTTTAGTCATTTAGTTATGTCCCAAACTCTTTGAGATCCAGAACAAAGATATTAAAAAGAGCAAAAATAAATGTAAGAGGAAGTCCACTTCTTTTTAAATTATTAAATACAGATGGGAAGCTCCTACAGCACAACAGATGGCTAACCCCTGCAAACAAATTAGCATATAGACGACCATTACTGAATTCAATTAAATGTGAATCTCAATATTAATTAGGATTTAAAAGCAATAGCATAAGTGGAATAAATGATGGATTTTTGTAGCACAGGGAAATATGATTATAGAAGAGGGACCTATTGACAGTTTCAACAGAATCCGATGCACTAATTAATGTGTTACTCTAATGCACTTCTATACTGGAGATGATATTTTATGTGCACTGTGCAGTTTGGTCCTTTTCAGCCTACTACATTGCAGCTTGTACAGAATTGAAATATGAATTTTAATGAGGAACTTTTTTCAGCATGTATCTGACCTGGCTATTTCTAAGATGTGAATATGATGGAACAACTACTTGGAGAAGCAAAAATTTTTGAAAAGTATACATTCTGTCCTAGAAGGAGGGTTCTTACATACAGAAGTACAATAATTAGGGCATAGCACTATTCTTATAAAGGCACATTTCTTTCTGTTCAGAATGCAGTAGCTTTATTGAATAAACATCTATGCAGGACCATAGAGACGTGAGCCATTATCTGAGCCAAGAATCAACCTGACATGTTTCTGGAGACGAATGGCTTATTAAGCAATATATTAATTTAGAGAAGAGAAAATGACAGTTTCCTCAAGAGCAGGGATTTGTGATCTAATATCCTGGCCAAAATCCAATGTGGTAATTACTTCTTAGCTATGTATATTTTTCCCCTAATAATTACAATACATGCAAAATTCTCCTTTATTTCCTGTATTAAAATATTGTATGTCTCGAATGGGTTATGGAATAGAGAAAATCACACACAATTTAGTGATTTGTTTTGATGCACTGGCTGGGGGAGTAGTTAGTTGATTGCACGATTTCATAATGATTACACACTTAATTTGTACAACACAATTTTATTTTAAATTCTTTGCTATGCATATAACACTGCTTAGCTTTAAGAAATACCACAAACATTAAGAATACAATAACTATATATATATATCAGAAACAATGCTCCAAATGCACTTCCTTCCCAAACAATGCTATAAGAATTAATATTACAAAAACAACTACAATTACAACTACAAGTTAAATTTGAATCAATACTATTATTTTTCATAATATACTTACAATCCTAGAATTCCAAGAAGCCAAACACCTAAATATGGTTTCATTCCTCAGTAG
>JAGPOW010001296.1:104065088-104101259 GCA_030014935.1 Caiman crocodilus
TAAATTTGAATCAATACTATTATTTTTCATAATATACTTACAATCCTAGAATTCCAAGAAGCCAAACACCTAAATATGGTTTCATTCCTCAGTAGTACAGTTCAATGGGCTCGCCTCAGCAGTGATAGGACTAAGTCCCCTTCCTTCAGTCCGTTTCGGGCGCTCTGCAGCTTCAGCGTGAGCTAAGAGATTCGTGTTCACGGAGAGGGTGGTTCAGGTGATCAGTCTGATCCAGCCTACACTTGCGATTCTTCCTTCGTTGTTCTGCAAGTATAGTCACCTCCAATTTGGGAGAGTAGGTTACAGTTTTTATTGAGTGAGCTGCCGTCCTGGGCCACTCCTACCCAAACCTGTCATTACCCCCAAATTTGGGCTCGGCTCTTTCTTAATATATTTTTTCGCTTGGTAATCAGTTTCCTTTGTTGATCATTTTAATTGCTTTTGAGGAACTTCCATATCACTGCAAGTGACCTTTTCTTTCCAATTTTTTCAAAAGGCCCTAGGGTTTGATCTCTCGGAACTCGGGATATTTGCTTAAGGATCATTTTCAGGTTCTCTTTGCTAAAGACCTCTAAAGATAAAATTCAAGAATTAAAACTTTGAGCAAAGTCTGGATCTTCCACACATAGTCCAAAACAATGACCTAGATAAGGAGATAAATCTTATCTCCTTCCTGAAACTGGTATCAAAGCTAGGAAATGCCAGAATTAAGATTGCTTCACACTGTACATACTAAAGGGAAACAGACTGAGCAGACAATTTTAATCAATCTTTAATTTCATGATCCTCTACTATTTTTTTTTTCCTATAGCAGCAGAATGCTGTCACTGAGGAACCTTAGGTTCCACTCCAGTTTCCGGACGGAAGCATATTCTAGTGAACAAATGCTTCCTCCATCCCTTGTCATCAAACTATCCTGTTCCTACTGACCTATCCCTGACCTGGTCTGGCCTTTTTCCTCTTGCCCAGTCCAATTCATTTATTTAGTCCTAGTTTGCGCATCTGAGAATTATCCATGCACATACAAAACAGAATCCTACTTACTCTATGTGCCCAGCAGCTTTGTAGGTGCATAAGTGCTCTTTCTATCACCTATGAACAGTTAACGGTCCAATGCCATGTGTTATGTGGTAGATATGTGGTTATTGTAGGATGCATTTTGGATGGGAAGGTTTGTGGCTCCACATAGGAACATATTGGGGAGTGTAACTGTAAAGTGTAGCTGGTTAAAGCCCCTGACTAGTAGGTGCTAGAGAGGTCATATTTCAGTCTAGCAGTCTACTGGTTAGGATGCTAGGAAGTGAGAGACCCAGATTCTAGCTCCCACCTCCTTGTCAGGAAGGGGTTAGATCAAACATCTTCTTGACTTGTTAGGTTTTATCTGGGTGCCTCTCAGATAAAAATGCCCTTCTTGAAGCTGAGCCACTGCTCCTTGTATTTAATAGTCATTGTTTAAAAGGGATGAACCATCACACTAGAAACAAAGATCCAGGCTAGAAACTAGGGCCCTATCTTTTCCAGGCCAGCAGCGATCTCACTAACTGAAAAACCTTCCTACTGCCCTGAAATATTTCTCCTTCTCTTGGTTGCTTAGGGGGGCAACTTTGAGAGGAGGTCTAGAATATGCCTGACAGATGGCCAAGTGATTAAAGAACTGTTCTGGGAAGTTAGAAAGTTGCAGGTTAAAATGTCCTCCAGATTTAGGGGAGCTAAACCTGAGTCTCCACTTCCTGGGAAAATGTTTTAACTAATAAGCTATTGGACATCCCATAACATATTGGACATAGGAGGGTCCTCCTCCTCTGGTATCTAACATGACTAGTTATTGGATTTTGATGGATTACAGTTGTGAGGCATACACTCACCAAGGTATGGTTAGTACAGATCTATCTGGTTGCCCAGTCATAGTGCAGCCTACTGGACACATTCACTAACCATGTGGATGCTTGCCCATCCACACTGCACATAAATTATGCACAGATCATGGACAACTAGTAGATAGTCCCCATCACCACAACGAGTTCTAATCTCTCTTTCTGGCTCCTTAGACAATTGGTCTCTTTCTTCTCTTCCTACCATGAGTACCCAGTACTATTTTCCACACTTCCTCTTCCCCCTCCCCCACCACCATGGGGCCTCTATATTCTCTTCACAATACTCCAGTCCCAATATTCTCATTTGTTCTTTGTTCCACTGTTTGTTTGTTTCTTACCAGCCAGTCAAACTTCTTCCCTTCCCCACCAACCCTAGCACCTTTTCAGATTTATCTTCTTCCCATCTCATTTCATGACACGCATTGGCTTTTCACCCAGCTGTGATTCTTTAATCAGTCCCAATCTTCCCCCTTTCTCTAGCTCCTGATTTGATCTTCATTTGGGACTCTATTTCCCTCACCAGCTCCCAGTACCTCCCTCACTTCCTGCCCCACCCCAACTTCTTTTCTTTCTGCTTTTCAGCTTTTGTCCCCTCTGCATTTTAACAATGAATTCATGGTTTTTTTTGCTAAGTTGTAGTATCTAGTCCCAGTCCAGTCAGGAACACCATGACAGGGAATGTCCAGCTTCAGCTTTGTACCTCTCACATTGCATTGGATTTCCATTGCTTGATGATGGTTTCCTATTAACAATCCAGACTCTCCATATCTGGGAGGCACTTGTTATAATCCTATATCTGGTTGCAAAACTTCACACCCATTTTCTTCCGGTTTAAATGACAATGTTGCCATGGCCAACATTGGGAGGCGGGGGGTCTGGCCAACTCTCAAGGTCTCAGTATTGCACTTTTAGACAGGAGGACATGACACAAATCAAAACACGCACAAATCAGTTAGGTGCATACACACACTACCAGCTCAGGCACATATACATCCAAACCAGCCTAGGCACATGCATACTTATCACCAATTCAAGCACATACATTATACACCCCAAAAGTTAGACCCAGATCACTAATTCATATATTATGCATACAATGCCATACACACACTTACACTAGCAACTCAGATACACACACGTTCAAATTAACCAGGCTAGGTTCATGCACACCTATCACAGTTTAAGCCCATACATTCTACACACACCACATTTAGACAGAATCAGTTACCAACACCTGCATGTCCAATACACATACATAGATTACTAATTTATATACCACACACGCACACTGATATCTATATATATGTGTGTGTGTATGTATACATATATGTGTATTTACTAATTCACACACATAACCCCCATCTACACACACACACAGGTGAGTTCCTAAGTAGGGTGTTGTGATGTGTATGTATGTATATGCTTGGTATACTTGGGATATCTGGGGAAAGGTTAAGGTAAGAAAGTAGAAGTGTAAGGAGTTAAAGTTACTGGAAATGAAAGTCACCAGGACCGGGATTAGAACCGGTAGACTAGAGGGGCCTGGGCTGGAGAACTGAGGCTCAAGGGTAACTTTAGGTTAATCGATCTTTATTGATTAAAAGACAATGCCCAAAGCCTGCAGAACAGGGAAGAATGCCAGCACAGAGTCTGGGACTGGAGCCAGAGCTACGGGGGAACTGAAAAGGTAGATGGGGACAGACAAAATGGGACTAAGGGAAAGTGTGGGTGTTAAAGAGGGGCTCTAGGTGTGGGGAGCCAGGGGATGGCTCCAGGGCAGCTAGAGAAGTTGCAGGGAGCAACAGTAGGTGCTGGAAACTGGAGGCAGCTAATAGAAGCTGGGAAGCTGAGGGAGGGGGGGATTACAGAAGGTCCAGGGGAAGCCTGAAAAAAGAGAGAGAGACAGTGCAAAAGCAGCAGGGACAGTAGGAAAGCAAGGAGAGGATGAGAGGTGGCAGAAAAGAGGAGATGGAATTGGGAGGAGATCGGGAAACTAGCAAAGAGGGTGGGAACTGGAGATGAGAGAGAGAGAATGAAAATGATAATACAATAGTAAAAATCAGTACAAACCTAATAACAATACAACATAAAACGGTGGATATCCAAAACCAAAAACTTGTTACCAAAATAAAAATGATTAAAGCTTATCCTAAGTCTGAGCTAACTTATACTTATCTATAGGGAGTGGAGAGGGAGAGAAAAAGTCAGGAATGGTTGGGGAAAGGGAGGGAATGCAAAACAAACAAACAAAAGAAACTGGAGGTTTTGCTACAACAAGGAGCAATGAGGGACAAACCCTTGGGCATCAGTATTCAGACTCCCTTCTTTTTATGTCCATGTGACAAGGTATTTAGCATATTTCACAGCTTAATTGGAGTCTGACATAGCCACATTGTGAACAACTCTGTTATGGCCTCAAACTTGCAACTTCTGGGCTGTTAACCATATACCTTGGTGTCAAGGCTGTGCCACCTCAGCCCCTATCTTTAGATTTAAAGTGGTCTAATCTGTGATGGCTACTATAAGATGACTTGTCATTACACTAGCTATTATATGTGGAGAACAGCAACACGATAGCTATTAGGACTGTGTGAAACAGCACCATTTCATTTTGACTTCTGTTTTGAAGGGACAGTGCTTCATTTAGTTGTTTTGAAGCACTGCCCTGTTTTTTTTTCATTGAAATTGTTTTGATGTTTCACCCATAGGCTATAATGAGGAATCATGAAAATGCCTGGTTAGCAACATGGGGCCAGCAGAGCGACTTGGAGTGCAGCCTCGTGGCAGGCGGTGGGGGAGAGCCAGGGCTGCACTCTGAGCAGCTCTGCCTGCCCCACAGAGCTCAGCCCAGCAGTGGGAGGCAGCAGGAAAGCCAGTCGTGGTGCTTCTCGGAGCGCATACCTGGCAAGCACAGCCTGGTGGCAAGAGGCTCTGTGGCCTCACAGAGCTAAGCCTGATAGCAGGAGGCAGGGAAGAGCCACTGGCCTGGGCTGACATCGGAGTGGATCTACCTTTGGTTCTCCCGCCACCTCACACTGCCAGGCTGAGCTCCGTTGGGCTGGCAGAGCCACTCGGAGCTCAGCCCTAGTTCTGCCCCACATCCCACTACTGGGCTGCTTTGAAACCCAAAACTTTTTGAAATTTTTTAAAAGCTTTGAGTGCCCGTATTTCATTTTGAAGCTGTTTTGAAGCCTTTTGTTTCATTCCGATTTTGCTGTTTCGAGCTCAAAACACGTCGAAACAGCTTCAAAATGAAACGGCCATCGACATTTCTCACAGCCCTAATAACTGTCTCCCCTTTCCTTAGCATGCTCCTACTAAACATCCTATACGAGGAGACCTAGTCAAGGCAGTGGTGGCATAGAGCCATAAACATTAGATTTACATCTTCCAAAGATTTTGCCCCATAATGAAACCCCAGTTGGAACACCTTCTAGAGTCCATTTCTGCCACTAGAGCCATGCAAAAAGAGCCCATCAGTGATGAATATCTGACATTGTATCCTGAGTCATTTGTATTGTTATTGAAAATAAATTTATGGCTTGTTCCCCAAGTCCTTCATAGTGGAAACTTTAAGTCTTTACATTTTTTTTTCTTTTTTTTACATTGTCCTCTGCTGAACTAAGGCAAGTTTTATTGAACTCCTCAGTTAAGATCTGTGATTAATCAAATCACAATCTGTAATCATCAACTAGAAAATCTGTAATTGATTTTCACTTGGTTTACAAAGTACAAATATATAGAGTTTGGATATAGTAGGTATCCTTTTCTGCAATTTTTTGAGGTTGCTTTAGCAGTTAAAAAAGCTATCCCATTTAAGTGGAAAATCAATAGGAAACTGGAGAAAGAAACATCAGCTAGGTGGAAAACCGGGTTGTGGAATCAATCTATACAGCAATCTTTTTACTTATAAAGATCTAAGGATATAGAATTAGTCTAGTGTCAGGGCAGGTTGAAAAGATCTTCAAAACCACAGGGTTTCTTTTGTTGAATACACTCTAATATTTATTTTATTTACTCATTTTTAAGTTGAGCAACCAAAGGGCATGTCTTTACACATGCTCAGGTGTGTGTGTGGGGGGATGCACTTTAATTAGAGCAACCCTTTGGAACCACTCTAATTAAAGCACCCCCAGCATCTTGTGTATTCAGAGTCCTGCATTTCAAAATAGCAGTGGAAGCATTTTAACTAAAACTTACCAAATGAACTTTAGTTAAACTGCCCCTGCCACCATTTTGAAGTTTGGGGATGCTGAATACAGATGATGCTAAGGCTGCTGGAGATGTTAATTAGAATGTGGCAAAGCAGGTGTTGGGCATGTGTATAGGTGCCCTTAGTTACCTGGGGGAAAAAATATATGAAAAAGGCTCTCAACTATGGTGGCAGTCAGTTTGCCTGTAAGCATGCATGTAAATAACAAACAGAAGAGGGGCAACCCAGATTCTGTGCTTCTCCTTTATCATACCAGTTTCCTCTCTTCTGTCTCCCTTGCTCACTGCTCCTGGGGTTTTTAACTTATTTAAACTGCATTAGTTGCCATCCAGACAGGTGGACTGTTAACTGCTAACTACCTGCAGCTGGATCTCAGTTTGAGCTGCAGGCTGAGCACCTCCTTACTAATTCACTACATTTAATTGTGGAGTCACAGAAAACGCATCCATATAAATAACACAATTTCAGTATGCCCTAAATGATTAACTCTTCTGCTCCCTAATTCTATATATTAAAAAAACCTTCTTTCTCTTTATAGTTTATCAAGGATGGTGTTCAGTCAGGGGATGTTGGGAAAATTGGATATTAATCAGATACATCATTTTTGTTTTTGAAGACTGAATTGCTATTTTGAATTTTGACCTCTGCATTTTCATTGAGAATGAGCATAAAAGCCTATATTCAATAAGCTGAAATTAAAAGGTTTTTAGTTGCTTTATATCACGAAGAGAGAGAACCAGATGGGGAGAGGATGGAAGGAAGCTGCACTTCTGGAGTAGATGCTTGATGCAGCTAGAATGTTTCAAAAAGCAGACTGAGAGGAAGAGAGGCCCAGATGCTGAGGGGAGTGGAGACTGGATGGCAGGGGCAGGTCTGTGGGACGAATCAGCTGTTAGCGGTAAAGAGGAAGTGCCCATGAGTGCATTGAAGAGGATGGGAGACAGCAGCTGTCTAGAGGAAAAAGAATAAAAGAGGAAGAGGAAAAAAAAAAAAGGAACGAAAGAGAAAGAGCAGTTCCACTGGAGTGGAGTCCCGGAGTCAGCGCCGCATTTGAAGAGTGGAGGAACAGTCAGGGGAGACCTAGGATAATAAGTAAGAATTTTTCCTGAATCTTTGATTTTAAAAATAAATAAAAAGGAAAACTGAGAGATGCAACAAGCCCAGCTCCATTTAAAACATTAAAAAGGTGGAATCAACCTATTTTTCTTTGAAGTATTCTTTTCTTTTGAAGGAAAATATAAAACCTTATTTGTATCATATACTGTTTGAGCTTATGTTCAAGATTTAAAGATTATAAGATACATAATAATCACTCTACTGGAGAAGATGTTAAGCAGTTGCCTAGAAAAAAAATAGACTTCTGTTGATCCAGCCAATTAAAAAGATGCTTATATCTAAAGACAAAAATATAAAAATTAGATAGGCACTTAGTAAAGAAAGAGTCTTAGATCAAAGAATACCCTGTGAGTTGGATTTTTTATGGTTAAATAAAAATCAATAAAATAACTAAATATCTCCATGTTGTAAGAAAGGTTAAAACCTCAGTATTATATCAATATTTTTATTACTTGGTGGTGTTTATGTTGCATAAATAACTTTTAATTTCCAACAAGACATGGCAGGTGAGACTTGTGGGTGGGGGGGTCACCACTGAAACAATAAATAAGGATAATCAGTTTAGTGTTATCTAAGTTAGTTAACTAAGGTTTATATATTCCATGGGATAGTGTGAACTCTCCACACTTCACTTTTCTCTAAGGGAGTCAGTTTCAAGCATTTTAGATCTCAACTTTCTTTAAGCTTGTTATGATTCAGTTTACCCCTATGATTCTGTTGTGGATAAAAAGGGTACTATTTTGTCAGTGCCAACATACTGTAACCTCTGTAAGAACCTAATACCTATTGTAAAATTAGTTATTTCTTTGTTGTCTTTCCTCTTTTGTAACCATTCCTTTTTTCTGCAAACAATTTAGCTCACCACATACCTTTATGGATAGGTTTGAGAAACACTGGTGTAGAGATAAAATAATGATTCAGCATGATAGTATGAAGATGCTGTTCACCACAGAGGTTTGCTGATGGAATAGTGTTCATTGGTCACTTAAGTATGTACCTGAATTTACCTTGCAAGAGACATTAAAATGTATTATCATAAAGGGACCACTTCCCTAAATGTATTCCCTCCCTTTCATCTTTGAAGGAGTTCTAATTTGAGGGGGCCTAAATTCATTTCTGTGCCTATTTTGTAGGACCTAAATTTTAGGGGACTGTTTCATGTAAAAGGCAACAGAAATGTACAACTATTCAGTAATATTTTGTGGCTGTATTTTTATAACGGCTTTTTATTTGCTTTTCACTTTCATTAGTTTTGTAGTTATTAATGGCCAATTTCATTTCCACTTCTCCATAACAGATTCTCCCCCATAGATCCGTTCCCTAAGATTAATCTGTATTATCATTAAATGCTCTTTATTAGGTCTGATGATTCAAAATAACATCTTTAATGTGCTACTCTGCAAAGTAATGAAAAGCCAAGATGAGAAAAACTTTAAGGGAACAAGTATGTGAGACTAATGAACAAAATTATCTATATTCAGGTAAAAACCTTATTGGAAAAGTTGGCAACCATTTATAGAACCTGAGCAGCAAATGTGTAGAGTTTGTTACATGGAGTTTTTGTTTTTAATTGCAATGTTCTGTTAATACTCTTTTAAAGGGCAATGTGGGTATGCCTGGTCCAGAAGTGGGGTTGGGGTATCTGTAAACCAGATTTGCACTTGCCTAATAACTGGACCACTGTTGGCCCTTACATCCAATAGTTAGCCAATGGATAGGGGGAGGGAAGAGAGGCTAACTTAGCACAGCCTGTCCTCATTGTGTCACTGTGACCATGAACAACATTACATACATTTATGAGCAGCCTTTAAAAAATAGGGCAAGAAACATTTTTCTGTAAAGTCAGTAAAAAATGGATCTGTCCTTTGAAAAAACAAGAAATAGTGAACTTGATGGACAGAGAGCACAACACCTTGCGGAGAGCTTCAAGTCAGGACTCTTGTTTCTTACCTGTAGCCCCTACCCTCCTCATTAGCCATGTGTTTGGCTATGGACATTAGCTATCTCCTGTATTTAACAGCTTCTTGCCTCATTATGTACAGGGAGGAGAGTCATCTTGCCCAGATAGAGCTTCAGGACTGGAAGAGGGGAGAGGTGGTTGGTAGGGGTCCATGCTGGGCCAGGGGCACAGGGCCAGCGGGGATAAGATGGATGTGAGCATCAAGGTGTGGGGTATATTTGGGGGTATCAGTGTGTGGGGTGGGGTGTGTGCCCTCCCTGAGGAGGGGTCACTACAATATAAAATCAGTTCTGAAGTCAAGCCTGGTTGCCAACCAAAGAATTTTTCCTGATAATCTGCAAACTTTTTACTGACGACCAACCTTCTTTACTATTGTTGATTATTAAACTCATACACTTGAACCCAATCCTTGTTACTGCCAGCCAGAGCCTTTGCATCTTGTTAGTAAAAAAACATGTGAAAAACAACTATGTTCCTGCTCGTGGGGACTCACTTTCTCACTCATGGGGCCTAATATGTCCTCTGGGCTGAATTTTGCAGTGGACGCTTAGACACATAATGAGATACCTTGTACAAAGTCTAAGCCAGGGAGCTCCCTGTTCTGGCTAGATCTGGGGCTGTCATAACTGCAGCAATAGTAGGAGAAGAATATTACTCTGTTTTCAGCTGTTACTTATGCTGGGAAATGTTTTCAAGTAGAGTATGAAATAGGGCTAGGAAATAAGTCTGCCCATCTATCTACCAGTACTTGATATTAAAAGTCATATGTTGACATTCCATGTATAACCCTACCTCAGACTGCATTACTTAAAATGATAATATGATTCAATAACAATCCTAAGTTAGTTCACTCTAATATGATATTATTTGAGATTCCCACAAAGCTAATACATTAATTTAAGACTGAACAAATGCTGAAATGCTATTTCTCTGTATCCAGTTCATAAGCAAAGTATATTTGTGAGTATTTCAACATCGGTTTGTTTGTCAGCCATAAACATATCAGTATGGCATTTTTGTAAACACATTTTAGTTTTGATTTTTGGTATAGTGACAAAGTCCAAGTCACAGTGTATGGTTCACACATGATATATAAATCAATGTAGCAAGAAAATTAGGAAGCAGTACTTTTCAGGACAAAAAGGACAGCATTTTAGGATCATATATTTTAATATTTTTAGGCAGTTATTTTTAATGAATCCCAGCTAAGAGAATCATAGCCTTTTTTTGTTTTGTTTTTGGAGTCCACTGCTTGTTCAAATTGAGACAGGTTGTTTCTGTCAGCAAATTGCAAGTAGTGATCTTTCTTGAACTCTGGCTTTATAATTGCTTCTTTTCAGTTTTAAAATGGTTATTACTTTGGCTGGCTATGATGATTTTGAAATGTTAAACTAAAAATATATATAGTATCATATTGTTCTATATTATCATTTTATTGTCATTTATTTTGGCCAGGAAAGTCCTTTTCAAATGCTGTTTAATTTGCTGTAAAATGCACTCTAATCTGAATTGTCTGAGCCCATTTAAATTCATTTCCCTCTTCATTTGAAATGGGGTTGTTATCCTTTTAAAAATCTTCTAATAGTTTTAAAGACCTTATTTGAATCCAGCAATTTTGATAGTAGGAAAATGTGATATGAAACAGTGAAAGAAAATGGGCTATAAAACTAAGGGGGAATAAAACCCTTAAATTGGGATTTTGCTGAGTTTGATATTATGATGTTTGATACAAAGGCCAAAACTTAATTTTCCCTTTTATCCATTTCAATAATAAATTTGCATGTCTGTGATGACATTTTGGAGGCTGACTTGCTGATTTCAGTGACAGAATGTAATTTAATGTAATTTGATGCTGCTTTCCTCTACATCTTCCACCTAGGAGCACCAAAAGTACTCAAACGTATAGCTTTTTTCTGATGATATGTGATGAATACAGTACAATGAATCTCATTCTTGATGAAATCAGATGCAAGGAAGGAACTAAGTTTTAAACTATTGATCTTGTTAAGTGTTTTGCTGGATCAGGAACCTAGGTGTTAGAGGTTGGTGTACGGTATAGGACAGTTCTCAGTAGAACAAGTAAGAAGCTTCTCTTGAATTCCCTGCTGCAATCTTCTTTAAAATGGCTGTCTCAGCAGTGGTTTGGGATTAGCTCTACTTCTTTGCAAGTTGCCTCACAGACAAAGGTAGAGTTAATGTCAAAAACCCGAGTTCATTCCACTGCTGACAAAGGATCCTTCCCTTCTAGCAGGCATCTCCTTTCTTATCCCTCCTTCTAGGTCCTCTGCTCTTGCTACAAGCTAGAGAAGTACAGGAAGTTTTCGTAGAGTATTCTATTGCTGCAGTAATAACCCATTAAGAGAGAGTTTTGCCTCTTCTTTTATTGTGCATACATGAACAGAAATTTTATAAAGACTCCTGGCTTGGAGGCAAGAGAGCTGGAGAAAGTTAAAGATTATTTAGGGTGGAAATAAAGTGAAAGAACCTATAAGAGGGAGAGGTTATGGGGGAAATCGTCAGAAAGAAATAGGGGCAGGTGGACAGGAATTTGGACATGATAGGAGCCTGCATGATGAATATATACTTTTAAGTGTCCCTTCACTGCCCCAAATTTTAAATTGAACTCCTTGGTTTCTTCGTCCAAAAACTAATGTGCTTTGGATGCATGCTAGCAACTGTGTCTGGAAGATACCTAATTGCTTAGCAGCTTGGAACAAGTACAAGCGCTATCTGGACAAGCATAAGTGTCAAGTTTCCTGCTTGTCAGACAAATGCAGGGAGGCTGGGAATAGACCAAGCCAATGCCAGACACAGTAGGACTGAGATCAGCAAGTACAGTAGGAGGGTATGAGCCAAGGAATGGGAAGAGAATTGAGCACTCAGGGTTAAGGGAAGCTGTCAACTAGTAATGCCTCACAGGAAAAGAGAGAGACTAGGGAGCTCTCAGCAATGCAATTTGATGCCTGAACATAAGCCTTTGGTGTGTATGAGCTCTGGGGCTAAGCTGATAAGTTTGAATGTGCTAGCCATTGGCACTCTGATCAGATGGCGGTGGGTACTGGGATATTGAGTCTGGGTTTTTCGACTGCCAAGACATTATCCACTCTGCATTCTACAAATATCAGCTGCAGGGAGAGAATTTATTGAAAGGGATTTCATTTTTTTTATTTATCTGTTTGGCCAGAAAGGGCAGCAACAGTTTATTTTGCTAACTAAACCAGAATAGGCTGGACTGAAGACCAGAATTTTATTTTAAGAAGGAGATTAAGATTTCTATGAAATACAACTTGCTGAAGATGTTACAAAATTATTTGTTACTTAGTCTTACACCCTTTCCCTCAAACATTTTTATGGCAATTCTGGTTCCCAAACAGTTTTAGCTTGAAGCTTTTTCTGAACACATTGAAATCACAATCATTAAATAAGTCTAGCCTTTATTAACAACCTTGTTTCTTTTCACTGTGTCAGAGGGGACGTGGCCCTTTTAGAACATGGGCTTTCAAAGTCTTTGAAAACTTTGAAAACTTAGTACCAGAAGCTTGAATCACATCCTGTACTTGGGAATGGACACAATCTGGCCTTGGTCAAGACTATCCAAGGGAGGTCTAAGTAAGCTTCAAATTCAAAATAATAACCATTTCTGTTAAGGCACTTTATTTCTTCGTAGGAAACTTAGGCATGTCTTCTTAGGAAAACCACCCCTAAGTTTGACCTTTATGTATTATTTGCTGCTGCTTTAACACTTTTTGGTTTTGTTAAACACATTCCACTAACTTTATTTTAGATAAGTTTCTTCAAATGTGGTTAATGAGCTAAAATACTATTTCGGTCCAAAAAAAGGAAGTATTATGTGAATCTAATATAGTGGTTCTCAACCTTTTTAGATTCTAGGCACCACTCATTAGGCTCAAGACACCTGTTGGAAAATGCTAGCTCTTTGTTTTCAATTGTTTTTTGACTATAGAAAAATAATACAACAGTCTTTCTGCTGCAAGAAACTCGGAAAGTCCACAGCAGGACAGAACATTTTTTTAGATTCAGATTTCTATTTTAAATATATTTGTTTATCTTACACACCTAACAATGCTAACATTGTGTTACATCCTGTGGCACCTTTGAAAGAATCTCAAGGCCTCCCAGGGTGCTGCGACAACCTGCTTGAGAATCACCAATTTAATAGAGTAATATGAAAGAACATAAATATTTAAAATGATTTGTAAATTGATAATAAGGCTGTACAATTTTCTAAATTATAACTACATTTACACTGTCTAATTCACATTAAATAAGGCAATTTCGAAAAATCCCTCAAATGGTAAGGTATCTCAGTGGCTTTAAAAATCTATTAGGTGCTTTATGGCTTCATTCTGAATATTTTGTTGGTATCTGTAAAAATATTAAAGTAGTTGCCACTGTCAAAATCTGCCATTTTTTCTATAGAATTATTTGAAACTTCCCTGCAAAACTAGCAAAATTTTATGTTGAGGCAAAGCTAAAATACATCATGATTTTGTGGTTTGTTTAGGGTTTGTTTGGGGTTTTTTTTGCAAATTGCTTAATGTCTCTAGTAGAAATTGCTAAATGTTATGTTAATAGCTAAATGTTAAATGTGAGCTCTATATATTATTGGAATTTGGGTGTCCTATATGAAAACTGTGCAATGAAAACTGGTAGCTTTGCTCTTGGTTGGCATGAGTATACCTAGGGATATGTGCAGGCATTCAGAGAGGTTAGGAGGAGGTTATATTGCATTAAAAATTCACTCAATCTAAGGTAAATTGGAATGCAGGAAGCTATTGTGGGGCATGGGGATGCAAGTAAGGTCTGTGGGGGGAGTTTTTAGGGGGCCAGCAGGGTTTTCTTGGGGGTGAGTGGGGTCTGGGAGGGTATGGCAGGGTTGAGGGGGGATTGGGAGGATTGAGGGGTTGGTAGGGTAGCCCTTGGTCCCAGGGGGGAGAGAAGCCCCCATTCCACCAACCCCCCCACAGATGGACTGGGGGGTTATAGTTCTACCTCTCCCCCCACCTTGACTTACTTCAACCAGGCTCCCAGGACCAGTAAACACCAGCAAAACCAGCCTTCAGAATAATTTGCAGGATCAAGGACAGTTGGATGGCATTGGGGCAGGAGGTTGGACAGGTCTGGGGTGGGGGGTTGATGAGATCAGAGAGCCTCTCCTCCAATCCTAACAACTCTTCTGGTGCCCCTCCTATGGCCCCCATGTGGCCTTTGCTAGCCTCCTAATCTGCCAAATCCTTCTGGATCTCACCATCCCCCATGCAGACCCTGCTAGTCCTCCTTTTAACTCCAGCCACCCTGCAGACATCACTGTGTAGGGGGCAGACAAGCTCATTCTTTAATGGAGTTCCTCTCCCACCTAGCACTTGAAAACAGGTGAAAGTGATTTTGGTTGTAAACTTCTACTTAGTTCTTATCCAGGCAAATTTTGATTGAGTTAGATGTGAGTTTTCCTGAGTGTGTTATCCAATGGCAAAAGAAGATGCACAAGCATGCAAATATGAAAAAACAAAACAAAATTGTTCTTTACTGTAAACTTAGTATACTCCTGCACTGAACCCAATGCATGCCCAGAAGAGGCAGCACATTAGTGTACCCAGCTTTCCCTACATCTGTAGAGTTTGGGCACTTTATCGGACCATTTTTAGCACTTTTATTTATAGCTGATTGAATAAATTTTAGTTTAAAGTTCCAAAAAGCTATGCTGAAGTGCCTGACATCTAAGGACACTGTGGAGCCTAGTCAAAGTAGCGCACTCCTGCTTCTGGTAGAGCGTGTTTTTCCACCCACATATGTCAGCACTCATGATGTTCACTACCTTGTAGGAGAGGATGCTTAATACTGAATAGGTTTGGAGAGAAGGAGACATTGATGTTTTGTTGATGGTGCTGGTTCTTGTCAGGGGAGGATAAGAACCATGCATATGTTCTCCCTGTTTTCCCACAAAGTGGGGACATTAAATAATAATTCAAATTTACAGTCGATGTCATTCTCAAATATTTTATTTTTCTGAGTAAAAGATTTCTGTGAAAATTATGTAGATATCAGTCTTATCTGTAATGTGCAATTTTCTTGAGTTTTTCTGTTTTTCCATACATGATGAGTTGGGGAAAAAAAGTAAAGCATGCACCCTGCTGCTGGTAAAAGAAACTAATTTGAGCTGTTTGATACGTAGTGGTTTGACTTACATCATTGTTTTTATTTACAGTGCTTTGAAACTGCAACCCTGCCTAAGTTCCCGCTGAGGAGAGAAATAGAATAAAATTATATAGACTGAAGCATCTGAATCTTCAATTTACTGCATTATATTATGCAGTACTGTTTACAGGTATATGGTAGTTCTTATTTTTTTTAAAACAAATTTTAGGAACCATTAACTGAATTTGTATATTATACTACACTTATTTGTGATTCTACTATGTCATTTAAATGCTTTTTAGCATTTTACATATAAACCCCTATTTCAGAAAGGAACTGCAAGTTAAAGCAAACAAAATTACCATGCCTTTGTGTTAGCAGCATGTGTGAAGTTACCAAATAAATGGAGTAGCTATTCAGAACAAACAACTTAAACCCTCATTTTACCATGGTATGAGCATAGTGAAATGCAGACTAACAGCAGAGTGACGGCTTCACTCAGTGGGTGGAATTCTGTTTCCCTTTGTGCGTCAAAATGGCAGCTTTCTAACTGTGGATGTGGAAATGTTGACACTATATAAAGAGGCAACTATTCTGTTTTCTTTGCAGTTCAGGCATCTCAATGTACATGCATGGACTGAGCATCTACAGTAGGCTGTGCAGTAGCCAGGCACATATGCAGGCCTTTCCTAGATGTGCACATTTGTCTGAGTTATGAATGTGCAGCCAGCTATCAACCTGTGATTAACAGGTGTTACTATTCCAAAAGAGATCTGTCAAATAGCTGAATAGTTGGGGCACTTGATCTGAAAACCAGAGACAGATGATGAAGTCCCCCCTCACCCAGAAGACGCTTGGATTTGCAATTGACCTTCTAATATGGTGCTTCATCCATAACACCATAAGTTAGACCTTAACCTGCTCCCTCTCTGGCATGCATTTTAAAGTGGGCAGCTGAAAGATCTGGATAGGTCTAGAAGGAAGAAACCAGGCCAGCAAGTGTGTTGTTCAGTGCTGCTGCCATGGAAGGCCCTAAGTTCTTGCCTGGGCTCTTGCTCCCACTGCTTTTTTATTGAATTGCTCTCTCTCTTTTTTCCCTATTGGGTGCATCCACACCTGTGCCTGACTGCATAGTTGTTACTGTGCAGTCATTTAGAACTTGCTAAAGCAAATATGTCACTGTACCTGAGATGCTACATTGCCATAGCAATGACCTACAATGACATAGCTCATCACTACCACAACATAGCTCATTACTATGGCACTGTAGCATTAGTGGGCATGAATCCATCAATGAGCTACTGCACAGTAGGGTTGGAAATAACCTGGGGTGCCAGGCATATGCAGTACTAGTGGTTACTGCTCAGTCATTTAGTATTTTAGTAGTACTTTAGCAAGTACTAAATAACTGCACAGTAACCACTGGTACTGTGTAGTCCTCGCACCGCAGGCCATTTCCAAGCCTACTGTACAGTAGCTCATTGATGGATTTGTGCCCACTGATGCTACAGTGTTGTAGTGATGAGCTACGTTGTCATAGCAATGAACTATGTTGTCATAGCTCATTGCTATGACAACATAGCATCTCGTGTAAATGTGCCCACTAACTATTAAATGCAAGGGGCAAAGGGTTAGCCTTGAAGGAGCATTGAATAAGGGATTAGAATCTACATAATGCCTAGCTTGTACCCTGATATTTCTAGAAGTGACTAAGAGGATAGATACAAGTTCAAAACTCTTCTATGCTGCAGGAGGCCCAAACCCTGGTTCCTGGCTTTTTGGCCCCAACCACTTAGATACTGGTGCTAAAATATAGCAGGGCTATTCTTCCTTCCACTCCCATAATTTTTCTGGGACTTGTGCTCAAATATACATCCACATCACTGTGTTACAGCGTAGCAGCAGGCTACACATAGTCCAGGAAATGAGCACATGCTTATGCAGCCACCGCATAAAGCCAGGGCCAACAACAGATAATTAGAAGACTGCCTTCAGAAATACAAAGGTAAATAGAATTCAGTCTAGTGTGTTCATTCAGGGTGCCCTCTGCTGATGAGAACAAAGTGATCGTTGAAGGGTACAGGAATATACAAGAAAACTGAAGAAAGGCCTGGCAGTGCAGGATTGGGGTATACTGAGCAGAAGGATATTTTATTCCATATTCAGTAATTGTTCAATTTAATATTAAAAGATAAAAAGCAGTGTAGGTTGCACTGTTTAATGGAGAATGATAGAAGACTGACGTTCTGATTCCACAAGGCTACTAGTAATGGTACATGTAGTACTTTTCATTTTAAAAATGTGTTTCAGAATGTAATGAGGGCTTGATCTGTAGCTGGTGCAAATCAGCATCAGTTCATTAAAATTACATCCAAGAAGAAATTTACACCAGGGAAGGATATAGTGTTAAGGGTTTAACTGAGTTTTTCTTAGGAGTTCCATTATCTGTTGGCTGAAGACTTATGACAACTTTCTAGATGATGATAAGCTTTCTGAGTTATACTTGTGGTGGTGTCTTATTCCTTCAAGCATTTAGGTATGAAGAAAATCATTTAGTTTCTAGACCAGCACCTACAAGAGAGGGCAAACTGTAGTTTGTAGGAAGTATGTGGGAGCTAGTGTTATAAACCTAGCTGTGAGAGCTGGGCAGGGAAGAATTTCCTGCGGAATAGTGCAGTGAGCATGAATGAAATCCAATTAAATCCCTTTCGCCCTCTGCCCTGTAAGGAAACCTACAGTTAGAAGCAGCTGCAGGCAGCTCCCAGCAAGCCAGAGAAACAGACAGCAAAATGTTGGGTGACTGTTTTCAACAAAATGTTGAATTTCATAGCACCTTGGAAAAATGCCACCTTCTGCAGACATGAAATCGTGGAGCCTACAGGGCTCTGAATGAGATAAATGGACATGGTTGCAGCTCTCAGAGGAATTGTTCCTAGTTGTCTTCAGACTTGGGAAGACAATTGGTTACACACTGTTTCATTCCATTGGTTACATTCTGTTCATATTTCCAAGGTTATCCCTACAACAATTTAGGCAGTGTTTTTGAAAAACAGTGTTTTAAAAAGAAAAGCCAAATTTCTACAGCACTACTGTATAGCAAGAGTGGATTCTGAAGCAAATTATGTGACTCTTCCATACAGGTTTCCCTCGCTTTATGCTGTACGTGCATTCTTGTAAAACAGTGCATAACTCAAATTTGCATAAAGGGAACCCACTTTATAATGGAACAAATAGGAATACAGTCTAAGACCTTGACTGTACTGACCCTCAGACCTATCGTTACCACATTTACAAGACGTTTTTGGTACTCGCCAACAGCAGACATGCTGCACACAAGCACAGGACACTATCATAATAGGGATGGCAACTACAGAAACACGTGTTGCAGACAACAAGTGAGGAGCACATATCCACACAGGAGACTATATTTTGGTGCCCGTCACTTCCACAATGCAGTACGTACTGCACAAAGCAGCTGACAGCCGGTTCCCACCACACCGATCTCATAAGAGTGAATTTACCTCGCATATAACGAATTTTTGGCATAAAAAGGGCCATCGCATTAGAGCAAATTCACACATGCAGAACCCACATAAAGTGAGGGAAACCTATATATAGGGGCCAGGATTTCCTTCTTTCTCCATGTAGTGCTGTAACAGTGGGTTCAGCTGTGTGTTCTCACTCACAGAGGCTAGGATTTGAGCATTTGACTGAAACATCTTCAGGAAAGAACCTCTGCCATTAAGGGTAAGGTTACAGATTACACTTAAAGGGCACTTAAAGCTTGTTACGTTATGCTAAGTGCCCTCTGAGCATTCCAAAGTTACATTACTCCAGATGAACCACTCTGGGCCATGGTACCTGGTGTGTTTTAGGGTAACTTTAGTCTGCTTTAGGGAGATAAACTAGTCATTTCTACTAGGGATGTGCAAAGCTTTGGTCACTGATTCAATCTGGCAGAGATTCAGCCCAATTTGCAGTCAAATCTCCAGATCTGAGTTGAATCGGGAGATCCTTTAATCTCTCCAACTCGAATCAGAACCCTCCAAATCGATTTGGAGTGATTCAGAAAGATTTGATGGTTCAGACACAGACACAGCTTTTAAATGTTGTTTTCTACATACCTCAAGGTACCAGGTATCTCATGAATGCTGCAATGTTGGGGCGGATGAAGGGTCCCATGGGAACATGGGGGGGTCCCCAGCATGCTCAGCAGCAGACACAGAAGCAGACCAAAACCACTTCCTGGTCTGCCAGGAAATGCATGGGGGATGTCCCTCAGTGCCCCAGTTTGGTGACTGGTGCCTCCTGGGTCCGGGAGGGGGCACCCAGGGTCCCCCTGTGGTCAATCAGTAAGCCAGGGGAGCACGGAGGGGTCCCCCACTTACTTGGCAGTGGACCCAGAAGTGGACCGGAGGGGCCCCCATGCTCCTGTGGCACATTCCATTTACCCCACTATTGCAGAATTCACAAGCCATGCCTGGTACCTCAAGGTATGTAGAAAAAACATTTAAGTTGTGCCTGTGGCTGAATCGCTGGTTCTCCAAATCAGCATTGAATCTTCAGATTCGCCTGAATCGAATCAGGACAGTGATCTGAATCAACAAATAAAATCACTGCCCCCAGTTTGGGCTGAATCTGAATCCAAATCAAATATGGCCCGTTTTGCACCCCCCTTATTTCTAGTCCTTCAGCATCCTAGGATGCACTGCCCCTGGCCCCTCCCCACACCTAGAGCAGGGATAGAACCCAAGTTTCCTGGTTTCTAGCCATGACCTTTTTTGCCAGCCCTTGAGTTGCAAGTCAGAGTTGTGCAGGCAAGGAACAGCATTAACCCTTAATGTGAGATTGCTCCCAGCATGTTCTAACTTTCACACTCTTTAACATTCCACAGATTTAGTATATGTGAGGGCCGAGAAACGCTGGCACTATGGGGCCGCTGATGGAGCGGAATTGAGGTGCTGGAGACGTAGCAGTTGCAACAAAAAAAAACTTTACTTACAGTCTGTATACACTGTAGGCACGTCTTGTGGAGTTACAAAACTTAAACAGGAAACAGGCACACTGATGCTCACACTCACACAGGGTATGGGGCGTCGGATGATTCTGGCGGGGAGTCGTCATCAGTTGATCAGGCCTCCTTCGTGGTTTGGAAATGCATGAGGGGATCGCTCCTCATGCGCATACGAGCACTCCTCCAATTTGGGCAGGCATCGCCCAAGCCTTTTATGCAGTCAGCGAGCCAATTGCTGACCGACACGTGTACATAATTTACTGTGAGCCAATCGTAAGCATGCATTTGGTGGTGCAGCTACAAGTTTTTGGCGGGCTCTGATCTTGCACCGAGACTTTTTCCCGCGTTACAAGGGAAATCCCTGCACCCGTGCTTGCAATGTGCTTAACACAGCTGTGCTGAGGCATTTCTTTAGCTGTTTTGTACTGACAGTATAGTCTATAATGTGTAACTTTACCCTAATAGGCCTTTTATTCTATTCAGGAGTCTGCCACTAGAGGGCAAAATCATGTGTATGTCTACTGAATTGCAATTTGCTCAATAAAGCCCAAAGCTTAATCACCTTCAGACACAATATAAATACTATTCTTATTACTTAAAAGCCTAATACATACTTCATCTGTAAGGCTTAAAATCACATTTTTCTGTTAGGCCTGGGTCCTTCACTATAGAAATCAACAGGAATTTTGAAAGGGAGTAAAATGAATTCCATACAATTTAAACTCTCCTCTCGCTGCTTTTAAGGGTAATTAACTTTATATGATTATTATAGAATCCTTCCTCTAGTAGTTTTTTTTTTCAAAATTCCTTTTTTTTTAAAAAGACAGTTCTATAGTTTTAAGAAAATAATGAATGAAAGGTATAATAAAGATTTCAGAAAAAACTTATACAGGAATTGCAAGTGAAGTAACTCTTTTTTTTTTCAATTCTGATTTAAATTTCCCTTTGTTCTTTTGTCTAGATTTCAGAAATCCCATGAAAATAGTTTTTTGGCCAAAAGCTGATCAGTTGTTTAGTCTTAGAAATTATTTCTTTAAAAGAGGGGGGCCTTATCTGATAGTTTCAGCAGTTCAGCTTGTAGAAATGAAGAATGCCATTTCCAAGGTAAGTATGCTGCTGTCTTACTGTAACTTTAAATTCTTTAATTTTTTTTTAAAGACAAGTCTAATTAAATGTCTACCTAAAAAACTGGCAGAATACTTCTGGGCATACTAATGAAAGTTGTTGTAAAAGAAGCAAAACCACAAGTATCCTGTACATCACTCTTGGCTAACATAAAAATCAGAAGATAATCCATTTTCCTATAAAAATGTAGCTACCTTTTTTGACTTAGATGATAATATGTATTGAATTAAACTGTACATCACTTTTATTATGCTGTTTTAGTCAGAGTGAATTGTGTGAAATATTGCATCCATCAGGAAGGTGGAGTAGCTTCACACAACTTGGAAAGAATCATAGCTAATAGATCCTCTTTATATTGTGCTCAAATATCTAATTTCATGCAAATGAATAGCATGTGTGCATTACGTACCAGAATTCTGTTCGCATTGTCTTTCTTTCTCTTTGGTAATACTTTGCTTTTTTTCCCCAACTTCTCAAGTTATAATGTAGTTTCTGGAGTATACTGCTCTAATCACTATAATGAACAGTTGAGATTGCTATGTTAACATGTAAATTAATTCTATCACATTCCATTCCCTTTTGTGGTTATAGTAGATACTTGCAATATTTTTATGTTTGAATTTTCTACTTTCAAGAAGTTATTGATGCTTGAATTCTGCGAATTAAAGGTTACTGTGGGGTTAATTGCTGACTGGTATAAATCAACATCTTTGATATAAAATTATACAAAAAAAGCAACAGCATGCTTTTTATAGACACTGTGAAAGAAATATTTTCAACCATTACATATTTTCTGATGTGAATAAGCTAAAGGAGGGGATTAAGAGGGAACTCATGGAACACATATATTTGTGAAAAAATGGAGATGTGTATACTTAGAAGTGTATTTGTGCCATTTATCAATGACTCGATACACAACAATTTTATAATGAAATCTGGGGATTATCAATGTTTGCATGAACAAGTAGTTAGATTACAAGACATACTTTACTGCAAAAGTAATTTTGCAGTAGTGAGGACTTTGAGCTACATTCTCCATATCAAGGTATACTCATATTTCATATCCCCCAATTATTGAATGCACTTGTACTAGTGTTTTGTTAAATAAAAACAAACTAAAAAAAATACAGGAGACAAGTTGCTTACATTTACATGTTCATTCCGTAACCCACATAAAACTATTGAGTTCTATATTCTACACAAGGAAAATTCAGATTGTAGGTTAATTTAGAGCTTCACAAATTGAGTCCTGGAGTCCTCTGCAATACAGTCAGAATTAAGCAGGTTTTGTTTGGGACAGAAGCAAATGGACTTCTTCTGTATTAAGGTAAATGAAAGAGATGTAATTCTTACAAGGAACACTTGCTAGGGATAAATGAAGAAGAAGGGAGTGAAACTAGAAAGATTAACAAGCTACACTTGCTTACACTTTCTTATGTTCCTAGACATATTTTTCTCCAAACTTTTCTCAACTCCAGTGACTAATTCCTTCAAAAAACAAGAGAGAGAAGAAAGTCCGATCTGTTGCGTCTCCATTTTTAAAGCCTAGGCAAAATGGAATAGATCCTCCCACTAAGCAAATGAGAAAAGGTAGTTGAGTGAGGTGCAGCAGAATTGGGGGCAGTAGCATAGAAAGGGGGCTTAGATTGAAGTTAAGGGGGGAAATCAGGAGATACTTTGGGAGTTTTGATAGAAGCATCCAGTATGTGGTTTGAGCCACCTGGCGAAAGAAATTAAAAGAAAACGCTAAAAAAATTTTCATAAATCAAAATATGGTTGTGAAGCTCATATAGAATCTGACAGGCTAACAGCATAATAACCATCAGGACCAGTGTCTATGCATTGCTTCTAGTACTAGATTGATCCTTGCTGCTTCATTTCATATGAAAAATACATTTCTATGGGGCACAGGGCATTGTAACTGGGCAGAACAGGAGTTCAGCAAAGAACAGTTTCACCAGTCTGTATCCTGAAAGTGGGGTTGAAGGATAACAAGGTTGAAAGGCTGCAAATTGTTAGTCTTTTAATTAAAATCACTTCAACACTATGTTTTGTGTATGACAATATTCAGTTTAAAACCATCTCAAATGTTTGATTTGCTAAAATATTGCTATTAAATTCAAAACTTGTTAAACAGGGTGCTGAAGTGCTGAGTTTCCATTACAGACAAAGCCACACTGCATATCAGGAGTGATACCTCTGGATTTGTTAAAGCCTTGGCAGAAAATTCCGATAGGAATTTTAGACAGCACTTCGTTTAACTGGACTGCCATTGCTAATACCCTGAAACAGAAGGATTAATGTAAAACTTGAACTGTTGCTACTAGATTTACACAAAAATCATTGAGAGTTTGAGAAATGCAATTATGTAGAACTTAAACAAAAAAGAGAGAGAATTAAAGACTACATCTATATCTTGATGCTTACCCCTTCATTAACACTTGGAATCTACTGCTTTATATTCTTAGTTTTATTATAAATGCAAAATTTTCTTCAGAATTTAAATGCTACAATCTTAATCCACTCTATGAATTTTGCTTGCTGAACAGCTGCAGAAATAGATCCTATGATTATTTCCCAGAAAGTTTAATCCAATAGCTGTGCATAAGAATTTCATGCAATTGCAAAGCAGTACAATAGGTTTATTTCCCCATGAAAATGTATATCCCATGATGGCTTTTTGTCTCTGCATATCCAAGAAACTGCTTAATATCTTACCCACTTGATTTCTTGCAGGTTCAGAGGGACTAATGGTGATGTGCTAAAATGATGAAAAAAAAATAGGCACAGTAATGAAATTCAGGTCAGAACATGTTTACCTTATTCATAAAACTACTTACATGAATAAGGCAGGCAAGATTTGATTCATAATTGAAGGAATATAATATTTAGTAGAAAAAAGCAAAATAATGGATCACTTACTACTACTGATCAACACTACAAAAAAAGTAGCAAACAACTGGTATTAATGCACTGTACGATAGGAAATTCAATTTTCAAAAAAGGTGGCATCAGAAGGGGTCATGGATATCATGAATGCTTGGGACCTCAAGCTAAGACCTAATTAACCTCTATTTATTTCAACATTTAAATTTATGTAAAACTTTTTTATTTCTTAAAGATAGCGATTGTATCTCACTAAAATGCTAGGAAAGAAAAAATAATAAGAGAATTATCTCAGTTGGAGAATTACACTCAGATAATGTCATTTTCTAAGTTTATCTCCTCTCATTTCTTAAAAAGGATTTTTTTAACATTCACAAATTGTGGAAAAATCTTTCTTTGAAACTGCAGTTTTGTGGAGCAACTCCAATTATAATAATAAGATAAAAACGTAGTGGATGCTGGCAAATATGATATTTTCATAGCTAGTGGAAAGTATTGCCTGTGATAAAATCTTCTTCATGAAGATATGGCAAGTAAAGCTACACAATAAGGAAGAATTTGTTCAAGGTTTGTCCCTCAGAGAACAGTATTTCTTTCATGATTTAGTCGGTCAATAACTAATGGTTTTGAAGTGTTCACAATTCCAGCAATTCCAGCCAGCATTAGGTCTTTGGTGGGGCACCCCATTGAGATAAAATGTTTCTGGCAACCATCTAAGCATAGTTAAAAGAGATCTCCTTTTTTTCCATCTCTTTCAGTGGCATGAATATCTTTGAAGAGAATACCTTGATAAAAGCAAAAATATTACTAATGTGACTCTTTCCCTGCTAGCTTTAATACAGGCAGTCCTCAACTTACAATGTTTTGAGTTACAACATTTCACACTTACAACATTTATAATTTGACACCCTGTTTCAACTTTCTGATGTCAGTTTTGACTTTACAATGCTTGATCTGACACAATGCTATGCTAGTGAACAAGTTTACTGTGTCGCCCATCTCCCTGGAGAACATGTGTCCAAACTTCCTTGGACATTTTCTTTAAGAAAGCAGACAAACTTCAGCCAAGACTCCTGAGAAGACTCCAGCCAAGAGCCCTTCAAAAAGTCCAGCAAAGTCACCTCAAAGAAGTTCTTCCAAATCAATATGATTGCTATTTACAATATAAACACATTAATGTAGCTATATTACTTGTCTATAATTGATTGAGTAAAAAATTCTAGGTTATTTTTGGTGAAAATAGAGTATTGAGCCTTAGTTCAGGAACCAACCACACACTTATAACATTGTTTCCTATGGGAAAATTGGTTCCAAGTTACAATGTTTTGACTTAAAACATAGTTTCAAGGAACCACTTGTGTTGTAAATCCAAGGACTGCCTGTATTTAAATGAGGAAATATAAGAGATCCCTATGGTTCAAGTGACTGGGAAAGTGGACTAGTTGGTAGTTCCTACCAGCTTGTTGCTTGTTCAAGAAATTTCAATGGGAAGATTTTTTGAGTTCAGGAGAAACCTACATCAGAATAACCAACTGTATTTGTTAAAAACAAAGTGTTATCTGGACTGAAAATTGATGAAGTGTTGTGAAAGTTTTATAGATAACTTGAGACCTTAAAAATCAGAGTGCTCTTGTATTGCGTTGAAAACGGTAATGGTGCTTTACAATATGTAGAACACTGAAATTGGGAAGGTATGAGTCTTTGCTATTCCTACTGTATGATGGTGCAAGTCCCCCTGGCATAGAACTGAAGAAATCTGGAAGTAAGTGTAGCCCTAATTTATGCTCTGTTATTGAAGGTTAGCTAATAGGGAACACCAAATAATTATTATCAGAGGGTTGTTAATCCTCTATAACCCACTAATAGCTTAAATTCAGGCACACAGAAGTAAGTTAATTTCCCTGAAAATTGGTCTACAGCCTGACCCCAATCAGAGTTAGACACAACAAGGTATGTGGAACAAGATAAGATCTATTGTAAGCAAGTTTACATATAAAACACCTGTGCAACACATACCAGATGCAATGCCCATAACAATGGAACCACAACATACAAATGAAGCCAACAACAATGACATGGTTACAAACTCCAATTAGCCTAAGGTCAGTGAATAGTTATTAATGAACTATAGTAATAATAATAATTTTGGCTGCACTAGGTGGCAGGCAAGAGCACTCTCAGGCCTAGGCAGCAAGGAGAGCCTGCTGAAAGCCTCTGAGGATTTCTGGCTTTTCCTTTCGCAAGGTACTCAGCACCTTAGGAAAAAGGGAGGGGTAGAACATTACCCAGCTGTAGTAGAGGTGAAACTGGGCAAATGTAGGTAGGCCGGCTCCTCTCACCAGGTGCTCCTCAAGCTCTACAGTACACTGTCTAAGTGTTTCACTCTTTGCCACAATTGCTCTCTAAACTTCACAGCCTCTAATCTAACATCAGTCACAAGCATGCTCTGTCACACTCACGTACAGATGCTTTATGTGCTGTGTACTTCACACATCACACGTGAGCATGGACAGACGCTCCTTGCACTGACGATGGGTTCCAAACAACTGTGAGCACTCAATTACTAAACAGATGTTCACGCACACAGTTACCAATAAGAAAGCATGCACACACACACAAGAGTGAGTGAACAAACCTTACCTCCAGCTCTTGGCTCTGGCTCTGATGACAACCACCACCAAAAAGCTGTTACAGACCCCCAAAAGAGCCCGCTGACCCTGCACTGGACAGGAATTATAACTTTGAAATCATACCACCTGTCAATTGCGATGGTCCAATAATTACCCACCTGCGCTAGTCAATCAAATTCAAACACTGGTAACATTTAAAGAGGACCAATTACTTCAAATTATTACAATCCTTGTTATCATAGCTGACTTGCTAATTACCATAACTGTTCCTATAAACAGTTATACAACAGGGATGAGCTACACGTGCCCAGGCCTCAAAAGTAGGTCATGACATCATCAAGTTTAGAAGTTCAAATATTCTAGAAACTTCTCAACTAGTCATCCTTCACATGTATGATCACATGGGGGCTTGCACTGTTCTACATTATGGTAACTTTGGTTATTCTTCTACTTCATATAGATTGCTTGGACTTCATAGACATTAGGGCTGGAAAGGACCTTGAAAGATCATTGAGTCCAGCTCCCTAACAAAGGGGTAGGAAGTCAGCTGAGGTCATAGGATCCCAGCAAGATAAGCATCCAATTTTCTCTTGAAGCCATTCAATGTAGGTGCAATGTAGGTGCACCTCCAGCGGCAGGCTATTCCAGACCTTAGGGGCTCAGACAGTAAAGAAATTCTTCCTTATGTCCAGCCTGAAACGGTCTTGCAGGAGTTTATAACCATTTGACCTTGTCATCCCTTGAGGTGCTCTGGTGAACAAACGTTCCCCCAGATCCTGGTGAACACCCCTGATAAATGTATAGGTGGCCATCAGAGCACATCTGAGCCTGCACTTTTCCAGGCTAAAGAGCCCCATAGCTCTCAGCCTGTCATCGTAAAGTCTGTTTTCCTGACCTCTGATCATGTACGTGGCTCTTCTCTGCACTCTCTCAAACTTCTCCACATCCTTTTTGAATTGTGGGGCCTCAAACTGGATGCAGTACTCCAGATGCAGCCTCACCAAGGCCGAGTACAAGAGGAGAATGTTGTCCCAACTGGGTTAGCAGGGGTCCAATGTTACTCTTGCTTTTCCTCTGGCTCCCCACATATCTAAAAAAGCACTTTTTATTATCCTTGATACTTGTAGCTAGCTGGAGTTCAGTCACAGCCTTGGCTTTCCTGGTTTGCTCTCTGCAGGTCTGGACTAGTGCAAAATATTCCTCCTTGGAGGTGGATCCTGTCCTCCATCATTTGTAGGTCTTTCTTTTTAGCTGCAGGAGGTCCTCTAGTTCCCTAGAGAGCCGAGGGGGCTGCTGTGCCCTTTTGCTGCCTCTCCTCTGAGACGGAATAGCTTTAGCTTGTGCATCAAGGATCGCTCCCTCATTAGTATGCATGTTTGGAGGTTTGGGGGCCTGTTTAAACTATTTAAAATGTACAAGTGTAAAGGGCTAGGTGCATCAGATTTTTGTGTTCACAGAGCCTTCTTTCAGAATTGTGTAGATTATTTGTTTTAGCAACAAATGTTGCAAAGGGAAACTACAAAGATTACCAAGGGGTTAACACTCACTGTGATTAGTGCTGTGCGAAATGGCATTGTTCTATTTCAAGTTGTGTTTCAACATTTTGATGGAACAGTGTTTCATTTTGAATTTCATTTTGATTTGAAACTGCTGTTCCATTTTGTTCCATAGAAACAGTTTTGCTGTTTCAACGCTATTTTGACGTTTTGCCCATAGAGTATAATGGGGAAAGCTCAAAATGGCCTATAACTTTGTCATTTATGGCCTGATTTGGATGAAACTTGCAGAAATGGTAGTCCCTTCTGAGGGCATGAAGTCCACCAAATTTCAAGGAGATAGGTATACGGTTTTCAGGCAAACTGCACCTCAAAGTTTTGAAAGCAAAAACCTCATGTATGTATGTTAAGCCACAGCGAGGTCAAAACTGCAGGCATACTAGCCCCTAGAGAGGCCACAAAGCCTACCAGGTTTCAAGAAGATAGGTACAGGGGTTCTGGGCTCCGGGGACCTGCACCTCTGGCTGCTGACATACAAAACTTGTGACGTGGATGCTTGTGGGACTGTCTGTCTTGGGACAGAGGGGGGTGTGAAAACTGTAGGCCTGCTAGGCCTTGCTGTGGCTGTGAAGCCAGCCAGCTATCAAGGAGATAGGTGCAGGGGGAGTCCAGGTTCTGGGGCCCTGCATGTATAGCTGCTGACAGGCAAAACTCATGACATGGGTGGGTGACAGTGTGCGTGTGTTAAGGCGTGCCCTCACTCAACTAAGGCAGAAAGCAGGGCAGTTCAAACAATGCTGCCTTTTATGCATTTTTCCATCACTCCCCCAGAGCACTGGGATTGGAAGAGACCTCAGGAGAGGATGACAGTCACTGGCCAGCTACAGTCAATAATGAGAACACTCCTTCCCCCCTCTTTTCCTCCCTCTCCTTATTTTTGTTTCTGTTTCCCTGCAGGCAAACCCAGCTTGAGCTTCCAAACTCAAAATGTTTCGAAAATGTGAAAATCTTTTGACTTGCCTCATTTTGTTTCGAGGCTGTTTTGAAGCTCTCTGTTTTGTTTCAATTTTGCTGTTTTGAGCTTGAAACGAATCAAAACAGTGTTGAAACAAAACTGCTGGTGAAATTTTGCACAGCCCTAACTGTGGTCTGTGCAAAGTCTGCAGTGGGATGGTTCTCAGATCTAAAGCAGACAAGGAGATCCAACTGAGAAGGAGGAGAGTCTTTAGCCAGAAGTTATTCTTTTGTGGGCCCTCAACCAAAGTGAAAGATCCTGTGGATCAAAGTAAGTATAATGAGTCCAGATAGAAGTCAGTCATGTTCTAGTTACTGAAAGAGCTGGGAGTTTATATAAGCTCAAGTGGCAGTGCAGTATGACCCTTGGCAGCAGCGAAGAATAGCAATTTTCCTCAGCACTAGTGACCCCCTCCCCACTCACAGAAGCAGCAAGGAGTTGCAACTCTCAGTGCAACACCGATCCCAGGGGCAAGAAGCAGAAGTCCCCCAGGAACTGCATAGTCGACATCAACACCAGGAGTGCATGGGAGCAAATTGGTGCATGATTCCATGTGCAGGACTTGCTACTTTGGCTGGATTAGATGGTAAAACCACCAAATGGCAGTCCTGGGTGACCTCCCCTTCCCAGGAGACTGGGATAGATAGTAGTTCCCTGGGTTTGTTTGGCAGTGACTGCAATGGACTGTGTTTTTAGCTAAGATGCTTTTAGGGTTTTGCTACATATTAACCAAGGACTTGGATTCTGTTTCTTCCCTTCTGGACTCCAACCCTTCTACTGAATCTCTTTCTCCTGCTGCCATTGTGAGTGCTTGTGTGTGGGGGGGAGGCAACCAATAACTTTATGGGGCTGTGTAGTATGTTGTCTGTTTAATAAACTTGTTATTTTGAAACCCCAAGTTGGGTTTGTATCCATCTCCTGACTGTTTCCTCCTTGCTACCACTTATCTGCCCCCCCCCCCAGTCTCTAAACTGTCTGCCTCAGTTTCCAGCCACAAGCTCTTAGGTTTCTGCCTCTCTCTATTTCCTGGCTGTCTCCTCCTTGCCACCACTTATCTGCCTCCCCTTCCAATATCTCAGCTAACTGCCTTAGTTTCCAGCCCCACTCTAGCTTAAGTAGTCCCCAAGCCTCAGCTCCTCAGTGAGCTTCTCTCTAGTCCACTGTTTCTAATCCCAGTTCTGGCAACTTTCACTCCCTACACTTAAACTCTCTTTCACCTTACCCTTCCCTCAAGTATCCAAGATACCCCAAGCACACACATACATACCATACCATCCAAGTTAGGAATTTACCTACATGTAAGTGGGTTCTATGTATGTGAAGTGATCAGTGTGTGTGTGTGTATATGTCTTCATGTGCATGATATACGAATTAATGATATGTGTATATGTACTGATTGTGTGGGTATGGACATTTGATTTTTGTCTAACTTTTGGTATGTATAGTGTATATGCGCTTGAATTGGTGATAGGTATACATGTGCCTAGGCTAGTTTGGATGTGTATGTGCCTGAGTTGGTAGTGTGTGTGTGTGTGTATACACCTACTTGATTTGTGTCTTTCTATATGTGCAACTGCATCACACCCTCCTAACAGCACAATATTGAGATCCTGAGAGTTGGCCTGACCCTGCAGAGCAACAAAATGTCCCTAAACTCCTGTTGTCCCCCCACAGGGTGTTAAGGAGCCCCCTGTCTGGGTACTGATCCACCTTGGAGGAGCCTCCCCCTCAGGAGGTTTCCCCCTGCCCAAGCAGCCCTGAGAAGCTAAGGGGAATTCCCCCTGCCCCCTTCCCAGCTGCTGATTGCTTCAGTGGCTGCCCCAGGAGGGAGGGAGAAGAAGTCCTCCAGGCCAGGTGCCTGCCCATGCAGCCATCATGGGGGCATTGAGGAGCCACCTTGAGGGGCTTCCTGAACCCTAGCCATGGGTTCCCGTCACAGGCAGCCCCAGGGAGCTGAGGGGAATTCTTCCCCTCCTCAAGCCCTTGCCTTAGTTGCTGGGAGTCTCAGGGATAACTCAGGGAGCACAGGGAAATACATCTGCTCCCTAGCATTAGTTTTGCTTCAGACTTGCAGCTGCTACAGCAAAACTGGGTGTGGAGGAACAGGAAAATTTTTCCTCCACTCTCTGAAGCTGCATCAGGCTCACAGAGCTTAGGCAAGCAGGGTCTCCAAAGGGTAGATTTCACCTTATCTCCCTAGAGCTGCAATGGAGGGAGGTCCTCCAAGGCAGGAGCTTCCTGGTTCCCCCATTCTGGCCTGCATGAACAGGCACCTGGCCAGGAGGACTTCTGTCTTCCTTCTGTGGCAGTGGCTGAAGCACACAGCAGCTGGGAAGGGGGAGGAGGGAGGAGACAGGGCTGTCAGAGTCTGAAAAGCCCCCACCACAGGGTCTTTCCTTGTCTCCCCACCCCCATGTGCTATGCAGACTCTGAATAGGGGGTCTAGGGGTCCATTCCTCTGCCCCCCATTCTCATGGGCTGGGGGATACAGGCAGGCAGCAGGTTAAGCAGCAGAGGTGTGAGGCAGTCCCTGCTTCACTGCAGCAGGCAGCATATCCCAGGGCTGCAAAGCATTCTGAGATGCTGGAGGACTGTGAGTTAACTTGAACTAGGAAAGAGTCTGGGACAGGAGTTCTATACACCAGTTTGACCTTAATCAGTTAAGTCTGATACTACATTTTACCTACTTTTACCTTAAACCTGTTTTGATAAAATTTGAAAGCAGTGTGCGTGCACTGAACTTCTCTTCTATTACAGGTTTAAAGTAGTTTCTGATCACTTAAACTGGTTTGTATGTAACTTCTGTCCCTAGCCACTAAGTTTAAGAGGAAGCTTAGGGCTCTTCTCCCCACTGCTGTTTCTGTATTTTTCTTCATCTAATAGTTATTAGATAAATAACCCCAGTGGGAAGAGAGAACAGAACCTAGGGTCCCTTCCCAGTGCCCATGTCCCTAAGCCACACGCACTCTACCTTGTCCTCCAGCTTAGGGGCCTAGCTTCAACCTGAAGGCTAGGTGCCTAGTCCATGACTTGCTCTTTGTGTTGCTTTTCTGTGAGTGAGTCAAAGATGCAGATTAAAATCCCTTTGAGGGAGGGAGGGAGGGAGAAGGAGGATAGAATCTGGGTTTCTCACTGCCTGGCAAGGGCAGGTTTTGAGACTAAAAGATGGAAGATTCCTCCTCCTTCTTCAATTTATGTCTTAACTGGAGCCTTCCCATTGGGTTCAGAATGTTAAATGCTATTTAGACATCTAAGTTACCACCCACATGCTCCTTACATCTGTAAAGGTGGAGTTGGATTTGAGTTGAGGTATTTAGGGAGGTGGCATTTCTGTTGTGGTGTTTCTGGATTGTTTCTTATCTGTTTGGAGTGCCTTGAGTTGGACATGGAGCAGTTGTGGCCTGTATACCAGGCCTACATCATTGTTCCATGCAGACCTTGGGTAAGACCATTTTGTGTTTTACAGCAATGGCTTTGAATAGAGTTGAGGATAGTTATTCTGGATGTGACTCCATGGAGATATATTTTACTGCCTTTTTAGGCTGCACTCTGAGTTTTCATTTTTGGCAGAGGACTTGGAGGTGATACATGGAGTAAGATAGTACAAGAAAAAGTAAAGAAGGGATAAGGTGTTAGATGACAATGATTGAAGAGTCTGCTGTTAAGTGTGCATTTGTAATAATGAGTTTACTTCAAACATAGTATCACTGGATATTTTATAACATCTCAGGCAGGAAAAATATTTAATAACTAATGAAAAATCCAACTTGTGTGATAATCCAGTTATTTTTGTTGATCTATTTTTAGGGCATCTATAGGCAACAAGGATTGTTAGTTATGAAAGCAAAGTAGTCACTACCATCTAAGAGGGTTTCTTCAATGGGTGAAACCCAAAATGATAGGACAGGAACTGAACTATATGAATTTGTTCTGATATCTTAAAAATTTCATAAAACCTGTTTTGTAAGGAATACTGTATGATTTTTGCAATGTACATTCTTTAAGTTATAACAACTGAAATTCAGAAGAAATAATGGACAAATATAAACATTTCTTAAGGGCATATTTTAAAAGGCTACTATAGTTTATCCTTTTCTTTATTAGAATTATAGCATCAGCTTGCTCTAGCAGTTGCCTCAGATTTTTCCCCTTCTGTAAATAGCTATCAGGGATAATCTAGTTGTGAATAGCTGTATCTTATCTGGCCACTTACATAGCCTCAATCTGCTAACATTGTCTCAGAATGGAACACAAGTTCTTATAACACTTCACTGAGCAGGTGCTATATATACACAAACTGACCCATGCCCATTATATTTCTATAACATTGCAAAGTTAGTAATGGCTTTATGTGGCTCAAAGTCATTCAAGGATGTCAAGGGCAGAATTGCAGCTGAATGGCACCTCTTGTTTTGAGCTCACTTAAGGACAAGCTATAGTGAAGAAAAGACTGATAAATGAAAGAAAGTAAATGGAAAATATTAATGCAGAACCTCAGACAACACAGTTTATACAATAGTGCAGTCCATAGGCTAATGTTTACTAGTAAAGTATGTGAACACAAGGTAAAATCTATAAAATGATAGGCAGGAGGAGAAAGAGAGAAAACAAAAACAAAATATAAGAAACTTTCAGAATTGTGAAGAAATTAAGGTGACAGTGGGTAGGTTGAAGATTCTATTTAGGAACAATTTATATCCTTTCGCATGATCTCAACTCCCATTGAAATAAGAGTTTTGTCACTTCTGTTAGATCTGTTTTTCCCTTTTGCATTGGAACTAAGACAAAGGTTAAGTCCTTATTTTGCAAAAGGTCTATGGGCATTTGGCCATTAACTTATAATGAAGAGAGGCTTTCATCTTCAAGGTGGAGAGAGGCCTTAAATGAAGATCTAGTGTGTTTTGAAGAACAATGTGTATTGTTCACTTAGTACTTCACGGCAACACTGGGGACACTGGCATTCATTTATGACAAGATTTTTTGACAAAATTTTTGAGATTCATTTATGACAAGTTTTTTTTTCATTTCTCTCCCATTTTTTAGGCAACATGATTATTAGAATAGTGCAAATAATTCATGAGGAGGAAAGATTCATGCTCCTCCCCACACCAAGTCCCCTTTTCTGCTCATTTTCCTTGGGGGAATTGCAGATCATAGTGCTGGCACATCTGGGCTAGGGACAAACATTCAAAATTCATGAGCCTGAGTTGATCTAATCTTTGCAACTTAGTTTAACTGGTTTGCAACAGCACAGACCTCCCCTCTAGACTGCAGTGGCTCAGGCTAGAAACCTGGGAGTGCTAGAGCAGGCCTCCCTTCCCTTTGACAGTGCTGAGCTGAGGAGGGATGTGGCCAGGCCCCAGTAGGATGCTCTGATTAGGGAGGGACTCTTTGCTCCTGTCCTCTCCCCTCTGCTCCTGACCAGTGAGGGAGCCAGTAGGGAGCTGATAACCCAGTATTTAGCACCCCATCAAGAAAACAAAAGCCTCTCTCATTACTTCAAGCTCTTGAACAACTTTTTCCAGTAAGGAACTGAGGGACATTACCAGCTGACCTGTTGATTAGCTCCAAAAAGCCATAAGTGGACATTGTCCTGTCTGCCTTTGTCCTGTTTGCCTTACACAGACACCTCTCAGCATTAGCTAGCATAATATATGCTGGTTATGTGGCAGATGGGAAGGGGGAAATCCCTGCTTTAGCAGGGAGTGGGAAGGGATGGGGGAGGGGGAAGCTAGCCCTGCTCTGGAGCAGAGAGACCCACCCAGGCCTGCAAAGCATCTGGGATGCTGGGGGGACTCTGATTTAAGTTAAACCTTGAAGGGATCTGGGATAGAAATATTGCATAAACTGGTTTGACCCAAATCAGTTAAGTCTAATACTACATTCAGCCAGCTTTATCTCAAGCCAGTTTCAGCCACTTTGAAACTGGTTTATGTGCACTGAATGACTGTCCTGTTACAGATTTAAACCAGTTTCTGATCACTTAAACTGGTTTATGTGTAATGTCTGTCCCTAGCCCCAAAGTCAAAGTCTGTTCCCAATGTAAGTGTTTGAAGCTCTAGCAGAATATTAATTAGATTAGTTTGTACTTTAACTTAAGCATTGCTATGGGGAGCAAGAAAAAACATCAGGCTCCACTGTGGGAGCTCCCTACTGAATACTCAGGGCCACTGCTGTTGCCTACAAAATGGCAGAACTCCTAAATATGTACTTCACATCAGTATTCCTGATATCAAATGGTGGCCATTCATCTGACCTGAGTCCCAGGGAACACAAGGAAGACAACAGACCACATGAAATCAGTCCAGAACAGGTGAGAGATCTCTTACAACACTTGGACATTTTCAGGTTTGCTGGGCCAGATGACCTGCACCTGAGAGTCCTGAAAGAACTAGCTGAGCTTACAGCAGAGCCACTGGCCAGGTTGTTTGAAGAGTCATGGAACTCAGGAGTGCCTCCTGCAAAGGCGGGTGGCCGGGTTGGCGCTGCGGGAACCGGCGCTGCGGCTGGTCCTGTCGGCGTACGTTGATGACGTGCTCCTCGTGGTCCAGGGCCCAGAGGATCTGGAGTGGGTGGCGGCCTGCCATATGGTTTATTCGGCGGCCTCCTCCGCCCGGGTCAACTGGGCCAAGAGCTCCGGGCTGACAGTGGGTGCCGGGTGGCGGGTGGGCTCACTCCCACCCGCG
>JAGPOW010001296.1:104101359-104142039 GCA_030014935.1 Caiman crocodilus
TGGCACTCGTTTCCTGCCAATTGGCGGGGGGTCAGACTAGATGGCCTGCTCTAGGCCCCTTCTGACCCTAGGTACTATGATACTATGATACTATGAAACCAGATTGGTCAGGCATGATCTACCTGCTACAAATCCATGCTGGTTTCTCTCCTGCATTATTTTTCCTGCTAGACTCTCACAAATATGATCCTTCATAATCTTTTCAAAGACCTCCAAGGATGGAGGTGAGACTGACTGGCCTATAATTACTTAGATCCTTTTCCCTCTCCTTGAAAATAGGGCCTACATTGGCCCTTTTCCAGTCCTCCAGGACCTGCCTCGAGTGCCACAAGCACTCAGTCATGCCAGTGGTTCTGCTATGACACTTGCCAGTCCCTTCAGTACCCTCGGGTGCAGTTCATCCAGGCCTGCCAACTTGAACACATTCAGTCCATCCACGCGACTCTGCACCAAGTCAGTGTCAACAGTTGGTAGGCTGGTGTCCCTCTAATGTCCATCTTAAAACCCATTAAGAGACTTATCTTGAGCCCTGTTCAGGAACACCAAGGCAGAAGACTCATTGAATAGCTCAGTCTTGTCCCCCCTCTCTGTCACTAATTGCTCCTTCTTGTTTAGTAGGGGTCCTATGCTGCCCTGCACCTTCCTTTTACTCCCTACATACATAAAAAAAAAAAAAAGACTTTTTGTTGTCTTTAATTTGTGTTGCCAGCCTCAGCTCTGTAGTTGCTTTGCCCTTTCTAACTGCCTGCCTGCAAGTGTGGGCCAAGTAGGTATACTCCTCTTTGGTAGCTTCCCCCTGCTTCCACTACCTATATGCCTTATTTTTTGCCCTTAGACTCCCCTGGATTTCCTTGTTTAGCCAAGGAAGTATTTTAGCTTCTTTCCCCCTTTTCCCTCATACTGGGATAGTCTCCCTCTGTATCTGAAAGACTGCTTCCTTTAGGAACGACCACTCTTAGTGGATTCCCAGCTCTCTAATACTCTTTTCCTGCAGTGTGTCATTGACTAGATTCCTAAACACACTGAAGTTTGTCTTCCCAAAGTTGAGCACTTCTACCCTATTAGTTATCTTGCCCACCCTACACCGTATGATGAATTCAATTGATTGGTGGTCACTGTCCCCAAACTGACTATGAATCTGCAGCTCCCCTACCAGGTCCTCCCCTTGTTAAGCTGTTAAGTCACCGCTCTTTCCCTTTGTCTCTCTCGCTATCTGCTCCCACAGTGAAGTAAGTTTGCTTCATATGATCAATGCCTTGTCATACATCTTGGCACCACTGGGGGTGATTCAGTGTTTGAATCTCCCAGGCATTGATACTAATATTTTATTTTTTTCAGATTGGCCTTGAAGGTTTCTTGAATCTCTTCTTTTTCTTTCCTTTTGAAGTAGTGTCCATCAGTGAGTTGGCAGTATAGGACTTGTTTTGGGAGCCAATTTTCAGTTGTTCTTATGTGTCATGTGCAACAGAACTGGTGCTTCAATGAACCAGCTGGTGTTTACTTGAGCCAGAATGCTGGCATTTATTCTTCTGTCCTTCCAACTATATTCAAAATACATCATTGATAGTAATGTTCCAAAGCATTCAGGTGTTTCCTATATGTGGTCCAGGTTTCACACACATACAGTAGGGTAGGAATGATGGAAGATGAGCTTGGTTTGGGTCCTGATGTCATGATCATCCAAGACATAATTTCAGAGAGATGCAAAGGCAATACTGGCAGATTTTATCCAGTGTTGGATGTTGCTGTCTATATTTACTATTATAAATATTTCCACCAAGATGGAAAAGGACCCTGGGAAGAGAGGGCAGTAAGCTGAACAATAAGCAGGGAAGCTTATTGCTCAGCTCTGGAATAATCAGCTCAGGTGTGAGACTGCCTTGAAGAGACTTTTCTCAGTGTTAGTGACTTGGGGCGCTGATTGTTGCTAGTGTTTTGTTAGTGCCTCCTGTATGTTTGGGACTTGTTTTCCCCCTTGTAGTGGGTGATTCCTTCTCTCTCTCTCTCTTTTTTTTTTCTTTTCTTCCCCCTTGTGGAATAATCAAGCAACAGGGTTTGCTTTGGGTGGAGCTGGCTTATGTAGCTGAGGGGTAGACTTACGTTAGGCAACCTTATAAAAGGGGAGCCTATAGTGAACCATGAGAGGAGCAAACAGAGGAGTTTTCCCAGGGATCTCATCTTGGAGAGAGCTAGGAAGCAGGAGACTCTGTGTATATGCATATGTTTGTGTGTGGGTGGGAGCGCAGGCATGAGCCCTGGTGCAGGTGTTGGTGTGCAGGCTCTTGTGACACATCTCCCCCTTTTCCCGTCTCCCCTCCCATTTTATCATCCTTGCAGCATAGGTGTGATCCAAGGAACAAAAGAGGCACAAGTGGAAGCTGGGTCAGCTGTTGTGACCTGTGTGAAATGTACCATGTTCATATTCCTCTCAGAGAAACAGTGCAGATGAAATACTCCTTAGCATAAGCTTCATTGCATCCAGGACCAGGAAGATTACTTGGACAAGAGTTACAAGAAGCTGGTACTGAAGGGGCTGAAGGGCAATGAGAAGAAGTGGTAGCATGTAACTACTTGAAGGAGGATCCCCAGAACTGAAGAGCAGTGGATTGAAGTCACTGACCAATTTCAAGCACTCTGTGGTGGAACTCCTGAGGAAGAGGCAGAGGAGAAGACATCTGCAGGCATGAGGCAGAGGATCTAGCAGTTTAGAGAGCAGCAAGTTCAAAGCCTCTAAGACCACTGCTCCCAGAAGGAAGAGATGAATGGTGCTGGTTGGTGACTCTCTTTTGTGGCAGACAGGGACAACAATTTGTCATCCATATTTGGAGACCTAGGAGGTGTGCTTCCTACCTGGAGCCCAAATTCAGGACATCACCAAAAGTATGCCAAAGTGCATCCATTTTTTGGACCGTGATCCCTTCCTGTTTGTCCACATAGGCACCAATGACACTGACCAGACGAGGCTTGACTATGAGGCTCTTGGTAGAAGGATTAAGTTGCTTGGAGCAAAAGTAATATTCTTATCAACACTTCCTGTGACAGACATGGATCCAGGTACAGACTGTTGTATCCTGGAAGTAAACACGTGGTTGAAATGGTGAAGTCAACATAAACGTTTTGTCTTCTTCAACAATTGGCAGTTGTTCTTGGGAGGAAGACTGTTATTAAAAGATGGGATTCATTTGACTAGAACAGGGAAGAACATCTTTGGGCATCATCTGGGCAACTTTTGTAAAAGAGTTTTTTAAATAGGTTTCAAGGGGGATGGTGATCGAAACCCTCACACACAAAAGAGAATGCAGTCCAGAGCAGAAAGGACTCAAAGAAGCAACTCAACTCTGGGAAAGGGCCAGAGAGCTACAGGACTGCAACAAGTGGCAGAAAAAAAAAAGAAGTGAGCAGGTTAAAATAAAAATACATCTGATGTATGTATAGAAATGTGAGAAGTATGAAAAAGGTGAATTGGAAGCTAGAGCCTGTGAAAAGAACTATGATCTGATTGTCACCACTGATAACAGGAAGAAGAAGTAGATGAGGCACTCTTCAAGCAGATGAGAAATCTGTCCAAAAGCTATGAGATGGTACTTATGGGAGACTTGAAATTTCCAGACATCTCCTGGAAGAAGAATTTAGCCAAACATAAAATGTTTAAATGGTTCTTAACTTTTGTGAAGGACAACTTTCTTTTCCAGAAATTGAAGGATTTAACTCATCTCTCTTGGACCTTGTCCTGACCAACAGGGAAGAATTGGTGGAGGACATGAAGGTGGTTGGTAACTTGGGAGGAAGCAAGCATGTGATCCTATAATTCCAAATCCTGAGACAGGGAAAGCATGCGGTCAGCAAAATTAGGATGCTAGATTTTAAAAAGGTGGTTTTCATTTAATTCAAGGAGCTAATACGTATGGTGTTATGAGAGGACAGATTGAAGGATAAAGGCACCTAGGAGGGCTGGGAACTTCTAAAAGGCACAGTATTGGAAGATCAACAAGAAACTGTCCTGACATGATGGAAGCCCAAGAAGAAAGGTAAGATGCCAATCTGGCTGTACGAGGAGCTTCTGAAATACCTCAGATGCAAAAGGAAAGCATAAAGCCAATGGAAGAATAGGCAGGTCACCAAGGACTTGTACAAGGAGGGAGCTAGAACCTGAAGGACTAAAATCAGGCAGGCCAAGAAAAAGAATGAGCTGCACCTGGCAAAGGAGGTAAAGAACAACAATAGGAGAGTCTCTGAGTATGTTGGCTAGAAAAGAAGGACCAAGGAAGCTGTGGGTCCTCGGTTAAAAAGCCAGGGGAAACTACTAACTGAAGATACAAAGGCAGCAGAGCTTAATCAAAAGCCTCAACAGTTACTTTGTCTAAGTATTCACAAAAAAGTTAGCTGCCAGGCACCTAATAAGTATTATCTGGATAAGGAAGAGAACAAGCTGAGAAAGGAGATAACAAAAGAGATGGGTCAGAGAGGTTTTGCTGGGTTTGAATGAACTCAGGTCAGCAGGGTTGGATGAGCTTTATCTCATGGCCATAAAAGAACTGGCAGAGACGATCTTGCATAGCTTCATTTCATTTCATTTCATTTCAAAGCACTATTTTGTTTTGTTTCTTCAAAACTGTTTTGACGGTTTTCTCAGTTTCATAGTTGGTAGGGTTGGAAGGGACCTGAGCAGATCATCAAGTCCAACCCCCCTGCCATGGCAGGAAAGAGTACTAGGGTCAAACAACTCTGGCAAGGTGTTCATCTAGCCTCCTTTTAAAGACCCCCAGGGTACAGGGTAGGAGCCAGCACCACTTCTCTTGGAAGTTGGTTTCAGATCCTATCTGCCCTGACAGTGAAGTAGCACCTCGTGATATCTAGCCTGAATTTACCATCTGCCAGCTTGTGAACATTATTTTTAGACACTTCTGGTACTGCTTGGGGGAACAGGGACTCTACCAATATGTACAGTCCCCCCTGACTAGTTTGTAAACCATCACTAGACCCACCGCCCCAGCCTTCTTTTGTGGAGGCTGAACAGGCTTTCCTCGTAGGGCCTGCCCTGCTGCTCCCTGATCATGCAGGTGGCCCTCCTCTGGACCCTCTCCATGTTGTCCACATCCCTCCTGAAGTGTGATGCCCAGAACTCCATGCAGTACTCCAACTGTGGCCTGACCAGTGTCGCATAGAGGGAGAGGATCACCTCCTTGGGCCTGCTTGAGATGCATCTGTGGATGCATGACAGATACAATTGACCTTCTGACTGTCCTCAGACAGTTGGCCCATGTTCACTTTGGCATCTGTAATGACTCCAAGATCCTTTTCTTCCTCTGCACTGATGAGAAGGGAGTTCCCCAGCCTGTAGGCATGCTGCTGGTTCTTCCTACCCAGGTGCAGTACCTTGCACTCGTCAGTGTTGAAACCCATCCTGTTCTTATCCGCCCACCCATGTAACCTGTCTATGTCTGATTGCAGCCTATTTCTCCCTTGTAGCATGCCCACTTCTCCCCACATCTTACTGTCATCTGCAAATTTGAACAAGGTGCTTTTTACTGCCTCGTTCAAATCGCTGATGAAGATGTTGAACAGTGCAGACCTGAGGATCGAGCCCTGGGGAACCCCACTGCCCACATCCCTCCAGGTCGAAAATGACCTATCCACCACCGCTCTCTGGGTGTCCTCCAGCCAGTTAGTGACCCATTTGATTGTGTAGGTGTCAACACCACAGTCTCCTAGTTTTTTTAATGAGAATGGGGTGAAAGACAGTGTTGAAGGCCTTCCTAAAGGCCAGACAGACTATATCCACTGTTATACCTGTGTCTAAAGATTTTGTGACCTGGTCATAGAAGGCCACCAGGTTGGTTTGACAGGATCTGCCTCTAATCAACCCATGTTGGTTGCCCCTCAGCATAATCTTCCCTACTGGCCCCTTGCAGACATGCACCAGGATAATTCTCTCAGAAAGCTTACCCAGGATCGAGGTAAGACTGATTGGCCTATGGTTTCCTGGGTCCTCTTTCCTCCCTTTTTTGAAAATGGGAACCACAATGGCCCTTTTCCATTTTAAAATCTGGCACCATGCCAGGGCACCATGAGTGCTCGTAAAGCCATGCCAGGGATCCTGCAATGACCTCTGCTAATTCCCTTAGTGCTCTGGTGTGGAGATTGTCAGGACCTGTTGATTTAAATGCACCCAGTCCCTCCAGAAGTCCCCTGACTAGGTCCTTACTGACCCTAGGCCTGGGTGCACCTCCCATGGGTACTATGGGGGTCCTGGTGGTGGGGGATGACCTGGTCCCTGCTCAGAAAAATGGAGGAAAAGAAATTGGTAAATAGGTTAGCTTTGCTGTCTGATGCAATGACCAGAGTTCCTAGCATGTCCTGCAGAGGCCCCATGTTACCCGGTACCTTCTTTTTACCCACTATGTAATTATAAAAGGAATTCTTGTTGTCCTTGATCCGGGTAGCTAGTCCCAGTTCCATCTCTGCCTTGGCCTTCCTGACTGCCCCCCTGCAGCCCCAAGCAACCAAGGTATAGTCTTCCCTGGATTGCCCTTCCCTTCCATTGGGTGTTCGCCTCCTTTTTAACTAGGAGACATTCCCGTATGCTTTTGGTGATCCAAAAGGGGGGCTTTTGCACCCTCTTGCCCCCTTTGATCCTTGTTGGGAATGCCTCTCTTTGGGCTTGGAGGATCATCTCTTTAAGGAATGATCACGTTTCTTGGATACCCAACTCCTCTCCCCTCCGGGACCTCAGTGCCTCCCTGCCTATTCTCCTACTTCATTGAAATCCACCATCCTGAAGTCCAGAGCTGCTGCCTTGCTGCAGGCCTTTGCCACCTTGTGCTGGATGGTGAATTTCAGCAGGCGATGGTCACTGTTGTTCAGGTGGTCGAGCACCTGCAGACCCCTCACCAGGTCATCGCCCATGGCCAGGACCAGATCCAACAAGGCATTTCCCCTGGTGGGGTTGTGCACCTTCTGTGTTAGATTCCTAGCCAAGATACAGGACCTCCATCTATGTGAGTGGTCAGACCTAGATGACTGCTCTTCCCAGCAAATGTCTGGAAAGTTCAGGTCACCCATGATGACCACGTCCTTTGACCTAACTACATCTGTGAACTGACTTAAGAATTTCCCATCTAGATCTTCCCCTTGGTTGTGTGGTCTGTAGTAGACCCCCACCATTAAGTCCCTTTCCCCTTGACTTCCTTGTATTCTAACCCAGAGCACTTCAGTGTGCCCCTTCTCTGACCCTGTGCTACTCGTTGAGGATAGGTATTTCTTCTTGATGTAGAGCTCCATACCCCCACCTTTCCTCCCTGTCCTATCCCTTCTGTACACCTTGTAGCCCTTGGTATTCACCACCCAGTCATGCATTGGGTCCTACCATGTTTCAGTGATCCCCACTATATCTGGGTTGGTGTCAGCTAGCACCAACTGGTGACTCTGGTGGCACGATTAAGACGTTTCACCCATAGGCTATAATGGGAATCATGAAAATGCCAATAACTTTGTTATGTTTTGCCTGATTTGGATGAAAATTGCAGGAATATTATCCCCTTCTGAGGGCATGAAAGGTTTCACGGAGATAGATGCAGGGGTTTCTGGGAAACTGCACCTCAAACTACAAAAAGCAAAACTTGTGTCAGTTGCCGGCTGCGGCAGCCTTCTGTCATCCTGCATGCAGATTTGAGGGCCTGCACCCCCGAAAGTGATTTGGGCTTGTGCTAAACTCCTCCTGGCAGTGCAGGCCCCTCAGATCTGTGCTTGGGATGACAGGAGGGTACCGCTGCCACCTGGTACCAGCGCTGGGTGCAGCTTGTGTTCAGTGACTGGAAAACTGGTGCTGCCACTGACTCCAGGCAGCAGTGGCAGCCTCCTGTCATCCCACATGTAGATCTGGGGGCCTGTTTCCATGGGAGGAGTCCAGTAGTGCTGGGAGGGAAAGTTAAGCTCCATGGAGTTGGCAGAGTTGCTCAGAGCAAAGCTGGCTCTCTCTGCCTCCCACCGCTGGGCTGCACTCCAAGCTGCTCCGTCAGCCTAACAGACCTCAGCCTGGAAGTGGGATGCAGAAGGAGAGCCAGTGGCATAACCTCTCAGAGTGCAGACCTGCTGGTGTCTCTCCCTCACTTCCCACTGCCAGGTGCAGCTCCATGAGGCTTGCGGAGCCACTTGGAGCACAGCCCTGGCTCTCCCCCACCTCCTGCTGCTCAGCTGCGCACCGAGCAGTTCCATCAGCCCCAAGGAGCTGAGCCTAGTGGCGGGAGGCAGGGGAGATGCACTGGCTGGGGCTGTGCTCTAAGCAGCTCTGCCATTGGCTCTCCTGCCACCTACTTCTGCTGAGCTGAACTCCATGCAGCTGGCAGAGCCACTCTGAGTGCAGCCTTGGTGAGCACAGCCCAGCAGCTGGAGGCTCTATAGTCCCATGGAGCTAACTCTGGTGGCAGGAGTCAGGAGAGAGCCAGCGGTGAAGCCACTCAGCGTGCAGTCCAGGCTCTGAGCACAACCCTGGCTGTGGCTCTCTCCTGCCTAATGCCACCAGGCTCAGCTCCGTGGTGCTGTGGAGCCTCCAAATGCTGGGCTGTGCTCTGAGCCAGGGCTGTACTCCGAGTGGCTCTGCCTGTCCCATGGAGCTCAACCTGGTGGCAGGAAAGCCAGTGGTGGAGCTAATCAGAGCATAGGCCAGCTGCGGGATGCTTCGCAGTCCCACAGAGCTGAACTTGGTGGCAGGAGGCAGGTTTGAGCCATTGACCAGGGCTGTGCTCAGAGCCAGGGCTGCACTCTGAGTGGCTCTACCACTGGCTCTCCTGTCAATGGGCTGAGCTCTGTGGGGCTGGTGGAGTCACTCGGAGCACAAACCTGATCCTTTCCTCCCTCCAGCAACCAGGCTGCTTCGAAACCTGAAACATTTAAAGACTTTTGAGACTCTACTTATCCCTATCCAATCCATTTCTTTCAACTTATATTTGTTCTTGTTAGTTCCCCACCCACTCCACACACACACACTTTTTAAAAAGAAAGCTTTGTTTTCCCTGGTAGTGTACATACGTTACACAAATACATCAAAAATAAGTCAGATAGAGATTATTAACCACAACAAGAAGAAGTCAGACAGTCATACATCAAAGAAGAAGATATATTATTAGCTAATTACACACAGAGACACATTTTCTAGCACAGGAAAGATTAATACGAAGTGTGCTGAAAAGGAAGGTGCCAGGTCTTCTGGGAGGGGAGAGAGGGTAGGGGGAGAGCCAGAGCTGCAAGTTCCCCTCGGCCGCCAACAAACATAGAAGCATCCTCTTTCCTGGCAGTCATGAGTCTTCTGCTGCCAGTGGAAGCAAGAAGATGGGAGCTGTATCTGTCCCTGCACCTACACCACCATCCCTAACACCAGAAATAACCAGCTGCAGCAGCATGACAGTCTCCTTCACCCCAATTTAATCTCCTAGCAGGAGCCTCCCAGTGCCAAAGGAGGAGATAAAGCTGGAAACAAGGGACCTGAGCACCCTAACTAAAGAGATTGTTGGGACCGAGGGGGAATCAGTTTATGCTCCACACCCTCAAAGTTCCCTTAGAGTCAGATCTCCTTGTCAGGAGGGCACCTAAGAGAAGGTTGTGAGAGCAGGTGGCTCAGCTTCCCCTTTTGTGCCTTTGCTTGCTGAGGAGGGGGATAAGGCAGAATCCCCACCTGCAACTCAGAAGCGGGGGGAGGGAGGTAGTATAGTGTAGGATCATTTTGAGGTGGCAGATGATCTCAAGTATGCTATCTGCCAGCACTGCTGAAGGCAGATCAGCTGGGGTAAGGAGGAAAAACATTTCACCACCACGGCGATGCTTCTGCATCTCGGCAGGCAGCACCCCCTTGCCATTTTTCCTCCTCAGCCTGGGACCAGTGGGAGCGTGCTCAAAGGGAAGTTTCCTTCTTGCTGCAAAGTCCCCGTCCCCATGAATCAGAGACAGGCTGCCCTGGAGCAGTGGGGGAAAGCTGCAGACAAAAGAGGGTGCATTCCGAAGGAGAGCAAGGTCACCCAGAGCACTGGAGAGATACTAGATCTGGATGTCCAGCCCTTCTCCTTAGCTGAGTGGCCAGGGTTCAGGTGGTTCATAGCCCCATTCTACCAAGTGCCTGCACACAACACCTTTAAGCCCTGTATGAGGCATGCAGAGACTACTTGAGGGAGAAGCTCCACAAGAGAGGGCCACAGTTAGCCTTGCACTTTACCTTGGACATCTGAAGTAGCTGGGGTAGAGATCACGCATACCTCTTCCTCACAAGGCACTAGTGAGATTAGTCAGGCCATTGGTGGGCTCTCCTTCAAGCTGAGATGATAGATAAGTGCCACATGGCAAGGGAGATCATGGTGACCATGGAACACATGGTGCAGGGGGTTCATGATCACCGACAGTAGGGCCGATATGGTCAAGACAGTCTGTAATGACAACTTTGTTAGCATCTGCTGTGTGGCACACAAGCTGCTTCTTATAGTCTGGGATGCCTTGGAGGGGCACAGGGCTGCCGGTGATTGGCACCATCACTACCACCCAGCTGATTTCAAAGTGCAGGAAGATGGTGGGCTACTTCCACTGGAGCATCAACGGGGGGCAATATGTTGCAGGAGAAACAGGCGGAGCCAACCATCCCACAGCACAAAATCTTGCAGGATGCGGAGACTCACTGGAACTCCACATACCTGATGCTTGAGAGGCTAGTGAAGCAACAGAAGGCCATACATGAGATGGCTTTGCCTGGGGAGATTGGGATCAGTGGACCCCTGAGCAGAGCTGAGTGGGATACCATCTCCCAGATCTTGATGGTCCTCAAGCCATTCCTCGAGGCCTTTGAGACTTTCAGCACTGGTGGTGCCCTCCATAGCCAGGTGATCCCCATAGTGAAGGAACTTGAGAACTGAATGGAGAAATTCCAGGGGATCAGTGTTCCTGGCTGGGGCAAACCAGTGTCACCAGACATGTAGGCACTGGTGAGGCATATGTTGGAAAACATCAGGAAGTGTTTGGATCTGTTGTGGTCCAGTACCGTCCACATGCTGGCAGGCATGCGCATCCAAGCATGAAGGGAAGCACCAAAATACTCGATCACTGGATGGAGGTGCTGGAGAACAGAATCAGGGAGACAGAAGGGTGGAGGCAAGGAGACAGGGAAGAAGAGGCTACGCTTTCCTGTGCCAGCACTTCCAGAATAAGCCCGTTTCCTCTACGCCAGCTGCTGCCAATGTGGGCCAAGGGCATGGCTTCAGTGTTGGGGTCCAGAGGCACCTCGGGCAGGTAGTGCCAAGGCTTCAGTGGCTACCTAGCTTGCCAGGCTAGCTGTCCTAAGCAAGAAGGCATTCAGCATTGTTGGGGACATTGTGACACCCCACCACACCTCCTTGGATCCTGCTTTGGTGGAACAGCTGGTGTTCCTGAAGGTGAATCTCCCACTGCTGGGGTTCCCCAAGCTCCACCTGCAGATAAGGTGAATGCCACCCTCCTCACTCCATCTGCACCTATTTCCATTTTTCTTTTTTTTTTTCAGCAAGGCTTTTGACAAGGTCCAGAACAACCTTCTTATAAACAAGTTGTAGAAATGTAAGCTGGATAAAACCACTGCAAGTTATCTATCTAACTGGCTCAATAGCCATAAGCAAAGGGTAATTATTAACATTTTTATGTCAGAATGGATGGAGGTTTCAAATGGAGTCCCACAGGGGTTTGTCCTCAGCCTGGTGCTGTTTGTCTTTGTTAAAGACTTGGATGCTGGCATAGAAAACTTCTTGAGAAAATTTGCAGATGACATGAAGCTGGGAAGAATTGTGAACATGAAGGATGTGAACAGAATTCAGAAGTACCTTGGCAGATTAGAAAGTCGGGCTAGAGCTAAAAAGATGATGTTCAACGGGAAAAATGCAGGGTGCTATGACTTGGGAGAAATAATCAAAAACACAAATAAAAAAATGGGGGACACCTGGCTGGATGGCAGCTCTATGGAAAAGGACTTGGGACTCATGGTGGACCACAGACTCAATCTGAGTCTGCAGTGTTATGCAGCCATACAAAAGGCCAGCGCAGTTTTATTTTGCATTATTCACAGTAAAAGCATTAGGTGCGAGACACAGGATTGTCTCCCTGCTCAGCACTGATTAAACCTCATCTGGAGTAGTGTGTGCAGTTCTGGGCTCCTCATTTTAATAAGGATATAAAGAAGTTAGAGAGGGCCCAGAAGTAGGCAGCAAAAATGATGAAGGACTTGGAAGGCAAGTCATATGAAGAGAAGCTAAAGGAGTTAAGCACTTTTTCTGCAAATGAAACATGCTTAACAGGGGACATGATAGCAGTCTTCATATACTTGAAGGTCTGCCATAAAGAGGGAAAGCACCTTTTCTCTCTTGCTGCAGAGAAGAGGATGCAGACCAATAGCTTGAAGTTGCAGCAAAGTACATTTAGAGTAAATATCTGGAAAAACTTGTTCATTGTGAAAATAGTGAGGTAGTGGAATAGGCTGCCTAGGGAAGTTGTGGACTTTCCCATCACTGGAGGTTTTCAAGAGGAGGTTGAACAGCCAGTGGTCAAAGATGATCTAGGAGTATTTTTCTACCATGGATAATTCCCACGTTTCTGGGCTTTGCTGGTTGCTCCCCCCACCCACTTTTTTTTCACTGCTGTATGCATCAGGGTGTTTTTAAGCCTTCCCAGAGGCACTGGGTATTGGACACAGCTAAGGCTTGGGTCTTCATTTGTGGTTTCCTGATTCTCTATAACAGGACCCCTTTGTCAATCACTGCTGTGTCTACATGAGACATGTTGTTGCACAGTAGACTAATCTACTTTGCCATAAAACAGCGTCATTAACACGTGCAGGCACTTACTACACCGTAAATTATTCTACTGCGCAGTAAAGCCAAATGGCATGGATTGCATCTGTAGGTGCACTCAGTGGCTGGGTCTACACAAGACACTACTGTGGAATCATTGCTACATATTTATTTAGTACTTGTATAAACAAGCACTAAATAAATGCGCAGTAACCCGAGTTATTGCAGGAGGAGGAGTAGCCTAATACTACTAATACTGCTAATACTGTGCAGTAGCATTGCGTCACGATTTTTAGCAAGTGATGCTACTAGTGCACAGTAGTATTGGGCTACTTCACAGTTAGCATCTTGTGTAGATGCACTCATGATGATAAAAACATTGCTCATTGATTCTGTGATAAGTCTAATCACCTGAAAGGAATGCAAAAGTACTATTAACTATGGAATTAATTGACCAATTGTGAATGTGTGTCTACTATTAATATATAATACTATTAATGCCTTTTGCATTTAGGACAGAAAATATAGTTTTCCATTTTAATAAATTATCCCAAAATAATGTGGTAGTTAGACTAAAGATGCAGAACTTGGTCCAGTTTGCCTACAAGAAAAGTCAATATACCCAGTGTTTTTAAATATATAAAGTTAGAATTTAGATTAAAGGAAAAAAAATAATAAGCTTTACATGTTGATCTCATTATAAAAAGGATTGGTCTATCAAATTTATAAAGTAAATTAGCTCTGTTTGAAATGGTTTATAGTAAAAAATTCTGGCTTATTTATTTATTTTTGTTTACCAGATAATGTTTTTTTCACATTAAAAAGTGAAAGTAACAGAAAATATATTAAAAAATTATGAAAGCTTCAAGACAAAATACAATATATATTTTTAAATGACAGAGAAAATAGTCAATCATCACACTTACGTGACTGAACACTCCTGACTAATTTTGAGTAGTTAGGCGTCATATGGCTGCTGAAATAATTGCCTTACAACTGAAGAATGGCTGTTGCATAATCATCATTATTAGAACCAATGAACTATATGGCTGTGTCAAATTTGATGAGGAAAGGGTTTAATAGGAGTTCTAATTCAGTGTTTAGTATAGAAGAAATCAATTTATAACAAAGACTTACATTTTTGGTCAAAGGTGTCCTAGGCTGAGATAGGAAGTCATTGAAAGAAATTATAATTTCAACCTAAAAGTAGAAAATAAAAGTGGAGGTAAAAAGCTCACTAATGCTTTGATTATGTACACATTTATGCAGGAATTTAACTTTATCTACCCGAGTAGTCTCATTGACTTTAATATGTCTCCTCCCACATGTAAATTAAATGTGTGTACTAGCATTTGCATGATAAAGCCCAGCAGTTACACGCTGGATCAAACCTCCAAAACAAACATCTATGCTGCACCTGTTTCTTCCAAGCTCCTACTTCTCACCTGTGCTGTGGGTGCAGCTTCCAGTCCATGGAGAGCTGTGCCAGGGCTGGGCAGGTTCCAGCTCTGCTCATTTAGCTTCCATGAGGGGTGAGGGAGCAGGTAGGGGAAAGCAGTGGCAGTGCAAATGCCTGGTCCAAGCACAACTTCACATAGGCTAGAAGCTGTTGGACTAGAGCTAAGTTATTCCAGTCCACAAGATGTAAAAAGGTTGTTGGCTCCTGCTTTACATCCTTTATAAAAATACATTGCCTAATATTGGCCAAAATGACCCAATCAGATGTCTTACTGGGTGGTACTATGAGCTTTCATGTCTTGCACTCAGTATTTATGTCATAGAAACCCAGAACTTCATTTGGTGTGTTAGGGTTGGAGTCGTGTTGTAGCCATGGTCATCCAGAAAACATGTGAGAAACAATGATATTTTTGGTAATGTCTGTTTTTGGATCAAATTTTTACTTGGAAAAGATCTTAAGTACGCTTTTGAGCATAAAAGTACCCTTACTCATCTGTTTGGTGTTAGCAACCGTATCACATAGTTGACTCATACTGAGTTGTAATCTGTTATAATGCCTCATCCTCGTTAGCTATCTCTTGATTCAAGTGTCTCTACCAAAGCTCACTGATGAATCTTAAGGTGACTTAAGAGTCCAATCCTTGAGTTCCACATCCATCTGTAGGAGTCCAGGTCCTTCAACAGGGGAGACTGGGCTTTAGGCTGGGGTTCCTCTCCTTTTCCTTCCTCTGCTCCCTCCTCTTTGCTCTCTTCTGTGCTTTGGTTGCAGTGCCATTGGAGTCAGTTAGCAGCCAGTTCCTTTCAGCTCTTGATATCAGCATCTGTTTTCTTGGAGCGTGCCTTCAATGTATCCTTGTAGCATTGCCTCTGGCCTTGACAAGATTTTATGCTGCAACTGAGCTGGAAGTAGAGCACTTGTTCTTGGAGTCAAGTGTCTCGTCCAGTGAAGTTTTGTGCTTGAGGATCATTAACTCAATATTTGTAATACTGGCTTCAGCAAAGATGCTGGCATTTCTGTGCAATGTTCCTATTTGATATGTACAATTATACAGAAGTACCATTGATTAATATTCCAGGATCTTGTGATGATGATGGTAAGTCACCAATCTTTCACATCCATAGAGGAGAGTCAGGTCAATGACTGTGTTCTAGACCTAGATCTTGGTGTCTTTTTAGAGATTAATAAAAACATGCCAAAGCAATTTCCCAAAGGAGGCACTTGTGCACCAGGTTCTTTGCTGGATATCCTCAAAGTTTACTGTCTGAGAGAAGTGGCTACTGAGGTAGGGAAAGTGCTCAACTACTTCTAGAGTCTTTCCATCAATAGTAATTTGAGTATGGAGGTCACATTCATTGTCTGGGATAGAGCACTTTATTTTTTTTCCATGTTGCAAGAAGTTCACTAGGCATCTAAGCAGAGATCCAGCAGTCTAGATGTTTTCCTCTGTGTGTGCAAAGATGGCACAGTCATCAGTGTATTGAAGGTCAAGGATGTTTGTTTTGAATACTTCAGCTTTCTAGTGAAAGTGTCACAGATCAAAAAGCCTGCTAGCTGTTCAGTATTCAATGTCATTTTCAAAAAGGAGGTAGTCCTTAGCAAGAACCTGGATCATGGTTAAGAACATGGAGAACAGATTTGGGGCAATGATGCATCCTTGCTTGACCCCACTTCAGATGTCAAATGGATCTGTCTCTGATCCACTATAAACAGTGGTTGCAGTCCTCTGGTCATGGAGAAGCCTCAGGACCTTGAGGTATTTTTCTGGGCATCCAGATCTAACCAGTGCTTTCTACAAGGCTTTCCAGCTGACAAAGGCCTTAGTAAGGCTGATGGCAGAGGATGGTTCAGGGGGCAAGTAAGGATTTTCCCTGCTGTGTAAAGGAGGGACATACCTCAGTACTGCCAAATACCAATGGTAGTCATGATTCTGAAATTCCTCAGGTCCCTAGATATCTCCTTTTTATTCCAAATTTGAAGAATAAATTTGTGGAGACTCAGCATCAGTTTCTCAGAAGCAGCTTTGAAGATTCCATCAGATATACCATATAGTTCAGTAGTTTTGTTGTTTTTGGTTTCCTTGTTGAAATGTCAGAATTCTTATAGAATAGGATGGTTGGCAAGGAATCCATTTTATTGGGTATTGAGCGATAAGCTTGATGGTGGTATCCATCACAATTGACTCATAGTTCATGAGTGCTTCAAGGTTCCCTTTCCATCTAGTTTGGATAGATTCTTTGTCTTTGAGGAGTGTCAAGCCATCCTGAGATTTCAAGAAAGTACAATCATGGAAAGTTGGGCTGTAGATGGCTTTTGTGGCCTGGAAAAAAACTATGCATGTCTTGTTTGTCAGAATAGAGTTGAATCTCCTTGACTTCATCTTGCTACCACTGATTTTTTTGATTTCCTGGATCACCTCTGAGCTTCAACTTTGAGAAGCTGAGATATCTTCTTCTTCTGAGATGATTTGTCATCTTGCCAAGCTGTCATGTCCTTCTCCAGTTGAGGAAAGTTTGGATCTCAGCATCAGCCTTGGTGCCAATGGGTGGTGTAGCCAATGGATTCAGCACAGACAATATGGATATGAGTTTTAAACCCCTTTCAGAGTTCCTCAGTGTTGCCTTCATTTGTAGGCAGGGCAGAGAGTTTTTCATGGAGACACTGTTGGAGAGCCTTACAGACATTTGGGTCTTGAAGAGATTTCGTGTTGAGTGTCCTTTACATTGCTTTTGGCTGTTTTTGGTCTTTTGGAGCAAGCTGGATGTTCAAAATGGATTTGACAAGATGATAATCTGCCAAGCAGCCATTAGTTCCTTTCATAGCTCAAGTTACATGGACATCCAGTTAATCATGGGCTCTAACAATAACAAAGTCAAGGAGATGCCAGTGGTTAGAGTGAGTGTGTCTCGTGGTAGTCCTGTATCTCTCACATTGTCTAAATATTGTGTTTGTAATGTCAAGACCAAGCTGTATACATTTGCTTAGGAGAAGGATGTTTTTGGAGTTGGCTTTCCATACTCCATCTTTCCCAGTGGTGCAGCTCCACAGTTTGAGAATATACCCAACTCTGGCATTGAAATTACCAAGAAAAATAATTTTGTTTACCTAGCAGATATTAATCAGAACATAGTCAAGATTGGAGTAAAATTGTTCTATGACATCATTGTCAGCAGCAAGGAAGAGGTTATACACACTGATGACAGTGGCATACTGGTTGTTGCTGAGTTTAAGACAGAAGGTGATAAGATGCTCATTGCCCACAGGAAGCTTGCCAAGTTGACAAATAAGCTGATTCTTGATGGAGAAATCGATACTATGAACATCTGTGTCCTGTGCTAGTTTCCCCTTCCAGAAAGTATAGTCTGCACCCTCTTCTCTCAGCTGATCCTTGTCCAGTTATCTTGTCTCACTTAGAGCTGCAGCGTCAATGTTATATCTCGCCTGTTTCCTGGAGATGATGGCAGCTCTTCTTTCTGGCCATATATTGTATTGATGGTTACCATATAAACAGCTCATGTTACAAAAACCATTATTATCTTGTGATATTTTCAAAGTGACTGACCCTACTGGATGGAATTATCCATCAAGGAGCAGATAAGACAGGAGCAGATAAGCTCTGAGGATCATCGGGACATGCAAGCCTCTCCACCACTACAAGGTCTCGATCCACAGAGAGGCATAATGCCTTTATCTTTTTTGGCAGTACAGCTGCATAGACAATTGTTGTCCATTTTGTTATGTATACATTTTCCCCTAGGTGTCACACCTCACTTCTGTTGCTATTTAATTTGATTGTGATGCTTAGAGCCCAGTTCCCTAATTCATCAAGTTCCTTTTGAATGTAATCCTACACTCCAAAGTATGTGCTTCCAAGCCCTCCCAGTTTTGTATCATACGAAAACTTGATTGGGGAGCTCTCTAGTCCTGCATGCACATCATTAATAAAAATGTTAAACAGTGTGCAATCCCACTGGAAGTCTTCTGCCATTCTGAATGATCCATTTATAGTTACTGTTTGCATACATTTTCTTGGTTGGTTTCTGTCCACCTCTATCTGGCTCATGTTTCTCTTGTTTATTTATGAAAATGCCCTGTGGGATTGTTTCAAAAATCCTTTTTAAAATCTAGGGATATTATATTCACTGCATCCCCTCTCAACCACCAATGCTACTATATTAAAGAAGATTGGGTTGTTTTGACAAGATAGTTCTGAACAAATCCAAATTTGCTGCTACTGATTGCCCCTTCCAACTCCAGAGGGTCCTCCTCTTCTCTGTCTTTTAAGGGGAAAGAGATACTGTGTTACTTGTCATCCATGATTTCACCAATATTGCTCTGAGACTTATCTAGTTCCTTCAACACCATGACATTAATTTTGTCAGAACTTGATATCTTAAATTAATTCAATTTTGTTAAAAATTCTTTGAAGTACCCTTTATTTATCATGATTCACAGATGTATATTTATTTTTGTCAACTGTATCTTTTGGGGGGAACAATGTAATGAAGTACTTATGAGGTACATCTACATGCGATGCTACATTGCCATAGCAACATGCTTCCACAGTATAGTGCATTGCTATGGTGACATAACAGCTAAAACTAACTGTGTGCCACTGGCATGGTGTTGTACATCCGGTTACAAAAGGAAGTACTAAATTATGGCGCAGTAACAATGGTGCCATGGGGCACGTGTAAACACGCCCATGAAGGAGTTCTTCATGCTTTACATTTTACATTAATAGATTACCTTCACTATGTTGCTAAAAAAAATTGTGGTGAAGAAACTGCAGTTCCTTTTCTCCTACACTAGCAAGCAAGGACTTTAGGGGTGTGTGTGGCAAGGCATTTTTGGTGCTTGCCACTTTAATAGCTAGAACAGGCGGCATAGAAGTCTTCAAGTGGCTGCACTCCCAATCAGGAGTCATATGGCCAGCAGGAAGCTGCCCGATTGGGAAGTGGGACCAGCTACCTGATATTAGAATAGGCCCCGAGTAGTAGGGCCAGCAGTTCGCTGCAACCAGCCAGAGGAGGAACATCACTCAGCTGGAGCTACTGCTCACATAACTTGGAGGTACAGGGCAGGAACTATGGGGATGGCAGGAGGTTCCTGGTCCTGGGTCATGATGTAAAACTACACTCTGCTAGGGTAGGGTGGTAGGGCAGGGCTGCCTGTAGTGGGATAGTCGCCAGGAAATGCCACACCAGTTGCTGCTCAAGTGAAAGGTACATATGGGCTGCCTTATAGCCCTAGGCCCCACAACCTGGTGGGTAACTTCAGAGTAGAGACATGTTAAGTGTCCAGGCTCATCTATGGACACATGAGTCTCATGCAGTGTAAGACTCATGGCCCCAGTGAACAGGGATTGAATAGTGACCCCAGCAAAGGGGTGGAGTATTGACCCCAGTAAGGGGATGTAGAATGAGTAACAGGCTGCACAGAGTAGGTTTCACAGAGGTGGCCTGAAGGGCTGTGCATGGGGGCACAGAGTAGGGTCTGTGTGATGTGAAGGGCTGTGGAGGGGCATGCAGAGTAGGCCTTGTGTGGCCTGAAGGGCTGAGCGTAGGTCAACCCCAATGGTTCTAGAACATAAGCCCCAAGAAGGGGACATGAGTGGAGGCCCCAGTGAGGGGGCAAGGATTGATGAATTGAGGCTCCAGTGAGAGAGCAAGCAATGACATGTCTGAGGCCAAGGTGGTCCAGAGGCAGTGTGTCTCAATAACAAGGCATGCAGTGCATGTCTGAGGATGAGGATACCTATTTGTCTGTTCAAAATTGCCCTCAGTTCTAAGGCCCACCCAATAAACCGGTAGCACCCATTATACAGGGGCTAATGGATGAATGAAACAACTGATTTCATGGGACAATGAAGGGGAAAAAATAAGATAGGACCCCCTTGCCATGAAAGCAGGAGGCTGCCTAATCTGTGAGGCCCCCACTACCCAAGCCAGGGCTTGCACCCAGGTCTCAAAATGCAGGTTCTCCTGCTTGGGCAGTTGGCACTTCACTCTGTGCATGCTGGTGAGTGCTAGAAAGGGGGCTCTGCTGCCTGAGCTAGAAGGGCCAATGGTGGAGGGTCCAGGCCCTGTAGGTGTGGGTCACTCCACAGCATGCATAGCTGTGGTTCCCCCACTGGGGGGCCACATTGGTGGGGCTGGGGCTAGGGCCAGAGACAGGCTGAGTGGGTGTGCTGGTTGATGTGGTGCACCTGGTTCCCTCAGGTGCCAGTGGTCTAGGCTTGGGAGCAGGGCCCTTGCCCATCCCACCCCCAGCTGTGGAGGAGGCTGAAGAGGAGCCCGTCCCCCTGCCCTTGCCCTTAGTTCCTGATGCTTGGGAGGGGGCTTGGGAATTCCTCTAGGAGAAGCCTGGACAGGCGAGACCCCCTGGCCCTGCTGAAGTCTTGCCAACCCCTGCAGCAGAGGTCTCAGTCTTCTCTAACCCTGGAGGAGGACATTTGGACTCTGCTCTGGGATGGGACTGCAGGGGCATGCATCCCCTCAGGGGCTTGGCTGGGATCTGCTCCCATAGTGGGGACTACAGGAAATTCTGTGGGGACATATGGCCCCCAGAAGGTTCCTGCCCTGCCATTACTTAACATAAGGGAAAGGAAAATCAGTAAATAAAAGTAAATTAAACAGTGGGGCGGGGGGGGGGAGGAGTTGAAGCTCACTGAGCTACAGCCCCACAGAAAACCGGGCCAGCTATGCTTGGGAAAGGTTGGGGAGGACACACACACATGAGCTAAGAAGATTTGAGATGGCTTACTCAGCTACACAATGAACACCGGGATGGGTGGGATAGACCACAGGACTTATCACATGATGGCAAAACACACAGGGAAGCTGCTAAAGCAGATCTAAAAGATGGCTGGAGAGGTGGAGGGACTTTGTTTGTGGAAACTCGGACTCCATTGGGGCCTCCAGCCAGGCACTAAGCATCAGGGTAGCAGGCAGAAACACAAACACAAGAATCGATATGATAAGGCAGCTGTGGGGGAGTGCAGAAGCAACTGTCAATTAAGGATGTAATCAATTGCAGGTAAAGTGTTGGGTGGCGCACCAGGAAATCTCCCCGTCTCCTGAGAGGGGGCAGCAGCAGTGGTAGAAAGCATCCGGTTCAGCCATTCAGGGTGTGCTCTCAGTGACAGTAGGGGTAAAGGGGGGTGGCCTGCCAAGGCTGTTGGTGTAGGCAAGGTACTCCAGCAGTGATGGTGGGGGATGGGCCCAAAGGCCATGCAGACTTCTTCCCCAGGTTGTCCCCCAACTGTAGCTTGGTGGTAGGCTGGGCAGCAGGCCAGAACAAGAGTTCAGAAGCTAGGGTGCAATGCTGGGGTGTGATGCAGTGCTGTGCCCCCCATTCAAAGAGGGAAGCAGCATGCAGCAGAAGCCCCCCACAGTGGGGAGGGGAAAGCAACACCAGCAGTAGCAGCTCAAGGCAAGAAGGGGTGTAGCTAACTTACCCACAAAAGCTCTGAGAACAAGCTAGCAGTATCCAGAAGCAGGAAGGAGCCTGGCCATCTTCTCCCCAGAAGCTCCTGAAACCAAGCTTACAGCAGCCTGGGACAGGAAGAGGCATGGCCACCTTCTTTCCAGAGGCTCCTCCCCCAGAAGCTCCTGAGAGTAGGTAGCCTGAAGCTGTTTACATGGGCAGCTTATTATACTGCTGAGGCTAGCACAGGGCAGGTTTTTATACTGGTGGGGTCAGCATCTCTGCTGGCTCCAAGCTCTAGTTTCCCCTGGTTGCAGCTCTGGGAGGAGCTAGACAAGGTTATTTTGTCTCAAGTGGTGCAACTTGCCCCACACCAAAATGCATGTCCAGGCATGTACACTCAGGGAAAAATTCCCAGCTCAAATTTGTGCTGCTACAATTTGAGCTGCTGCAAAGGTACATGCCTGCATATGTGGATATGCACATAAATTGTTTTGGTATATGTAGATTGTTGGTAATAAACGTCAGTTCCTAGTTAGTTTGCTGGGTAGAATTTTGTTGAGTTTTAGGGAAACTAATTTGGTTAATGGGAGTGCAAGCCAACAGCTGATAATGCTTGTACAATATCAAAAAAGTAAGTAAGTGGACAGTTGCAAATTATCTCTCTCTCTTCCTACATCACTTGATTAGGTGCAATATTGTTTGTTTGTTTGTTTGTTTGTTTGTTTGTTTGTTTGTTTGTCTAAAAGCTCTTTGTTGTAGTTAAAAATCTACATAAGGTGCCATCATTTAAATCAACAGCATTAAAAAGTTATCATCAATCAAAGCCAGCAACTGAATGGCAAAAACAAACAAACCAAAGCTAGAAAAATAAATGCATTCTTGATTAAATGTCTGTGTATATATTCAGTACTTTGTCATAACAAGTCAGTTCAGTAAACTTTTACATGCCAAAGGTAACTAGCAGGAAGAATAAGTTTTATTCAGCACACAATTTGGTTTTACATCTACATTTCACTTTCTTGGCATGCTGTTTTATAGAAATATAGCTGGTCATTAACAAAACATTGCATGCCTTGCAACCATGTTGTTTTTCATGCAAAATAGACATTTGTAGAAGAATTACAGATGGGAAAATATGCCTGATGGAATTTCTTCTTCATTACAAAATTATCCTGATGTTAGCACTTTGCAATCACTTCATTATGCATGTAGAAGACATGGAAAATCAAGTGCTGCTATTATAATACCAATCTTTACTAACATTTGCTCTTTCAGACTGCAAAGTGATAGATTATGTATATATGTATAAAAAGATCATTATAGAAAGATTTACTTAAGTTATCAGAGAAAATACCTCATTACTACTAGCTCAATTTAGCAATAAATAAGTTCTGCAGATGTAGCTTCTTACGGGGCTCTTAGTTTCTTATTGCCCCCTCACCTTGCACTTTCCTGGCAGCAGATCTGGCTCCAGCAGTGGCAAGGGCAGAGCAACAGTGGTGGCACACAGTATAGGATCAGTAGACAGAGGTTTGCTGCTGCAAGTGAAAAATGTCACCTGGAAATTGGTGAGTTTACATAACCCACCAATTTATTGTTAATTGGCAAAAAAAGGATGTGATATCAGCTCTACATTAGCAAGTCGCTGACTTCTGGCTATTCTCTACTGTTGCAGTACTGGCCAGTTACACATCTGGGAAGGATGGTTCAAATACTGTCCTGAGAGAGAAAGGGAGAATTTGAATTCAGATCACTGACATCTGTGACCATGGCATATTACTTCATATATCTGTGTGCCTCTCACATTTTGGTCCACAAACTGGATTATGAACTTATCACAGAAGCTAAGCATGAACAGGACTGGCGGTTTTGTGGTGTGATGTCTCCACAGTATTCTCTGAGGCTAGATGACATGGTGCTGCATTTAGTCCTTTTTCAGTGCCTGAGAGCAACAGAGCTATAACTTTCTTTCCAACCACGGTGTACAAAAATATTGTGCTGTTAGAAGTGATTATTCTTGTAAAAATCCCATTGTTTGTAGAAGAGAAGTGGTAGTTTTAAGATGGTGTAGCAGGGACAGGGTCCTGACCCCTGCCACGCTCCCATGGAAACAGCCTGGTGGGCAGGAGAACTCACCTGTCTGGGTCCAGATGTGCAGCACAGCTCAGGTAGCTGGGGAAGCACAGCTGCCAGCAATCCCAGAATCACCGGAACTTATGCTCCAGGGAACCAGCCCTAATTGGCAGCTAGCTTAAAGAGACTATGCTGAGGGAAGTTCAGCATTTGACATCCCCAGGAAGAAACCTGACCAGAGGCAGAAGGAACAGGGAGGAACTTGGAGGAGCAGCCCAGCACACCTAACCCACAGGAGCTGAGAAAAATGACAATCTGTGAGGAGAGAGATCAATCCTTTTACCTGAAAGAGAGAAGTAACCAGGGAAAAGGGGAAAGACAGAAACCCAGTCCTCACAGAAGGCCAGGTTGTTCATCCAGGGGAAGAATCCCCATGGAAGGGGTTGGGTCAGCCCACCAAGGGAGGGAAAGGGAATGAATAAAAGCAAACTAGTTTGCTGTGGCAAAGCTGGGACAGAGGCAACCCTGAGGCTGCCAGCATAAAGAATAGAGCTTAGGTGTTTTGCCAGTGAGCGGAGAGCCAAACAGGGGTATGCTGCCAGTGGCACAATAGACCCAGAATGAGGGAGAAGAGATTTGAGAGAGGTACTGGTTAATTTTGAGTTATAAAACAATAAAGTGAGCAAGGACCAAGCTGGCAAGGACGAAGGGGATCTACCTTTGATTTAAATTCCTCCACCCTAAGGAAGAGTAATTGCAACAAACAGAGAGGGGAAGAACCCTTAGCCCACCAATTTGATTTGAGTTGGGGAGAAAGGAACCTACAAGCCCAAAGAGGGTGACTGAAGAGGAGGTGGAGGCCTCAGAACTTACAAAGGAAGAACTCCTCTCCAAGGGATCTCGAACAGTTCTTCGATTTGAAGAGAATCTTCAAAGAGCAATGGAGCTGAGGAGAAAACAGGATAAGCTTCCATGAGTTGAAGGTCTGAAAGGGAGAGGCCTAGACTACCTCCACTCACCATCCACAGAGAACAGTGAACACTCACCTGAAAGGAGAGACGCAGGGGTAGGATGCTATGAGCAGATTCTAGGAAGATCACAGCAGGGTATGTTTGCTTAAGCTAGTTGAGCTGACCAGTTTTACTTTTGCTGCTGGCTTTGGCCAAGGACCCACTGTCCAGGACCCTTGCCTCTGCTGTAGCCAGGCTAGTGCATAATACTCTGAGGACACCTCAGGCGTGTTAGTGATGCAAAACAAACAAAATAATTTAAACAAATATGTTAGCGCTTAACTGTCTCCCAGTGGTTCTTCCAGGCTTCACCACCTGGCTGCCTTTCAGTTTTCAGAGACTTTGCAGAGCCTGCAGGCTTATACAAAGTAAATGAGCAAGCAAGCAAGCAAACAGACAGAGAAGAGCCCTGCTCCAGGCTCTTCTGGTGGCTGCTTAACCCCATGGCAATTCCAGGCAGCCTGCTTCCTGCGCTAGGTGCAGCCCCGCTGTCTTTTATCCTTCCCATTCTGGGCTCACGTGGCTAATACTTTCTCACTCCCCATACCTGTGTCAGTTTCCTTGCTGTGGGGCTCGCTACACCCTAGGACCTGGTTCCCCAGCCTCTGGTGAGTTCTCCCAGGTCTGGGGTGGATGTCTAGAGGTGGTTCTGGGGAGTGGGGCTGTTCAGACTTCCCATAACCCCTAGTATAGGGGGGGTTAGAGCCCTGCAGAAGATCATGAGACCAGATGGACATGCAAGCCAGAACATTCATTCATTAAGGTGTGGCAGTCGAGTCTGGGGAGATGCATTGCAGTCCAAAACACTCAGTGCACTTTCAAGGCGAGAGAATATGACTCGCTCACACATGGATTAAAATGTTAGGGGTTATCTTCAACTCATGTAAAAGCTATCAGTTGTCTCAATTTTAAAATGCCAGCTCGTAAGTTAGCTTCATGTTTCAGGAGTACACCTTTTTCTCTTTAGTGTAGATATACCCTAATGGCAAGAAGAAAGAGCAGTATGCTCATTATAAGTATTGCCAGAGACCTGTGTATCATGGCCTTATGCTTTGTGGCACAATAAGAAGTTTATTGACTTCTGGACACTAGACTAGCCTCCAGTAGATGTATGATCCTGTTGAGACGGGATTGGGGAAAAACAAATCCTAGCTAGAAAACTCCACTTAGTGAAATGCTGTAATTTAGTAATTATAAGTGTTGGTTATTAAACTGCCAAAAAAACCAGGTCCCTTTAAACCTGAATTTTTCAAAATAGGGAAGGATATCAAGGTGACACCATTATCTTAAATGCATAAAACTAACCAAAAAGTATATACAGGAAAGGAGTTGCTAACAAAATCTCTATTTTACTAGAGTCAGTACATGTACATACTGGGTGTGTTTACACATTCATTAATGTGCCGTAATCAGCCCTTTTGAGCATTAGACATGCTCACTGACTATGTGTCACAATAGTCTGTTATTTATATCTGTTTACTTATTTAGTGCAGTTGAATCTTATAAAGGATTAATCTCTTTCATCTGAGGTCATCCAAGTCCTATCAGAATCATGAGAATCCTTTCCTGACCCACGCTGCAATATGTTTCCTTATGCAAAAGGGAGCTAAGTCTGGCATTCTTAGGACCTCTGCTCTGTCAGCTCTGTAGATGGGGTTGTGAAAGAATAAATCAACATGCTACCACCTTTACCTTTTACATTCCTTAGGCTAAATTAATTTTCTCCACAGCCAGCCTCAAAAAGATACTTTCTGACATGACAGTAGCCCCTAGGGCCATGTCCAGACATGTACAAGTGTATGTTTGCAGTGGCACAAGTTGCTGCAGTGCACAGAACAGCACACATGCTTCATTGCAGGACAAGTCGTCCTGAAACAGGCAAGCTGCTTTTGCCCAGCTCTGCAGCTAACAGTCTCTTCTCGAGGCCTGAAGCAGCAGGGACACAGGTCGGGCAGCATGGAGGCCTGGCCAGCAGTCAGAGCATTGCTCTGGATGGCCTGGCCTCTGTGTGTGCTACCATATGATTATGATTTCTTCCTTTTTTTTGCTACTGGGAAATACTGGTAGCAAATTTTGGCCCGTGCTGCAAATTTTCAGTGTGGGACGTGTTTTAACATTCACTGTGAAGTTTTTGGGACCACAAAGGCTTGGAGCACCATAAACCACATGCCCCTACATGTTGGGAAGTGGTCTAGAGGTTCTAAATGTAGTTAGTGCTTGTTTAAGATGGGTACTGTGCAAGCACATACTATAGGACAGTCCCTGAAACAACAAACATATAAACTCAACCCAGTTTTAGAGCAAAATTTCATTGCTAAGATGAGTTACACATGCAGTTTTTAGGCATCTAAATCACTTAAAATATTCTGCTTTGTCCCACACAATGGCCTGTTCTGCTTACATACCTACATTCCTCACATAGTTATATTTTCACCCCATATAATTAAGTTTGTCCTAAGTTTGATGATGCCTCATTAGAATTGTAGAACTCCATTTATATTCCTTTACAATTATACTTCACCATGGATGAACAAACACCAGATATCCAAAAACCATGACTGGCAACTGTTTCAAACTAAATTAAGACCATGGTGAAGGTACTCACTTTGCTCCCAGGAGCTTAATGGTCAAGATGTGGAGTACCTAGACTCTAGGCTCACCTCCCACTGAAGGGATTTGAATCCTATTCCCCTCCAAACACAGGACAGTGCTCTAATCAGTAGTGTAAATATGGGATGGATGATGGTACCAGCCCTGCTGCCACTTAGGGAGCACAACTTTCTCAGCTGTGTCTTTGTTCCTAATCACAAGACTGTAGAACAATCCAGGCTTAGAATATCTTCCTGCTACAGCTAGGCCACTGGGCTGCCAAGAAATGAGTATCATGGGGACTGAAAGCAAACAAATGAGAGAACCTGACACTGATGCAGACAGGTAGAAGCTGCCCTGGCATGAGGAAGTGAGGTCTTTCTTCCACTTGTTTGTGCATTTTTGCACCCCAGAATGATTAGGAAAACTGCATAAGCAGCATTAGGAGCAGAGAACAGGCTTTACGTGATACTGTACCTGCTGGAAACTCTCAGTGGGGCTGGAATAGATGCTTAGACTGCAGTAATTGGAAAGGTTCATTACAGTACTTTTTGATGAAGAAAAAGCCCCTTGGAAAATATGAACCAGAATCTGTAACAGGAAGAACTGTGTGCTTGTGGTTGGAAATGGAAAGAAAAAGACAGCATGATGGGTTTGTCACAGCTAATTCTCTTCTGAAATCTCCCACAACTCCTCTCAACATACATTCAGCTTACACAGAATGGTGATGGGTTATATTAATGCTTGGTTTGTACTAATGATCTGTTTGTTTTCAAATCTCCTATGCATAGAAGACCAGACTTCCCCATCTATTTATGTTGATGCAACTCATGAGGTTCAACAAGGACAAGTGCACTTAGGACAGAACAGTTCCATGCATCAGTACAGGCTGGAGCCAAGTGGCTGGGCAGCAGCTCTGCAAAAAAGGACCTAGGGGTTACAGTGGACAATAAGCTGACCATGAGCCAGTAGTATGCCCTTGTTACCAGGAAGACTAATGGCATACTGAGCTGCATTGGTAGGTATGTTGCCAGTAGCTTAAGGTAAGTGCTTATTCCCCTCTATTCAGCACTGGTGAGGCCACACACATCTGGAGTACTTTGTTCAGTTTTGCCACCCCCCTACAGAAAGGATATGGAAAAAATGGAGAAAGTCCAGCAGAGGGCAACAAAAAAGGTATGGTGTTGGGAAACATGACTTAGAAAGACTGAGGGAACTGGGATTATTTACTCTATAGAAGAGAAGACTGAGAGAGGACTTAATAGCAGCCTTCAGCTACCTGAAGGGGAATTCAAAAGAGGATGAAGCTAGACTGTTCTCAGGGGTGGCAGATGGCAGAAGAAGCAGCGATGGTTTCAAATCGCAGCAAGGAAAATTTAGATATTAGAAAGAAATTCTGCACTAGGAGGGTACTAAAACACTTAAGCAGGTTACCCAGAGAGATGGTGAAAGCTCTATCCTTGAAAGTTTTCAAAATCCAGCTATACAAAGCTGTGGCTGGGATGATCTAGTTGGGGATGGTCCTGCTCTGAGCAGGGGATGAACTAAATGAGCTCCTGAGGTCCTTTCCAACCCTAATATTCTATGATTTGATGAACTCCAGTAGGCTGACCTCTATTATAAAACAATAAAAAATAGTGATGTGACTTGAACTATATATCAGTATGTGTGTGTATAAATGTGTGTGTATGGTGAATGTGATGTATTTGACATTCGAGTTATTAGATAAAAGGGCTCACACAGCTTGGAAACAGGGCTTGGAACACAGGGTTCCTTCCTTTCTCTCCCTGAGCCACAGCATTAAGTTTCTTCTTGGTTACTTTCCTTCTATCTCCATGACTCCCTCTTGGCTGCCCTGTGAGCCAGCTTCAGTAGCAGGTGCAGAGGTAGAAGCTGTTTTCCTGCCTTGGCTGCTGTATAAGTTTGTGATTAGGGCTCTCTGTTGGAATACAGGAGGTGCAAACCCAAGCTTGGGAGAAAGCATCCTAAAATCTAGGTCTCTAATGTCTTAGGCCTGTGGTGCTCAATGTTGAGCCAGATCCCACATGCAGGGTAAGTCTGCAGACCTGATAACACTTGCAGACTTAGTCCACACTGTATCTTGTGTGCCAGCACACCACTTGCTAACCATACCTGGCCACTGTACCTTAGCATATGTCCTCACTGAAATTAATAAAGAGCCTCCTGGATAATTAAAGGTCTCTCTCTCAGTCTCTATATGATAGTCACTGAAGTGAATTGAGAGGGATGTGTGGCTTTGCAGGACAAAATAGAATTCACTTATAAGGAGCATAGTACCTATATACTACATCTTACTGTGACAGGGCACCAGAAGCCCCTTTCACTTTAAGTAGAGACTGCAACAGGCCAAGTCTCCTGGGTGTGGCTGAATAAAATGGCTACCCATTCCAGCTATGGCCAATGATTGCCTGGCCTGCCTCAAATGGAAGTAGTAGGTCAGGTGATTCAAAGGGCCCTATAAGCCCAGGGCTTCAAGGAAGGGGGACAGTCTGGTGATGCAGGCTGCAGGAAACAGAGCTCTGGGGTGGAGTGGGACCTTACTAGACACAGGAAGGAGTCCAGGCTGTAGGAAGCCATTGCACCATCAGGAAGCCAAAGAGCCTTGGTATTTTGGAGCCTTGTGTGGTAGTGTTGGCATGATGTGGTATTAACCCATTGTGGGGAACCTTTTGTTTCAAAGCAGATGCTCATATTTTTTCATTTGTGTTTATATACCAGAGGACCAGACTGTGATTGTAGCGGTAAGAGGGGGCCACCAAGAGAGTTCCAGGGTTACCCCAGGTCCTAGACCCTTCGAAGGATCCAGCACTGTTGTTAGTAGAGGAACTGTGGTGTTGGACAGCAAAGACTGTGAGCACAAAGAGGGTAGGGCTGGAGCTGGGACCTGGGAACCTATAGTCCTGAGACCGTGGACCTCAGGTGGAAGGGTCTAGCCAGAGTAAAGTGGGCTAAGACCAAGGGGCTACAGCCCAGACAAGGGCCTAAAAGCCAAACCCCTCCCTGCCCTCTAGGAGCATCCTCACCATCTAATCATAATATCTAGGCATAGCAGTTGAGACAACAGGGTGGTACCTGTGGCAAAGTGGGGATCCCTGACCAGCCATACTGCTAGTTTTTCCACCTGCCTCTGGGCATGCCACCTACCTGTTTCACCTGCTATGCCTTATTGTTTCTTAATTAACGTGTTAATTAAGGCAGGAGGCTGCCCATTCTTGCCCTGATGCTAGGGGGTGCTATTTGATGCTCTGTTCCTTCCCTACACTGCAGCCCAAGCCTCATAGATAGCATCCAGATGAGATACTGCTCCCAGCTACAGCCAGACCAAGCTTAGGCCTCATTGTCAGGCCTCAGATGCACACACATTCATACCACCATCCTCCCACTAGGGCCTCTCACACTCCACCCCCTCTCACAGGGTCTCTTTCACATGTTGACAACGTGTACTGCCTTGCTACCTCTTGAAGCAGGCCCCTTAGGCCATAGGCTTTAGCTAGCTCGTACCTTGGGATCCAGACGTGCCATCTTTTGGGCCTCTCCTGTGACCCTCACCAGGGTAGTGGCCAGCCAGTTACCTGACTGGGTCTAAGTTTTCCCTGGTGCCTTCCAGGGCAACTCTATACATTCAGACATTTTCCCCTTACTGGGGTTTCTCAACTCCACCCCCTCACTGGGGCTTCTTGTCTCGCACCAACCCCTCACTGGAGCCCCTAATCTCAGCCTCCCTCACTGGGGCTCCACTCCATCCCCTTACCGGCATCACAGGCTTCTTTCCCCAGTGGGCTGAGGTGGCTATAGCCAAGCCAGGCCCCCACTCTCACTCCTTGGCATCTTGCACCCCACAGGGCTCAGATGGCTGCAGCTGTGCCTCGCCCCCACTCTCACTCCTCAGGGTCTTGCACCCCACAGGGCTCAGGCAGCCACAGCCATGCCTGGTTCCAACTACTGCTAATGTTACACGATCCACCCAAAGGTGAGGGCTGGAATTAAGGCGCTCCTACCTGCCTTTCACTGGGGTGGTAACTTGCCTGCATTTCCTCAGGGCACCTGCACCACTAAGAGCCCCATCAGGCCACCCACTCTCGGCAGGGTGCAGTTTTAGGTCATGCCCAGGACCAAGAGCCTCCAAACCATCTCCTACAGCTCCCGTCTTTACCTCCAGGATATTGCATGTAGCCAGGCAATGTTTCTGCCTGGCCTGCCAGTTTATATAGAACTGGAACTGCTCTGTTTATATAGGTGGCCAGAGGTCTAAAATGGCTACCACAATCAAGAACCTGCTGGCTGCTCAGCTCCGCACAGCTCTTAAAGTGGCAGGCACCAAGAGTTCCCTGCCACAGGACCCAAGAGGCCTGAGGAGGCAAGCAAGGTAGGATCCAGGAAGCCACCGAGGAGCGACTTGGCCACACCAGTGCCAGATCCGTTACACCTATTGAAATCACAGGAAAAATATACATGAGTGAAGTTGAATACCTCCTTGATTCTGATTGTGTAAACCAGGACTTTGCCACCAGCTGTGCAGTAGATAGCTAATGGGCAAAACAGAATTTAGCCTTTAATAACCTCACATTTACAGATTAGAAACTGACTTATGGGAAGATTTCAACTTTCCCAGCTTTCATGGTCTGTCTCGGCTAAAGACACAACTTTTTTTTGGTTTCCTTATTCCATAGTGTCTACTATTAGATTATTCTTTCTCTCTCTAGACATGCATAGATCAAGTCCTTTCCTTTTCAAGACTGTAAATCTAGTGAATGTATTGTACAACAAAGTATGTTTGTCATTTCATTACCCATTATTATCTTATTAATGCGTAAAAAGCTCAAGCAATTAACTTTGTTGTATGTTGGGGACATAAGTGCACTTGTAATTTGAAAAAGTAGCCCATGGAATAACTATGGCTTGCTTCTCATTCAGCTCTGATGTTACCTTTTTATTTTAATTTTAGTTTAGCATGGGGAAAGTGTAAAAGAACATTGAGAACCCTGCTTTTGTTCACCTAACCCTGACAGTAGAAATAACTCTGCCAGACTATTAAAATCAACTTCCAAGCTGATTAGCCTCTTTTATTATACTTTCAGGAGCTCTGAGGCTTTATTTAGGTTTGATTGACCTTTTGGTTTTATAGACAGTTCTCTCATGTTGCAAATGCATTATCATGTGTTATCGTAATCAAATTACTGTCCCTTTTTATGAATTTATAAGTACAGCTATTGCACTTTTTTAGATCTCTATGTGAGGGATAAAATGCCTATTGAGAGAGCAGTGTGTCAGTTTAACAGATATCAAATGACTGCACCAATTTGTGTGGCTGATGGCACAATTTGTGTGGCAGCTGAATCACTGGGAGCTTTTTGAGAATGAGCTGCTACATCTCATAAAGTAGTAAATAAATACCATGCTGGTACATGCATTTAGAACGTTCCAAATTATGCATTATTTTCTATCAGAAAAATTTGGATGCAGTGGACTTTCTATTATGACTGCACTGTGACCCAAAAGAAACTGTTTTGTCCATCCACTGATTGGCTGCCCACAGGAGTCATTACATTTCATTCTTACAGTAAAACTCTTCTGATCCATTCAGCTGTGCTGCTACAAGATGATTTGTAATAGATTGTTTTCTTTTGTCTTGTGGGGAGCAAACTGAACAGCAAACAAGTTCCTTTGTAAGCACTCTGTACAAAATTGCCTACTAGATAGCTATGGAATTTTTGGCAATAATAATATACACAGAGACTATGAATAATATGAACACACAAGCCATAGAAACAAAGCAGCAGGATGCAGGCTATGAGAACTGAATGTTTTTTAATTAAAAACAAGCTTGTGAAAGACTCTTGAACGGTTCCACAAGAAGAGCGCACCATGCATTTTCTCCTACATGCAAACTTTATTCAGAACTGTGACAGGATGGCAACAGAGGGCTGCTGTGATGTCCCCTAGTGGCTGCCCTGGTCCTTCCTGGTTCCTGCTCCTCCCTCCCATGGTTTCACCCTGCTTCTTTGCCTGCTACTCCTTGATGTTGATAGGTAATGAAGGGATGCTGGGTAGCCTAGCGTATTCATGTTTGCTTGCTCTCTCTCTCTCACATGCCCATTATCTCTCTCTCTCTCTCTCTCTCTCTCTCTCTCTCTCTCTTCCTCTCTCTCTCTCTCTCTCTCATGCACACACGCCCATTCTCCCTCTCGTGCACGTACTTACTTCCTCAGGCTCTACCTGCCTTAAGGGCTAAATTCATGGCTTCCTTCCATCCATACAGCCATGCTCATGCCTCGCAGGTGTCATCTGGTTACCAATTACTCCCTTGCATAGGCTTTGGCCTTCCTAGCTTTAGTCTATGGGTTACTTTGAGTGTAGGCTGGTAGCTTAGGCCCATTGGTTCTGGCCTGGCCTTTCAGTCCCAGCCTCTTGACAGCCCTAGGCCATCTGTGTCACCCCCTCTGGGCTCTTGCTTTGGCCCTCTCAGCATCAGACCACCTGTATCCTTAAGGCTCAGTTCCTGGTCTCCTTGGCCTCAGCCTGCCTCTGTTGCTCATCTGGGCTCAGGCCCAGGCCTTCTTGGCCTCAGTCTGTTTGTGCCTTGTGTTTGGACAACTACTCCTTGCTACCCTTCCTAGCCCTGGCTTTTCTACCCTCCCCACTTTCCTAGTAATTGGGACAGGGGTTCCCTATTATGTAAGTCATATCCACACTGCAGTAGTAGTGTGCCTGAGCTGAGGCAGCTCTAAGCACTTGCCCCAAACCTGAAAATACACTATAAGGCCGCTCCAAAGCATCTCTCTGTGGCTGCTCTAAAGATACTGGTCACTTGAATTTTTGTGAGGGGCCTCTGGGGAAAAATTCATAGCATCTTTACTGGTTCACCTCTGAATCTGGTGCAAGGAGAGCAGGAGCAGGTAAGTGGGATGTGCTTAAGAACATCCTACATAGGGCAAGCTGCTGCTGTGGTATACATATGCCTAACCCTCCCTGACACTGAAAGATTGCAGTATCTCTTATGTGAAACACCAGGTATTCACAAGCATGACCCTGTTACAAACCCCACTTCCTTCTTTTAACTCACCATCTTCCTTCAACTCGTTATTCCTTTGTGCTTCTACAGCAATCAAGTGGCTTAGTCTTTGTTTATAATCTTCTTCTCCCCTGTCTGATACTGTTTCAGGGATGTTACCTTGGCCTGCTCATGGCGGCAATGCTTGACTGCAAGTTCCCACTATAGGTGAGACGTCCATCTGCTATCTCATCTGAGAATAGTTCTGACTTGAGGAACTGACACCTCAACTCCACAAGGATCTCTGTCTCTGTTTGCCTTATCCGCATTTTTGCTGCCCTTTTTCTCGAGTCCCAGTGCAGACAAGTAATACAAGTGTCTCTGTTGCCCTTCTTTCCAGCCTTATTGAGTCTCCATACTTTTTTGTTCCAATATTCTCACTGCCTGGCCTATCTGCATTAGTGCCTATGTGATCTGTCATCAAGCCTTGGCTTGTCTGGGCCTGCCTACAAATCACTTTATTCTGGTCCCTTACCTCAGCTGGGACCTGCTTTAGGAGCTGTATTACTTGTTCTACCTCCATTTTTAAGTCCAAAGGTGTCCCTCCTAATGCTGTGTCTTTGTCTTTGATCTACCGTGACTGTCTGCTACTCCCTACCCGGCTCAGCTGGAAGACCTCCCTGTTTGCCTTCTCCTCTGAATCTGTCCTGAAGATGGGCTAGCAGTTCCCTGTCCATTACTTTTCCCTGGTCTGTGGCCCAAGTGTTCTCTGTCTCCTTAAAAAAATGCTTATCTCGGTATACAGTGGTCTTCCCAGCCAATGCACCAAACTATTGCAGGACCATGCTCTGGGGCAGCCACAATTCCCTGGCGGCCACATGCCTCCTATCCTGCCTCTACTCTGGATCCTTAGGGTACCCTCCCTTTTCCTTTCCTGCCACACTTTGATGGAACTGTTATGGCATTAAGGGAGGCTGCCCCAGGGTGAGCCCTTGTTTACTTTGGCCAGCTGGTTCCTCTTGTACTTGACTGGCCCCAACCTTTCCCCTTGGGCACTAATTTATGGCTCTCCTAGCCCTATCAGTGCCTCAAGGTCTACTACCAGTTGCCTTAGAGGCTATACTTGTGGCCTCCAGACTCCCCTGTACCCACATCCATGTTTTGCAGTTGTTACTTCATATTAATTTTTGGAGGGGACTTCTGGCCCCAGTGCAGCTTTTGACCCCCAGGCCTTGAACTTTTGTCTAGGCCTCAGCCTTCCTGGCACTGGCCTTTCTGTTGTGGCTTTGCCCCTCAGCACAGGTCCACAGCCTCATGACTTTGGCTCTTGGGCAACAGTCCCATCTTGCACTTGTGTGCCCTGGGCCTCTGGCCCCAGTCTCATGCTTTAGCCAGCCCTCAGGGCCCCTGACCCAGCCTGGGTTGGTCTCACTGTACCAGTCTCAGCCTTGTGGCCCCTGATCCCAGCCTGGACTGATTTTCACTGTACCAGCCTCAGGCCTCGGGTTCCCTGTCCCCAGGCCAAGCTGCCTGTCACAGAGTGCCCCACCCTGTATCCCTCTGTGCCTACATATTTCCCCTGTAGCCACTATCTGATCACCTGGTATCAAGCTCAGAACAAACACTAGCAAGCTGTTTCACAAACTAAAAGTCTTCTCTACTGGTTTAAAGGTGCCCACTGACCCATATCTCCATTGAAGCCAGCTTGCTTGGTTGGCATGTCTGTCTTTAGCAGCCCTTCTGTTTCAGAAGCTCCCACATGAAGGGCTAGACTGCCCACTTGGCCTCAGGCACTGGGTTTATATGCTCCAAATACCTACCCCTTTCTGTTACACAGCTGTTTTGTCCTCTTAAAGTAACACAGGGCTTGGCCCCTGTTACAGAGGACGTCAGTGATTTTGATTGTTCCAAAAGCAGAATCCCAAATGGCAATAAGATATGCTATTATCAACTAGAACATAGAAACAAACAATTAATTCATTTATGATGTGGTGTTTGTGTGCATGTGCATATATCTATCCATACCTTTCTTTCTCTCTATAGAAGGGAGAAAAAACTAATTAAAAATGAATTTGTCAACTGCAGCTCAGACCTTCTCATTTGGTCCCCTTGTGAAGTTCTTGGGGAATTTTTTTTGAAAAATGATTAAAATCAGAGGGTTCAAAAAAGAAAGAAAAATATATGATACCATTAGAAGAAAATATACCTGCTATAAATGCAAAACATTGTTAAAATAGACTTGATGTTAAGTTTAAAAAAGTAAGTAAGATAATATATTCTATTTCCCAGCATTTCCTATTAATATATATTCCTCAGAATTTCAGGTATTAATTCATAGCAGCAAATAAGCTTAAACTATTGGGATTAGGGATATCATTAATATTTCTTTAAAATTCAGTTTTTCAGTGTTAGGGGAAAAAAGATTGATTTGCTGTCACTGATGTGCCATCTTTTGTCCTCTAGAAAACTTTGATTGTACTGAGTCAGACAAAAACTATTTAAAACATACATGCACAAACCTACTATGGATTTAGGGATAATGGCCAAACACTATCTCCAGAGGCTGAAAGCATTTTCATTACTGAGCACAATTTGGAGTTCTTCATATAAAGAATTATGAATTCAAATTGGAATGCATGGCACTTGCCATCCTTCTTATCCAAGCATTGGGTGTAATTTCTAGTTTGCTTCACCTGCATTGACTTTCTGGATAACTGAAACATAGAGGAACAAAACGATGCCTACTGTAATTCAACTAAACTTCCTCCTTTTTTGAGTGTCCTGTCCTGTCCCTGGCTCTGTTTTATGTCTGAATTTTGAGGTTATGTAATATACCCATATTCAGTGCATTCAGTATTTGTTATCTGTATTTTCTCTATGATATTTATAATTTTGAAATGAAGAGACAAGAAGGAATAAAATAAGATATAGGGATCAGTAACTGTAGTTTATGTATCAACATGTGCAAATATATTTGTGTGTGTGAATGCACATACATATATACACATGCCTAAACACACTTAACATAAATTCATATTTTACATAGGTTATGTATACAGGCATATGTATGGGCTATGCATATAAAAATATAATACTTTAATTTTAAAATGTTATAAATATTTTACTTCAGATATTCCATTAAAAACAGATTGTCTATGAAAATCACTCTCAGGAATGGAAGGTGACAGAAAGGTTAAGATGTATTGAGAAAGAACATGAAGTTAGTTTAAAAGAAAAGAGTATTTCAGGCACTACTCTTTATCATACTTTGTTGGTTGATATTATAAGGTGGCCATTGAAATTAAGATGTATATCTTTCCTCGCACTCAAAAAAGCTTTTGGTTGTAATAATCCACAGAGAGAGAGAGACGTTTAAGTGGCCCGATTGGATAAAACTCGCATCTCTTCTGAATATTTTAGATAAATGGTACTAGAGCTATCCTTCATAAACATATCTGTCATGGATTGTTGCTTCCAAGTAATTAAATGTCATCTCCACAGACTGTTAAATAGGTGTCTTTATATTTATGTCTATAGTTCCATCAATAAATAATCAGTACTTTTAAAACCTGTTCAGCTTTTAGGAGTAATTATTAGTTCTAGTTATGTTTACTGTATTCCCTTTTTAATGGCAAAAGTTCACCAGGTGTGAATAGTTATATCATCAGTGAATCCCTGTAATCCTTATTTATGCTCAAGGTGGATAATAAAAAGCAAAATAAAATAGTATGGAAAAGTCTGTGATTGACACTACTAAATATTTTCTTCATTAAGAAGACTATGGCATATTGTGCTTATATGGCAGTACTACTATGAAAAGTTAATGGCAGCTTAGTATCTGGGGACCTGATTTCAAGTGATACTGGAGCTCTGGATAGACTAGGGCTAAGTTTGAAAAGCCTGTTCTATTTAGAGGTCTAGTCTTTTAAGTATTGTAAAATCTACATTGCATCTGCTTGCTGTACTTGCCTTGAGTTTTTTGTTTTTTGTTGTTTTTTCGTGCCTCACAGAAATGTAAAGTAAGGTTGGCTGAATAGGAATCCAATGGCAGAAACCTTAGAGAGAGCTATAGCCATATTGTTCAAATCCACCTCTAGTAGCTGGGAAATACAATCTGGCTACAGAAGATAATTTAGAAGTCTCTTGAACTGTAAAGAAAATAAATTTCAAATGCATATGGTTACTGGAAAGAAAGGGGGAATAGAGAACAGATGGATGAGAAAAGTTTCAGGCTGCACTGAGGAAAAATAAATGAAAATTGGTGATAAAGGAGGGGTAATAGAGAAGAAAGGGAAATGACACTGAAAATGGGGGCATTCAGTGAAGCAGTGAAGGAACGGGAGAAAATTTAAAAACAAAAGAGTTTGTTAGGATTTAGAGGACCAGGGCACTAGATCACAAAAATCAACCTTTTCACTTGCTAATGTTGTCTAAAACACCAATTTATTAAGGGGAATGAACTGAAAATATTGGTGGTACACAGTTTCATGGAATGGGGCAGGTGGAAGTAGAGGAAAAAGATGAGTTGGGATCTGGATGCATGATACAGTTGCTCCTTTATATTTTATTTTGTTTCATATATTTGTTTTGAATAGAAGCACTGTTGACTGGATACATGCCCAGATATCAGCCACTGATATCCTGATTCCTTTCTTTTAGGTTGGCTGATCTCGTGTGGTGGGCTTTAAACTAGCTTCGCTGGGGGACGGGCCTGCCGGGAGAGGAGACGATGCTCTGCCGCTGAGCCAAGTAAGTCGAGTGAGAGTATGTGGTTGTAGCTTGGGGGAAACGAGTGGAGAGGGAGAGGTGGCAATGGGTAGCCTTAAATGCCTCTATACAAATCCTCGCAGCATGGGAGATAAGCAAGAGGAACTGTCTCTCCTGGTGGCTGTGGAGGACCCAGATTTGGTTGGGCTCACGGAAACCTGGTGGGACCCGACCCGTGATTGGGTCATAGGCATCGATGGATACGCCCTTTTCAGGAAGGACAGAGTGGGGAAAAGAGGTGGAGGGGTTGCACTCTATGTCAAAGAGCATTTCTGTGCATCGAGCGTCAACTTGGGGGTGACTGAGGACCAGGCAGAATCGATTTGGATCAGGCTGCAAGGAGGACGAGGGGAAAGGGACTTAATGGTGGGTGTCTGCTACAGACCATCCAACCAGAGAGAGGAGCTGGACCTCCAAATTGCTGGCCAGCTCAAGGAGGCAGCTAGGACGAGGGATGTCATTGTCATGGGTAATTTCAATTACCCAGACATCTGCTGGGAGGAGCAGTCAGCCAAGTCCGAGAGGTCCCGGAAGTTCCTGGTGGAACTGCAGGACCTCCACTTGGTCCAGGAATTGCATGGCCCCACCAGGGGGGATGCGCTGCTGGATCTGGTCCTGGCCTCGGGGGACAATCTGGTCAGAGGTCTCCAGGTATGGGACTCCCTGGGAGACAGCCATCATCACCTGATAGAATTTGCTGTCCAGCACAGCGTAGATAGGGCCCACACTATGACTAGGGTCCTAGATTTCAAAAGGGCCAGTTTCAGGAAGCTCAGGAGGCTGGTTGAGAAGACGCTGCAGGACTGTAGGGTTGAGGACATGGGCGTCCACGAAGGGTGGATGTACCTTAAGGAGACGATCCTCCAAGCCCAAGGGCCGACCATTCCTGCCCAATGTAAGATGGGCAAAAGTGCCTGGAAGCCCCCATGGCTTAATAGGGATATTCGGGGGTCCCTGAGGGCTAAGTGGGAGGCATACAACCTTTGGAAGAGAGGAGCAGTCTACAAGGAGGAGTACTCCTCTTGTGCTCAGGAATGGAGGAGGGCTATTAGGAAGGCCAAGGTGGAAGTAGAGCTCCGCCTGGCGACTAGGATCAAGGACAACAGGAAGTCCTTTTTCAAATATGTAGGGAGCAAAAAGAGAGACGTGGGCAACATAGGGCCGCTGAGGGACTCGTCGGGCAACCTGGTGCTCATAGCTGAAGGGAAGGCTGAGATCTTCAGTGGGTTCTTTGTCTCGGTCTTCCTGAGGGAGAACCAGGACTTACCTCCCACTGGAGGCCTGTATTCCCCCTCGGGAATCACTGCTGGGCCAAGGGTGAGGGCAGGCCTGGTGGAAGGGCTTTTGGAAGGGCTGGATGTCTTTAAGTCAGCAGGTCCAGATGACCTGCACCCAAGGGTGTTGAGGGAGCTGGTGGGGGTGATTACTGAGTCCTTGGTTTGGTTATACGAATGCTCTTGGAGCTCTGGACAAGTGCCGGAGGACTGGAAGGTGGCCAATGTGGTTCCCATCTTTAAGAAGGGGAGGAAGGAGGACCCGGAGAACTACAGG
>JAGPOW010001296.1:104142139-104152605 GCA_030014935.1 Caiman crocodilus
CCAGCTTCCTAGGGAAGTGGTTCTTGCTCCTACCTTGGGCATCTTTAAGAGTAGATTAGATAGGTACTTGGCTGGGGTCCTGTGACCCTGGCACTCATTTTTGCCACTGGTGGGGGGTCAGACTAGATGGCCTGCTTTAGGCTCCTTCTGACCGTAGATACTATGATACTGTGATATGATGCTTGTATTACATCTTGCATAGCAACTTGCTCCTAGATATTGGTTAGTGGGTAACCCAGGATTTCTTATGGATCAGCCTGATCAGTGCCTTCTTGGGATAAACTAAAACAGTGTGTCCTGGTAGTTCGGAGCATCTAGTAGTTTGGGCTTTTTTTCTGCTAGTCACAAGCTAGGCAAAAGATCATTCCAAGAGATCCTGAGGGAAATCTTGAATCAGAAAGTGGTGACATAGACCAATGGACCAGAAATCTCTACCCCGCTGTCATGGCAATGCTTAAGAGCTTAATTTTACTGACTGGTCCACAAGCTGGTTGTGCAGTGACTTGGTTTTTTGGAACCATGGGGTACATCCAGATGAGCACAAATGTATGTACTGCAGGAGGTGCCGTAAAATGCATGTGGTGCACATGGAAAGTTTCTCTGTGCTGCATACGTGCAGCATGGAGCCAAAATTAGAGACAGAGAAATACTGGTATCTTAAAATTAAAAAGGTCCCCAGAAAAGCAGGGCAGCATATGTGGCTGCAGCATGCACTGCCCAAAACCAAAGCCTGGCTGACCAGAGTCCCAGGAGCTGCTGCAGCTCCGGAAGGACCCTAGGTAAGGCTCCTGGGGCCAGCTCAGGTGCCTGCCCCAGCCTCCCTTACCCCATCTGGGGCAATTTGCAGAGCATGCATACAGTGGCAATCTCCAGGGACAAATAACAGTTATTAAGGTGCCCTGACCCACCTTTTACCGGAGTGGTAACACCACTAGGAGCCCCCAAAGGCTACCCATCCACAGCAGAGAGCAGTTTTAGGTCATGCCCTGGACCAGGAGCCTCCAAACCATCCCCTTTAGCTCCTACTCTTACCTCCAAGATGCTGCATACAGCCTTGCAGCCAGGTGATGTTTTTCAGGGACTAGCAGGGGAGGCTCTGCTTCAGGTGGGCCTCGGTCCCAGGCAGAGCACAGCAGGGGCAGTCAGGGTGGGGCTGGATACAATTAATTGGTGGGTGCCTGCCTATGAGCCAGATCCAATCAACTGGTGTGCTGGATCCAGCTCGCAGACTGTATTTTGCCCACACCTGCTCCAGAGGTCTTAGACTGAGACAATGGTGCAAGGGGCCACAAGTGAATGGATTTGTTGGGAGAGGCACTCATGTTCAAGTAACACTCACAGGCATCCAACCTGGCAGGAACAGCAGGCACTGCCATAGGCTGCCATAGGCTGTTTTAGCAACTGAGTTTTCAGGTGACAGTATTCTGCAGTGCTTGTCTGATCCAAGTGCTTGGGACAAACTGTCTGTGGGATGAACTTCTCCTTTTCTGTTTCATACAGGACCAGCCTTTTTTCAGTGTCTTCACCAGACTCCGTTTAGGCCTCTTCCTTTCTGCCTTCATCACTGTTACCCACCGTTAGGATGGAGGGAGTCAGTGATGAAGTATAACTCTGTGGCATCTAGTGACAATATTTTTATAACCTTTCAGGGAAGGTACATATAACCCCTGCCCCTAAACACCGTTTTCATTTTTTATTCGTTGTTTTTGCATATTGTTATTGTTTCCTTAGCTTTCTGACAATCCTGTTGGTTGTCATAGTTGAAAGTTCTGTACAGGGATATTATTCCATTTAGTCTTGTTGGGCTGGCTTTTCTTTAGCATTTCCTCAGCATACGTCATCCCATAAGGCAAACAAATATGTGACTTCTTTGCACTTCTTGTGTTTGATGGAGTGGTTGGTTTGTGATGGGTTCTCTGAACTCAGTGTGAAAGTCTAGATACAAAGAAAGGTTTTCTATCCAAAAGGCCAGAAGTGTGGAGTATTCTCTTCATACCTCCTTTATATTGGGATAGATTGTATGTCTTCCCAAGATCTTGAAGTAATTGAGGTTCGAGGAGAAGCCAGAGCAGCCATCTCTATGAGGGATGCAAAACACTATGAGGTTCTTTTGAAATGACCATCCCAGGACTCCATAGTAGGGAAGCAGGCATATAAAACATGCACTGGAATAAATTGTACTGGTGTATTTTTAATACAAGCTTCCATGGAATAACTTCATCCCAGACTCAAAAGACTTGCATTGTGTTAGGGGTGTTCCTTGCATGTCTTTTTTCCTTTCTATATTGATCTATATAGATCTATATGATGGTCAATCATACTTGTGCAAATGTCATGTATTTAGGACCTTCATGTAAGCAGGAATTTTATGATCTTAAAGCAGTGATTTTCAGCCAGTGTGCCATGGCATCATAGGGTGTCTTGATTTTTTTCAAGGGTGCTGCAGGATACCACAATGTTAGCACTGTTAAGTGTGCAAACATGATTAGCAAGTTAAACTCAGAGATTTCAAACATGAATTCTTGGTGTTGGAAGCATTATGACTTTCTTTCTCAGTTCTCTGCTATGGAAGAACTGCTGTACTAGCTTCTTGTAGTCAAAAAAGAGTGAAAACCTGGAGCTGGAATTTTCCATGAGTTGTGTTGAGTGCATTGAGGGGCACCTCATGTTGAAAAGGTTGACAACCATTGGCTTACAGTTACTGTAACCATTATGTACGAAAATTCCAAATATTTGTCTCACCAGACTTGTTAACAATTAACTGCAAACATTTTAAAGCATCACCACAGGTTGCCTTTTAGGACCTCATTATGTTCTAGGAAGCTATGCACAAACCTCTGACAACCTGAAAATGAAGAGATAAGGCCTTACAAACTTAAAATAGGAAATACAGAATTAAAGAGTGTTCCAGAACTTAATTTTGGCCTCACCAAGTGATGATCCCTAAAATGTTTGTATTTGCAGCCATAAAATATGGCTGCAGATGATGGCTCCAGCACATAGTTGAGCAGCTTCCCTTTTCTGAGGCAAAATTTGTTTAGATAAGCTGCACTGAACAGGAACTACTTTTACTTGTTCTCTACTCAAATGCTGAGTTTAATCCCTAAGAATGTTGCTGTTCTTGCTACATTTTAAATCCCCTTCACCCCATTTAGAGGCTATTTACCCTCACTTTCAGGATTACATTTCAGAATGTACATTCATTAGCCCATCATTAATTACTCTCATTACCCAGCTGACTCCTGACAGTCCCTATGGCAAGAAAATTCCTATACAACATTACTAATGCAACCTACCATTTAAGGCATACTGTCTCCCTCAAGATACATATGCACCTCTTTCCTCTGCTTGTACACTAGGAGGAGTGAAGGGATGACTCGGGTAAACCTGGAAGGGCAGGGCCCTGTAGACTTTCTTATATTAAGGTACAGTTCTACCAAAAAAAAATGTGGTTAATCCTTTCACCAGCCACTTTTTATACTCAATACAGTGATCAAAACCAGACTGTATACATACAAGTAATTCCCAAAAGCTCTTTCCAACTCCAGAAGGGCAAAGTCAAGGTTGCATTGGCATGTACTTTAATTCTGGGGTTTTCTAGGTTTCAGAAATGTAAGTAAGTATGCAGCACTTAAATATCTGAAATGTGGATATCTGGAATTAGAGTTTCACTGAACATGACATTCTGAAATGTCAGAAGACATAAGACACCAAGCTTGGATTTAACAATTTCTGTTTGTCAGTGAATAATGCAAACATGGTAAAAAACAGTGATAAGAAACATAGAAGGCCTGAACATCAAAGATATTGTATGCACCTTATCTTTTGCAAATGGGGCAAGCAAGCATGCACTGTTCTTTATCAGATTTGGTAGCCACATGTCATTGGTGAAAACATAACTGTAGAGATGATAAACAGAGGAAACAGGAGTTGCACTTAATTGAGGGAAATCTATTTCACTTGTTAAGATTCTAAATTGCACTTAGATGTCTAAATCCCAGCCATATTGCTTTCTGTTTTCTTGACGTGCATATCACATTAAGCACTACTTTACACAGATTTGACATCAGATTCTAGCTTGCATGACTAAATTTGACCAGGAGAAGTTGTAAGGGTAACAGTATTTGACTCTTGGGAAGCATTGGATTTGTGCTTCCACAAGGGAGAATATGTTACAAGATATATTGCAAGATGCTTAGGCAAGCATTTTCCTAACAGTCTAGTCGTGTTGTAAGATATATAGCTCAGTGTGTAAAAGAAACAGGATTCAGATCACCAGCTATCATTAGAAGATAAAGCAGATTTTGCTTATGAATGCTTATGATAAGTAAGCATCCTAACTGTGTCAACCATTTTCTGAAAAAAACAGCAAGTAAATGTGTATCAGTCTGTGTACTGTGAATGAGGTGAAGTCTTAGAAATGTGGAGACAGTACAACGTAGGACTAAAAAACAGACTGGAATGTGAAAGACAACACGTAGCTGGTAACACAATCTGAGATAAACTTATGCAAAAAGTTGAAAGGTGATTGGTAAAGAAGCCTCCAGAAGCTTCCAGGCTATGATCAAGTCCTCCCAAATGACCGAAAGAAGCAAGGTCAGGGTCTTAAGCATGCACTTATTGCAAAAAGACATGTAAATAAGTGAAATACATAAGCAATCAGGCTGTGTGAAACAGCACCATTCTGTTTCACCTTGAGTTTCAACAGTTCCATGGAACAGTTTCGTCTCAAATTTCATTTTGAGTCAAAATGCTGTTCCATTCCATTTTGTCAAAACAGGAAGGCTATTTCAATGCTGTTTCAAGGTTTGCTGGGGATGGGGAGTCAGACCAGCTGAGCTGACTTCCCATCTCTAGCATTGGTGGTGAGGGAGCACAGCTGGGCTGCCTTCCCATCCCCCATTCTAGACCATGCCAGGGAAAAGAGGCAGCCCAGCTGGGCTGCTTTCCCATCCCACATGCTAGATCACACCGGGGGTGGACGGCAGCCCAGCTGGGCTGATTTCCATTCCTCCATGCTAGATTGGGCTGCGGCTGGAAGGCAGTTCAGCCAGTGCAATCTAGCATGGAGGACTGGGAAGCAGCCCAGCTAGGCTGTTTCGCACCCGCTACCAGATCTTGTGCTGGGGATGGGATGTCAGCCTAGCTGGACTGATTTCCCATCCTCAGCCTATGTTCAAAATGTTTTACCTTAAACATGCTTAAAATGGTAAGAACTAAGGGTGGAACAAAGGAGGGCCAAAGGTGGGTAAATGTTCATGAGCATAAACCAAGATGTATAAGTATGGGGAAAAAATAATATTCACTGCTGCTCCCCGGTTTGTTGGAGGTGGCCTGAAGCTGTCTCCATTTTGAATAAAGCTTTTGACAAGCAATGTGTGCATGTGATACATGGTGGTATTGATCCATTGGCTCCCTGATCATTGGGCGCCGCATAAAGTCAAGGTCTAACAGAAGTAACTGCAGGTAGCTATGTAGCCAACAAACTATGAATCCACAAGGTGAAATACATACATTTAACATAGATTTATGTAAATTCCCCCTGAGAATTTTTCCTCTCTCCAATTTCAGAGCCCTACCTACTGTTTCTAATCAGTGCTTTGCCTGCTGCTGTCCTCAAACCTGATGAAGAGTGGCTTGTATTCAAAAACTTATCTAACCTTATCTCAACCATGGAGTTGGCCCAATAAAAGATATCACCCACAGAAATCCTAGTTTCTCACATAATTCTTGGACCATCATTGCCACCACATGACTCCAACACATGTACATCTCAAACTTTAGTTACAGAAAATCTACAACTCGGACTTGTTAGAGAGATCTTATGCGTTTTATTTTTTGTTTGTTGTTTTGTTTTGTTTTTTTTGCCTAGTGGCCTATTTGTTAATTCAATTTTTTAAGAAAAGGAGACTGGGGTTATGGTCCTAACTCTTTTTCATTTTTTTGAACCCACACCTCCTACTTCCTAACAAAATGCACTAGCTACCAAGCTGGATAGGGCAGGGCCTTGAATGTCCTCATGCACATTTTGTCTATGGGCCATCTAAGAGAGTCAAAGAGCAATCAAGCCTGAGGGAACCTAACTCTGTGACTAAGGGAGGTAAGCACGGCCTTTGAAAGGATACTCTGGAGCCTGGCCCCTGCTCCCAATTTTATTTCTTCATTTTGCATTAAATGGTAGCGGATAAATTGCAGTGCCACTTATACTGAATAGAATTTGCCTGGGACTAAGATGATGAAGAGTAACTTAGGTGAGTAGCAAACAAAACTGAATTTTAGCCTATTTTTTTAATGCCTTTGCAGGGAGTCTGGCCAGAGCCAACCTTGTTTCAATCCACTTCAATGTCATCCAGCCTTATAAACCTACCACAGCAGTCAAGGATAATGAAATTGAAGAGTTCTAACTCTAACTGAACAAGCTCATTGATACTGTGCCAAAAACATATGTGCTGCTGATTACAGGGGATTTCAGTGTTAAAGTGGGAGAAGAGATTATTGATCAGAATGTAATGGGGAGACATGATTTGGTCAAGATCAATGAACTCATTCAGTTCTGCCCAGTTTGTCCTTGCAGACAATTTATTTTAACATCATAGCATGAGAAAATACATTTTGAGCTCTAGATCAGCTCCACAGGAGTAAAACTGATTACATCATTGCACAGAAAGAAAGAAAACTCAAATCTATAACTTTGTTAGATACTGGCATTAATTCAAATCACAAGCTACATCAGGCTCTGCCACAGATAAAGAAAATTGCATTATCTACTTGCATATAATTTTGATAACATCAGAGAGGAGGGGACAACATTTGCAAATGGTTTGATGCATAGCTGAATGTCAGAAAAGAAAACCAGCAAACGAGCTGTGGGAACAGATGGGGTGTTTGTTCATTGATGTTGTAAAACCTTACATTGCAAAGAAACATGAAGGGAAATAAAAACAGTGAATTAAAAAAAAATACATTAAGGCATAGAAAAATATTAAGAGATCAAAAGAAGAAGATACTGCAATAAAGCAATTAGAAAGGAATATACATTGTTGGAGAAAGACTGCTGGAACGTAATAAAAATACACTTGATGGGCAATGTGAAAATATGGCTATATAAAACAATTGGGACATTCTTAGGAGACATTAATATAGAGAGCTTATGAATTGGGGGGGAGTGAAGCAACAGGGGATCCCTGATGGAAATCTGATGTCAGGAAAAGGTAACAGAACTAACAAATCTCATTTTTCTACTGCTGTTAATAGCACTGCAATTTTCTGGCACAGCCTTTCACCTTAGGATCATCTTTGGCTCCATGGCTTTCACTTCATATTGCCTTCTCTAGTGTGGGGATTGACTCCTGTGTTGGCATAGCACCTATCATAGTTGGGCTCTGACCTGATATGGAATTTGAGCTCTTAGGTAATACAAATAATGAATAAGAATGCCATGTGGCTTACATGATCAATTACGGATCAAGAATAACAAATGCCAGATAGAGTTTGTGAACAGGGGATAGACAGAAGACTAGTAACTGAACGATGAATTTGTTAAAATCAGGTTTGATTCACTAATGTTTCATTCATTAAGAGCTTAGCCAAACTTTCTCAAAAGTCGGTAATAAGACTAATACTGATTCTAATAAGATGTGATTGGCTCCTAAAAAGGGTTCCCAAAAAGGGAGCTAAATTTGTAAGGAACCTAATGAGTAATTCTACTAACTCTAGTTAGAAACCAAGACTTTTTGTGAATTTTGCAATGAAATGCAGCCTGGCATGACAGAGGAAGGGTCAGTGAAAAGGATCTCAAATGCTCATTTGTGGAGTGGGCCACCAGCTGAATTTATAAAGCTTTTGACACCACTACTACAAAGTTTCCTAGCTTTATATAGCAATACCAGTAAAGTATATTTTAGATAGGATTATAGCATGCCTATTTAGAGTGGGATTATCACCCCAATGATTTGCATCAACTCCATCTTTGTTTAGCTATAACTATGAATAAAACAGCATTGTCTTCATGAGTGTAAGGTATTTAGATTAACAGATCAACTCCAGGTTTTCTGTGAATCATTGCTTTCTAGAAAGCTGCCCTCTACCCTCAATTCAAATTTGAACTGTTTATTTTCTGTCTTCAGGTTTATGACTTTACATAGAATAGTATTAAATTCCATGGTGTCATATGCAACTAATTATTATTCTGATCTCCACAGGTCACTTATGGTTTGCAACTGTGTGTCTTTTGATATCCCTTCAATTTAGCTCTCGTTCGTAAATTTAATTGCAGTTGAGTTTTCCACCTTCCCCTAGGCCATTAGTGAAAATATCAAAGACCACAGATCCAAATTTTACTGACCCCTGAAATATGCCACTTTATTCTGTTCCCATCCTAGAGATTTTATCATAACTGATCATTCTGAATCAGCCAGTTTTTAACCCTCATTGTGGTAGTCTTATATACATGGTATTTATCCAATGTAATACAATATTAAATCAAATGCTATTTTGTATTAAAAAAATTTCCATGACAAAAAATATCAACTACAAAGGGATTTAAACTCTTGATCTTCTGCTCCAATGTCATTAGCCTTATTGATTAGTCATCTGACAGCACACAGGGCACATTCATACATTCAAGCATGTGCACTTGCAGCAGCTCAAATAGGAGCAGCACATATTTGAGCCAGGGATTTTTGCCTGAGCTCGTGTGAACTGACATGCACTTTGTTTTGCGGCAAGTTGTGCCATTTGGGGCAAAATAACCCTGCCAGCTCCTCCCAGATCTAGAGCCTGGGGCCAGCAGGTATGCTAGCTGCAGCAGTATAAAAACCTGCCCTGGGAGGCAGTATTAAAAACCTGCAAGAGGCACATGCACACTCATCTGGACATGCCCACAAAGGGTATAATCATATTACTTTAATAAAGTAGTTCTATTTTCTGGAATTGTGAGTTTCTCCTGATATTTCTTGTGAATTCATGAAAGCACATTTCTTACTAGCTCCACTCACATGCTGTATTTCCTCTAAAACAGATTCCTTACAGTCTCTTTAGGAAGTTACATGAATTAGACATCCTCTATTATCAACAGAGCCTTTCAGTCACAAAGAAAATCAGCAGTCAGAACAGCATGGCCATAATTGATGTACATGGAAAAAGGAATGATGTAGGCTTAAATAGAAACACTAGAACATATTTCTATTGAATTACTTGTGATAGTAATTTTATATCAAGTAGAAATAAATGCTAGAATATATATTATGTTGGTATATTAAAACATAGTTTTAATAGAAATATTTTTTTCAGAGAAAGCAAAATGAACAACTGAAGTCAGTATGGAATCTGACTGTGCATTCAAAAAAGATATAGATGGGGACATTTGAGAAGACACTGGCATATGTAAATGGGGACACTTTCATTCCAGATAACTTTGGCAAAGGTATATTTTGTATTCATGCAATTTAATGCTATTTGGAGAGAGGCAGTGGTCATGCTACTACAAAAGCAGGCGCAAGCATGAATTTGGCGTACTACTAAGCATGGCAGTTAAATGTGGGCCCCCAAGGCTTTAAATAAGAAACAAACAGAATCCTTGCAATCCAGTTGTATGGTTATAAAAACAAGGACAGAAGATGTTGGAACAACAGGGAATGAAACCACAGGTGTTTCTTGAGGAAGACCGAAAACAAGAATTCAGGCAATTTTGGTCACCAAGTAAGGAGAGTCTCATAGATCATCCAGGTAAAAGGACAGAGGAGGTGAAACAGAAGTCAAAAGAAAGTCAAAGGAAAGAGTGGGAGAGGGAAAATTAATGACATAGTGAAGAGTGATGTTAACAATGAGCACCAGCCCATCTTTCATGGCACAAAGGCTTGTTGTCTTCACAGAGGAAAACGGTTCTTGGTGAGAATGAGAAGAAAGAGACCAAATTACTTTGTTGACACAATTTCCTTTCAAAACCATTCGATTCCAGCTTTTAGCAGCAATTAAGTGATACTCTTCATTTTGTACACACTAAGCTGTCACACATTGTTGCAATGACATATAGTAAAGCAGAACAGAAAACTGAGTTAAAATACATTGACATTAAAATTGTCATGACATTTTTATGATGAAAAAAACTGTAGTTAAGTATACAAAGTTGTTCGCATCTATCACTGGTAAAAAGATTATATTTGCTCTGTTTCCTCATTGTTAATATAAAGCAGAATGTAATTCATGTATTATAGCTAGCTTATGACCTTTCTTGCTCTAGTCTTAGAACATAAAACATACTTTTTTATGGCTTTCCTAAACCTAACTATTCATTTCTGAGTTAGAGTATCTTCAGATATGAAGACTACATCAGAATTGAAACTCACCATCAGGTTATAGCTTTACAATGCCCTCCTTCGGCGGGCTTTAAACTAGGCTCGCCGGGGGAGGGGGAAGATGAGGGCGGAGGAGACCTTGAACTGCCAGGCCTTGAGACAGCCAATGAG
>JAGPOW010001296.1:104152705-104201274 GCA_030014935.1 Caiman crocodilus
ACCCCGGTGCTCTTTCCTGCCAAGGCAGGGGGTCGGACTAGATGATCTGCCCAGGTCCCTTCCGACTCTAGACACTATGATACTATGATACTATGAATGAATACACAGTGTGAAAAACTGAGAAATTTTAACTAATACCTCTTTGGAAATAGGGGTCAGCACACTGCAATATTCCATGTAAGTACTTATATTTTAAAATCTCAGAGCATTAATGATAATAACTGTGAAGCCTTTGTAAGAGGTGCAGCTTCACATTCAAACTTGGGTTGCATTTGAATGTATATGGGGCTTAGATTTTCACAATGCCACTAATTTGCTGAAAAATCAGTGACATTTCTTTCCCAGTAGGAAATAGTCAAATAGTTTTCAGGTACTGTTGACATATAAAATATTTCTCTTTTAATAAAGGTCTTATTCTTCATTTTAATTTCTAGTTGAACAATATTTCTGTTTTTGCAGAAGATATATGTGATGGGGCAGTTTAAGCTCCCAGTTACCCTAATATGTATATAGCATCACTCTAATGACTTCATTTCAGTTACTTTGGTTTACATTACCATAATTAAGATTATGCAGTAGTCCTTTTATAAAATTAAATTGTGTTTTGTACTTGAGTGAAAACCATAGCTATGGTTTTATTACAGGTAATTCTTTTTTCTTTAAAATGTATGTTTTACTATAAGGAAGGTGTTCCTGAACAAACTATTAACAAAATGGCAGAGATTTTTACAATAGTTAATGATGAATGCCTCATGAATAAGAGCTTCTTCTTTCTATTATATACTCATTTCTTTTATGTCCTTACAATGCATGTTTTGTAAATGATATTGACATATACAGCCTTATTTTGTTTGAAATTCTGACTACTTAGAAGATAGCTAAATCCCTCAATAGCTGGATTTTTCTGTGATATCGTTTCTAGAAACTGTGACTCAAAATAAGATTAAACTGAGCATCTTGATATACCAATAGAGAAAAAGGATTTTTAGGGAGCACCACAATTTAATAAAGAAGTAACATATTCTAGACAGTCACTTGCTAGTATATCAGTAATTGCAGTAATAATCTGCAATTTATAGAAATATATTTTATCAAAGCAGAACATCAAGCATCAAAATACATATCATATTAGTACTTTTCACAGAGGAGATAGAAATTAGCATTTTCTTATAAAAGTTCAAAGTTTCACATAAACCAATACATTGTATATTTAAATTTCCCTACTTTTCTATATAGATGTTGTTTTCTGGGGTGCATCATAGGAATCACTGCAGTGCTTAGAGATGCTTAGCGTGGGCATGAAGGAACTGCATGGAGGCCACCTACGTTGGCCACTTCTTTTGCTGGCTAAAATGATGTAGGTCAATTTGCCTTCTTCCCTTACTGGCAAATCTAAGATTAGATTTTCAAGTATTAACAGCTCCCCTTCAATCACAAAAAAAAAGTGGTTAGGATTCAGTTCCACAGCAGGCATATGTGAGGAAATATCAAACAGAGGACAGAAAGGAGTGGGTAATGAAGAGAGTGGGTGTGGAGTCATGGACAGTATGATCCCATTTTACACTTCTTGAGTCCATGAGAAAATGTTAACATGTCTATTTTTGCAATGTGCTGTTTTCTTAGACATAACATTGAATTAGAAATAGCATCAAGTCAGAAGGGGAGGACCAAACTACCGCTTGTGGATGTCTGTTTTTTTTGAGACTTGAAGAAAGAGAAATATGACTGTATTTAGATGCCTAAATGTATTTAGGTGCCCATTAAATGAACTCCAAGCCCCCTGCTCCAAAATTATGATTGGGGAGTGGAAGGCTGGCAGGCTCTTATCTCCCAGTGCTGGCTCTGGGACCATGGGACTGGTATTGGGAGATCTTTTATATCCCATTATGAGCTCTGTAGTCACAGGACAGATGCTGGGAGACCCTTATCTCCCAGCCTGAGCTCCATGGTCATGGTGCTCAGGCTAGGAGGCCCTTATCTCCAAGCCCAAGTTCTGTGGTCATGTGATAAGTGTCTCCCAGCCCAAGCCCTGCAACCATTTAGCTGAGGCTGGGAGATAAAGGTCTCCTAGCACCGGCCTCATGGTTGTGAAGCTGGCACTGGGAGCTCCCTGTTGGTGGGGGCAGGGGATCCTGTTCCCTGCCCAGGTCTGCAAGCTCGGAGCTGAGCAAGGAACAAGTTACCCAGTCTCCAACTGGTGTGCAGAGCAGAGGCTGAGAACTCTCTTGGTCAGGGACAGGTACTAGCTCCCTGCCCCAACCTGCTGGTGGGGCACCTATTAACTAGCTGCTACCTGCCCCACTGGCAGATTGGGGCTGAGGACTTGGACCTGCCCCTCCCCTGCAGCTCTTTCCAAGTCCCCAGCCCTGATTGGGGAGCCAAGGCCAGGAGCTACCTGCTGCCAGGGCATGGGAACATTGTCCCTGCTCCATCAGCCTGCCAAGGGCCCCTGCCAGCCCCTGGGCTAGCACCCGGGGGAGCCTGGTGCTTCAGTGATAGCAGGGGCTCATTGCAAAGGCTGCAAGAAACAGTGAAGAGGGCAGCAAATCTGCTCCCTAACCCCCACAAATGTAGACGTTGTTCCCAAAAACACTTACTCCAGATTAGTTTACTCCAAAGTAAGTCTAGACAGGAGTAAAAATGTGCCTGCTGAAACCAAGATATAGGAAAATTTGACAGGAAGGAAGAACTCAGTGTAAGCTGCAGAAAGGAACTGCAAGGAAGTAGAAGTATATTATGAGCTGGACTGTATATTTAAAATACAAACTGAGCAAGGAGAACTGGGTAGTTTACCTTCCACTCTAAGGAAGAACAAGGTAGAGCCAAGACTCAGACACTGCTTGTTTACCTGTAAAGAAGGGAAGTCATTACCCAATAGCTGCCCTTTCTATTCCATACGAGCTTCAATTATGCAATAGCTTATACAAGGGGAAATAAGTAGTCTCCCCATATTCCCTTGCATAGGTGAGAGGCAGTTTTCACAAATGAGTCTAACACAATTTTCTTTCATATACCACTAAATCTAAAAACTGCCAACGAGGAAACCTATTTTGAATCACAGAACTATAATTTTGTCTTGGGTATTGGGTATTGTCTTGGGTGACTATACACAACATTTTAAACTTTGCTCCTTTGGTTCATGATGTCATCAGAACCTCCTTATGGAAATGGAATTATAAGTCTAATTCACATCTGCCTGGCATTTACTCTTGATGTAATTGCCTATTTATGAGGCTGTCCGTAACTTAAATGGTTACTCAAGTCAGGACCTATGCACAGATTGCTCCAGTGTTAAAGATGATTTATTGGCCTCTGCATTGTTGATGCAGCAGGGTAACTTTGTTATTAAGAAGAAACCCATGTTAATACACTTAATCAATGTTTTACATTTCTTACTTCCTCTCACAGCAATGTCAACACTTTCAGTAGTCCTTGCTGCATAGACTACATTCTGATAAACACAGGTAATTGCTTCAGGGTCTAGGACACATATGCAAAATCCAAAGGAAAAAAGCAGCAGTTGCATCCCCGTTATTCAGGGGCCAGCTGCACATTCTAAGCGAGCGTGCTTAATAAGTGTTCACAGCCTCCAATGGTTCCATTTGTTAGGATTGCCCACAAATACCCAGGGAATGAATTTGATTTTATATCCTTAATGAAAAGTGGGTGGGTAATCTATCTCATGATACTGCCTTTTTTTTTCTATTTAGAGGCTTCCATCAGAGCTCTTCACCAGAGAATAACTTTTAATTTAAGTTTACCTTCTGCTTACTGCTAGAGGCCTAAAAAGATATTAACTCCAACTCAGCCCCTCTCCCTCAGTAAATGAAGTCATTACACTGTTTGCTTAAATGCTCCTTTCTACTTTTATCTGTTATATCTCAGAGTCCCTTTTTTCTAAGTTAGTGAGATAAAAAAGTCTGTGGGTGGAAAAGCTCTGGAGGGGCACAAGTTCCTAAACTAGTGTGGGATGGGGGCAATGTGAAGGGTGAATTTTCCTAAACACTGAGTGAAGAGCCATGGATTCCAAAAGTGGAAGATGGGGATGGGGGTGTAATACATTTTGGGGACTCAAAAACAGCCCCCAGATATATCTGGGAACCTGGCTGCTAATGCAAGAGCAATGCTGTAGGGCTGCTTTTGCTACCAGGGCATGGTCTCCATGGGGATAAGGTGGCTATTTTGGAGCCCCATCTAATTTGGCATGTGGGTCTAGTACCCTGCTCCCCCACCTCTAATAATGTTACTGACTGATGGGGTATGAGTTCTGGTCCCCAATGTCAGGGTTATTTCAAGGAGGTTTTGGGGGTTTTGGTTGGGTTTGGTTTTTTTTTATTAATCCCCATGACCATCTAGTGTAAAATGCACAAACAATCCATGGCAGAGGGCCGTGAGGGTCATGAACCTAAGAGGAATCCCCAATCCCTGGTAACTGCCCATCTGAAGGGGCTAAAAAATTATGCTCCTTCTCATTTGATCTCCTTCTGGCTCTTTAATATCTTATAGTCTTAGATACCTGGTGGACCATTTTGAATAGGGGTGTTAGGTCCCATGTAGGCACCGTGAGTATGGCTCCGTCCCACCATCAGTGACCCCCAACTCACTTGCCACAACTTGATATATGTAAAGAAGGGTGGGGTTCAGGTGGTGTTTTCCTCCTCTCATGTCCCAGAGACGGGGTACTCATGGGTGTGCCATGGTGTTCCTTGGGGCTTCACCTCCCCTACACCCCATCCACTCACTAACCGCTTGGGTATTCAAGTCTTCATCCCGATAAGATGTCAAGCCCTTGACTGAGGGTTCAAGTGTTGACTCCAATAATCTGTCCTGCCATCCAGATGTAGATCATAGCTGGAGCTTCAGGCCCTAGCTTCAGGGTCAGAGCCACAGGTGCCAGGTGTCCTCCCTGAGAGGAATGCTGCTTGGATTCTTTAGTGTTGAGGGACACTAAAGCCACTAGTGCCAGCCACTCCTCCCACCCCTCTGCCACAGGATAGTGCCTCCAGAGTCACTGTTGCTGGTGCATGGAGCCTCCGTTCACCTAGCATGCTCCTGGGTAGTTTCCTCCCCACTGCAAGCTTCTGGCAGGGTTTTTAAATCTCCCACAGTGGTAGCTTCAGCTGACATAATCAACTGGCCACTGCCCCACTTGGAAAGTATCTGCTTGAAGAGCTGGTGAAATGCCAGCTCACATGGCTCTCACTGCACCCCAGCCCGCTCAAGAGATGAGTTCCCTAGCGTCTGAGTGGCTCTGCTTTCCCTTTCAGGAATGCTGGAATTTTCCCCCAGCATTTCTGAAACTGGTGGGGGTTTCTTGAAACACATCTTGGAAGGCTTTTACTATCTCAGTCAGTTCTTGTTGTTGCTCAGCATCCAAGTCTTCCCTAAACTGGACTTGCACCTCAGGAGTTACGCCAATCCCCAATTCCATGCAAGGAGATCCTAACTCTTCCTCTTCCTCCATGTCTTGCACCATCCAGCCCTGTGGTGCTTTCCACTCTTTGAGAAGGTTGATATGGTAGATTTGGTGATCCTGGCGGTGTCTGAGTTTAAATACCGCGTAAACTACTGGATCTAATTCCCTGATCACCTTAAAGGGGCTTTGCCACATGGTGAGCTGCTCTACTCACTGAAGCCGGAAGCAAAACTAGTACTACATCTCCAAATCGAAATGTCCTGGGCCTCATTCTCTGATCATACTGGGTCTTTTGCCGCACTTGAGCTGCCCACAGGTTCTGACATGCAGTCTGCTGTGCCTTGTTTATTCGCTCTAGCAGTTCCTTCTGATACCTCTCCACCATAATCCCTAGCCCCACTGGCCTTTCCCACTCTTCTCTAACTGTCTGTAATAGGATTGTGCCCATATACAAGCTGGAAGGGCAAGAACTGAGTAGACTCTCGGGGAACACTGCATACGGCAAATAATAGTGGGGTTAATACTGTGTCCCACCTATGTGGGTTCTCCTGTGCACACCTTCTGAGCATCCTCTTGATGGTTCCTTTGAGTCTCTCCACTAACCTGTTAGTCTGGGGTGATATACAGACATCTTCAAATGGTTGATGTCCAGGGTGCTACACAGTGCTTTCATTACTCCTGACATAAAATTAGTCCGCTGGTCGGTGAGTATGTTGTGGGAAATCCCCATGTGTGCGATCCCGATAGGCACCCCAGCAGGGTGCCGTGTGCAACCACCAAATTTGCTGATGGAACAGGGTCGGGACCACCAGCTGTTGTCTCTCAGCAACACCCTTCTGATCTCTCTGGACCCGATACATCAGACCCCCCATTACCATAATAAGAGGAGTTCCTAGGCATCCCTTCTCTTGGGTCCCCAGTGACCAATCATTGCAGCTCCAGGTCTTCCTGCTGGGCTTGATGAAACTGAGCCACACTGGCCATCTGATCCATGTCTATGCTGGCCTGAACCTGCTTGTCGTGCTGGGAGTACATTTCCCTTCCCCAGTCCTTGTCTCTCCATAGTCACTTCCTTTCTTCCTCTGTTGCTCTTACGTGCTTTAGTACCATGTAGATTGGGCCCCATTCACAGCCTAGGATCATTTCATAGGCCAGTGATGGGGCAAGCCCGACCCTCAGCTCACCTTGAAATTGCATTACTCTCAATGGGAGGTAGCAACTCCAGAAGCACATTTCACCCCCTCAAGATGCAATTCATAACCAGGGGTCTGGCCTCCCTCACACCCACTTTCAGAGCCAGGTCTGCATGAAGCAATGATTGTGAGCATCCCATGTCTAGGGTTGCTCGTACCACCTGGTCACCGATCCAAGCCATCGCTACTGGTCGTTTCCAGACTTCCTCCTGCAGGGTTGCACCAAAACTGCAATCCATGGGCTTGCCCCGTTCAACTTCCCTAGACCGATCTCTAGGAATTGCTGCAGGTGCTAACCTGTGGCACAGCTCATTCAAGCCCAGTCTGCACTCCGTAGCAATATGGATGGTCTGGCCTCAATGATAACAGATAACGCCCCTCCCTGCCCCCTTCTGGGAAGATTCCTTCTGGGAATCTTTTTAAACTCTTCTTGGACCAGGCTCCCTGGTGGGGCATGGAGGCCTTGACTGCGCCTTCACTTGTTCTCTGAGATAGAAAAAGCCTCAGCCAGGTGAAGGGCCTCTTTGCTGTTCCATGGCTGGTGTTGCCTTACCCATATTTGAGTATCTTCTTCTAGGTCCCAAAGGAACTGTTACAAAAGATGGGGTACTCAGTGGTGTGCCATGGTGTTCCTCACCGCTCTGCTTCCCCTACACCCCATCCACTTGCCAACCACTTGCGTATTCAGGTCTTCATCCTGATGAAATGTCAACCTCTTGGCTGAGGGGTGCAATGTTGACTCCAATAACCCGGTCCAGCATTCAGATGCAGATCACACGTGGAGTTTCAGGCCCTAGTCTCAGGGTTGGAGCCACAGGTGCCAGGTGTCCTCCCTGAGAGGAATGCTGCTTGGATTCTTTACTGTTGAGGATCCAGGAACTGCCTACCCCCAGCCTGGTGCCAGCTACTGCTCTCGCTCCTCTGCCATGCAGCAGTGCCTCCAGAGCTGCTGTTGCCAGCACACAGAGCCTCTGTCCAGCTAGCGTGCTCCCAGATGACTTCCTCCTCACTGCCAGCTTCTGGCATGGTTTTAAATTCCCCATGGTGGAAGCTCCAGCTGATATAATCAGCTGGCCACCACCCTGCCCAGGAAGCAGACACTTGAAGAAATGGCAAAACGCTGGCTCACGCAGCTCTCACTCTGCCCCAGCCCGCCCAAGAGGTGAGTTCCCCAGGGTGTGGGTGGCTCTCCTTTCCCTTTGGGAAGCACTGGGATTTGCCCCTGGCATTTCTGAAGCCTGTGAGAGTTTCTCACTACCACGAGGGAGGAACCTACACCCAGAAAAGCCCAGATACCTCTATTTTGGTTAGAGATCTCCTTGGGAAGTGTGAAATATGGGTTTGAGTCCCTCAGGATGAGGAGGGCTGGACCTCATACCTCTTAGTTTATACATGAGTATTTTTATTATTAGACTGTTGGACAAAAAGTGGACATTGCCACCATCTCTGCTTAAGGGTGATTGAGATAATGAGAATACTGTGCTTTACACTGAAAAGTTACTTAATGTAGATGCCTTCATTCGGGGTGCTCTGAATCCCAAGATGATGAGAAGACTTGTTTTGTACCCCAAATAAAACCCTTAAACATCAGGAATTTAAAGACATCTCTATGGATAGTCTTTCCTGTTGGCTTCCTGCTCAGCCCATAAACACATTGGCTTTCACTGGGTCAGGAGATGCCTGTTTCCCTGTTCACTCTATAGCAATCCTAAATGTAGGCTCCTAACCCTTGATAGGGATTAAGGCCATTTTGTATCTGGTCCTAATTCTCACTTTCCCCTCTATTTGTAAAATAAGTGCAACTAGCTGTTGCAATGCCACATTTATTAGAGGTAGTAAAGTGCTTTGAGTCTTCTCAGTCTATTTCTACATAGCTTTGGCTGTGCTCTTCAAACTCATTAACAAAAAAATCCATTGAGTTATCTGCAGCATGCATTATTTCACAGATTTTGCCTGATGTCACTGGAGTTACAATAAAGATTAACTTTGCCCTGTCTTTAAAATTCAGTCTTAAAAACCATTGTTCCTACACTTACTAGGTGCTTAGTATTATCTGTTGAAATAAAAAAATTCGTGTGCCTAATTTTTCCTTAAATGTACTGCATCTTTAATGTAGCCTACTAGATTGTGTAGACACTGAATCACTGTAAGAAATGTAATGCTAGCAACTGTAGATTCATTCATAGCCAGGAAATATTATGACATGTCTAGAGCTTCTATTACTGATTTTTTTTTAAATAGCGTAATAATTCAGAAAATAACACCTATCCAATAATGTAGGAGGGTCAAAAATCTTATATTCAGCCCTTACTTTTTGAGGTATTTTCATTTTTTTTCCTTCAGATGTAACTGGGGAACTGGGTAATTTACAAAGTTCTGATGTGTTTATGGGAAAAAGGGATTTAAAATAAATTAATTTAGTAGAAAATGATAATTGTACCTAGATTGGCTGCTCTAGGAAGCATTTGCTAGACATTCTAGGATAGACAGGTTAGACCTTGGCATCCCAAAGGCCTTTTTAAAGACGTTATAAAGTAAACTTTGTTGATTATATCTGAGTGAGCTGACAAGACATGTGCTACACAGGAGCTGTGACTAGCTCTTTGAAGACTATTTGTCAGCTAACTCCCCTTTGCAACATTAAGACTTTCTTTTTTCATGGATTATTCGCAGTGAACTTCTGCTTACATGTGTACACAAATTCATCTTTATCCAGATGGTACCAGCTTCTCCTTTTGACAAAATAAATGGATAGTTGCTACTGAACTTTGTCCTGTAGAGTGTTTAGTGAGTGTTTACATTTTTCCAGTAGTAGCATCTGAGTTGCTCTTTTATTGACTTAAACCAACTAAAGAATTTCTGAAAAAACACCCTGTTGGTTGCCCATGTAGAAAACTTTCTGTGAACTAAACCCCAAAAAACAGGGACATTTTTACTGGGTTGGATTGCCTTTTTCTCACTGGCTTTTCTAATCCTTAAATTTTTGCATGCACCTTCTAGCTGTACCAGTTTTTCCCCTAGAGGCATTTAATCAATTGGGACCTAAAGGAATTAATTTCTACATTTAAAAACAAAACTACAGTAGAAACTACAGAAGATGTAATTATGTCTCAATATCATTTAATAGATCATTATGTAAGTTATGTTATTATTTCAGAGTTCTGCAGAAATGTTATAATTTGTAATAATTTGTATAGGTTTTTTCATAATAGTTTCCCTATACATTACTTCAGGGCTTACTAGCATTTAAAATCTGGTAGTGATTTATGCTAAGTTTAAAAAATTAACTCATGGTCACATGGCTTTTGGCCCCACACCTATGGGAATACCATCCTATTTTATCATATCAGTGACTCCAGATAAAAGTGCAAAGACACATTCCCATTTTTACTGCACTTCCCTGCTTAACACAGTTTTTTAAGTAAGCTCCAAATGTTCAGTGTTCCGCATGTCACATATGGGTGCATTTTCCTGAGTGAAAATACAGAGCACAGTTGCACTGACCTTTATTTTTCTGACTTTAAAATACCATGAGCTTTCTCATAAGACTACTTCAAAATTAATCAATGCAGGCAATTAAATGATAAGCACAATGTGACATCAGAAGAGATCCCTTCATACTTCAAACTAGGGAAAAAGCAGGAATATTTTCTGCCTTCTACTTGTTTCTCACTATTTCTTGCTGCTTTTGTACACTATGCAGACAAAGTTTAGAAGTGGCATTTCTCTTTAATACCATCTGGAATGAAGTCTGTCCAAGGTGTACAAATAGTAAAACAACTAACTAAGAAGTCATGATAGTTGAGGCAAAACTTTTCTGAGTAGAGCACGTTCAAAGAATACCTGACAAGACTACCCAGTACCCAAGCTTAGTACAATGTCATCTATAGGTTGGACCCTGTAGATGGCCAATGTTTTAGTGATGCAAATGTAATCTGAAAGTTACATTAAAATGTGCCACTCTATGTGCAACTAGAAAGATATCCCTTCAACCTGATAAGTCTGGGAGGCCACAATAAAAATAGAGTAGACAGTGTTGAAAAATCAGGATTAGAAAACCAAGCAATAGGGAGGGAAAATACTTTTGGCAACATCACCCCTGTTTCTGTCCCCCTCCCCCGCCCTTTGCTTTCATATGTTCAGTCTGTGACCAGTCATGTTTTGCAAGGATTGAGCCATGATCAAAGGACCCAAAACAGATATTGAATTCAGATCTGAGTTCTGGTTTCAATTGTGTCTCAGATTTTTTGTGTGAGAATATGACAGGGTTACACTAAGGATCAATGCATGCTAAATGCTTAGAGAACCACAGACTACAACTGAAAATAAACCCCATTATTGTACTTAAACAGTTCATAGATTCTGTGGTCTGCTCCAACAGCAGGAGGTATTCCAAATGAATAGTGTTATTAGGTGCTCAAGATCAACTAATCAACTTTATATCAACACATAATTCTACAGATTTCTAGTTAATCACTGACGTTTCATAAAAGTTTACCTTGCAAATTATGCAGTTTATGGCAGCCTTTCCCTGGTGCCATATGGATTATCACGATTAATTAGCCACAATCTTTTGTCAGTGATTTTGCATGTATGACTTCACATTTATTTTATAGAGCAGACTAGTTGCTGAAAGGCAGACGGTTATATTAGTCAAAATATGGAAAATATTTCAGCTATAACTAATGGTGTTATACTGCAAGTTTATGTAGCCAACATCTTTAAATCTAACTAGATTTTTAAAATGTCCTGATTCTTTGAAATGTGTGTCTGTTCATTGAGTCATGAGGTGGTAAGGTATCTTAAGGGTCCTCTAATTCTAAATCCTACACAGAGGCAGGGTACAATGTATCTAAACCATTCCAGAAGTGCCAGATTTTCCTTGAAAGTTTCCAGTTGAGGAGATTCTACAATGTACCTCAGCAGGCTATTGCATTTTAGCACTGGATTTAAAATTTAATCTAACCTAAGGTTTAATCTAAATCTGCTTTGCCTAAATTTAAATGCAGTGCTTGCATTCTGCCCTCTGTAGCAAAGGGAAACAGTTGTTCTCCCTCTTCTTTAGGATAGCTTTTTAATTTTTTTTTTAAATAGCCATGCTGTCTGCCTTTTCAGTCTTCTTTTTTGCAAGCTAAACATATCTAGGTCTTAATCTTTCCTTGCAGAAGTTGCATTCCAACTCTCTTATCTTTGCTTTTGGATCCCCTAGTTTGTCTAAATCCTTCTTACAAAGCTCAGAACTATGTTATGTGAGATGGAAACATTCAGCTCCCCTGACTTGCATATAATACTTCTGTTAATACAGGCCCACATTGCATTTAGTCTGTTAACAATTGCACCAATTTTCTGCTTGATACTGAGTCCACCGTTACCTTCAGATCCTTCTTGGCAGTCCTGTTGCTCAATCAATTATCTCTCATCGTAGATGTATGTATTTTGTTGTTCTTATTTGGATGTAGCACTCTCTCAATTTCATTTTATTATCTAGAGCCCAGTTGTCTAATATATCAAGAGCCTTTTGAATTCTAATCCTACCCTCCAAAATGTCTGCATGTCATCCCCACTTTTGTATCATCTTTGAACTTGATCGGGAAGCTCTCTATTCAAGTCTTGTATTCAAGTCAGTGGAAATGTTAAATAATGAAGGACCCTGTGGAACCCACTCAGACTTTTTGCTATTTTGATATTGATTAATTTATAGGAAGTATTTATTTGCAGCTGTTTAACCAGTTATATATCCATGTAACAGTAATTCTATCTAATATAAATTTATTCATTTTATTTATGAAAATGTCATGTGGGACTCTCAAAAAGCTTATTATGTTGATTGCATTTCTCTCATTCACTACACCACTTACACTGTCAAGGAAGGGTATGAAGTTGTATTGGCACCGCATTTAAATCTAGGCAAAGCAGATTTAGATTTAATTTCAGCATGGGCGACTGGTGCCTCCTGAGTCGAGGGGCACTTGCCCCCCCAGCAGACAGCGACCAGGGGAGAAGGGGTTCCCCCATGGCCAATTCTGACAACTGCAGAATTACAATTACAACTTTGTAATTCTTTGGTCCCACCCTAATCTCTCCTGTCATGTCTTGATGGATTATTATTTTTCTGGTTTTTTGAGTGGGAGACTGCCTATTAATTTGGGGTATGTTGGGGTCTCTCCTATTATGACTTGACCCCTATTTTCTCTAGCTAGGCCTCGCTGTACGAACCCACTAAACAGGGCTTGACTCTGAGGCTCTAGCTTTTTTCTCTTCCAGTGCCTGGAGGCTCGTGGCCCCCTTTTCTGCTCCTTTATGGAGCATAGCTTTATGGAGCTCCTTTAAGGAGTAAAGAGGCATGGGAGCTGGACCTACAGCCAGTGAGTCACGGGCTCAAAACCTAGGCCCAGCCATGAACCCACCTCTGCCAGTCCAAACCAAAAAAAACCCAGAAGACAAAATACAACTGCATTGTAGTGCACCAGACCTCTCTGACCTTTTTAAGATAGTCCTTCGAGTATCGGGGTTTGTGTCCCCCACAAACTGTGCCCTCACTGGCACTGGGTTCTGTGCCCCCAAAATGAGGCCTCCTCCCACCCCTAATAGCCTCTCCCAAACCTCCGGTCTTATAACCAAAAGAAATATGGACAGTCCTATCCGGGTGCAATAACCGCTCTCTCCAAAATAATAATAAAAGGAGTTGTGATCATGTCAGCTTACGTTTATGCTGGATTCATGTTTTGGATCCCATCCATCAGTTTCTGAGATGTCTGCTGCCTCTCAGGGTTCCATGGTCCCCTCTTCCAACTTTTGTACCACTCGCCAAGCCTCTCCCCAGGAGCTTTGGAATGCACTACCTCACCTTCAGCTGTCTGTCCCCCTATTGCTGTTCTGCCCTGGGTTCTTATAGTCCTGCCTCTTCTGGTCAGCTGGCTAGTTGGCCCAGTCCAGCCATTAATCTCTTTTTCACTAGTTGTCTGGGCCCAGAAGATTCAGGCCTTAAAGGAAGCCTGCTTTCTAGTGACAAGGCTAGGGTTCCCTGTTACACTTACCAACTGGGGATGGTAGAGGTGTGGAAGATCCTAGCATTGTGTGCACTGTCCACCCAATCGGCAAAGATACGATGGAAATGGCCAAAGTAGTTGCCAATGCTTTGCAAATAAGCCCTTGTGGGTGATGAACTCAATAGAGCCTTAGGATGGGCAGAGGATTTGGGGTGTAGCTGGGCAACTGGTAGAAGCCAGCCATAACCTTGTGCATATTGTTGAGGCAGATGGCACAGTGATAACTTTCTTCCACCATTCCAGTGACTTTCATATTTTCAAACAGTTTCTCATTATTGGTTACAAGAAAGTCCAAGATACATGACACCTTAATTATATGCTCAACTTTTTGAAGCAGAAAATGATCCTTTATGCATATTAATAACTTGTTGGGCAATTTAGTTGTATAACTCTTCCAATAAATATCAGAGAAGTTAAAATCTGTCATTAATACTGTCTCATAAATTTTAGATATTATTGATATAGAACAGTATCACTCCCTGCCCCCCTCTCAAATTTGCCCTTCTGAAACAAAGTGAAATTCTTAAATGTTTACATTCCAATTATGGGAGTTATTCCATCAAAGTTTCATAACTTGTGCTGTATATGTTCTCAGACGTTCTGTTTATCTACTTTTCTTCTAGCTGATATAGAGGAATTGATTCGTCAGGTAGAAGTCTGGAATTTTGATGGTTGTGAGTGGTTGAAAGTCATGATGTCCCTATTCTGTATGCAGCCATGATTCTCAATGAATATTATGAATTCAAAGAAAAAGAGTAAGTAAATACTCTCATTTACAGTTACATTTCAAAAAGAAAATCCCACTGTCACAGGGCACTCTAGATGCCCAGCTCCTATAAGAATGGGAACTGCTAGGGGAAGAGCCCTAGCATTGACTAGGACGCCCCAGCTGTGGGTTACCAGAGCAACCAGAGTGAGCCAGCAGCACCCGCCTGTTACAGATCAGCTGACAGGAAGGGACAGGGCCTGGCTTGCAGATCAATCCCAGACCTGAGGCTAGGAGGGAGTTCCTGCTGGCAGCCAAGGGGGAAGGAGCCCTGCCTGAGTGAGTCCTGACTGCAGGTACAGTCTCCAACATTGTTGAGGGATGGAATACCCCTGGAGTGACTGGAATGCTAGTAGCTGGATGGCTTCAATTTATGTTATAGCCCATGGGCTTGTGTTTTGTTTGTTGTTCTGACCAGTGGCTTGGGTGAGGCTATAAGGGGATGGAGGAGGCCTCATAGGGGACTCATGGTAGCATAGAGACCCCAGCCCCAGAGAGAGAGGGGCTGCGTTGAGAAGCGCCAGACAGAAAGGGGCTGCGTTGATAAGCCCCAGAGAGGGCTCAGGGCCAGACAGGGCTGTGGAAATCCCGAGCGCCCGTGAAGGTGCAGAGTGAAACAGGGCTGTGGTAGGCCCAGTGAGGACAGGGGGGCCAAATTACATCAAGGCCCAGACAAACAACATCAGTACCATTGGCAAGGCATGGACTGCAATGTAGGGGAGGAAACTGAGCCGTAGATAGCAGCCCTGGCATCGGGGCAGTAAATGAGCAGCTTCCTGCTAATTAACATCAATTAATCAATTAACAGAAAGGCATGGCAGGAGAGAAGGTGGGCAGCTGGCCCAGGAACAAGTGGGAGGGCCATGTTTAAATCAGCCCCGAGCAGGCCCCCTGTTACACCCACACAAGCCACTTCTGTATGATAAATGTCCTGCATCTGCTAGCAGAAACTTCTGTCAAAATGGGACGCAGTAGCCACATCTTACAAGTGGCCTGATTTGCACAGGGGCTCAGTTATATTATTAGAATTGCCTGCACTACTGTGCAGACACAGCTGCTTCCAGTTGAGTAAGTTATCCATACAGAGCATTGAGGCATACTTGAGGGTGCTACTGCCTGAAACATCTAGCTTTCTATATATGTATGTCCTCAGTGTCTTAGGAGACCAAATGGTTAATGTGCACAAACCATGGTGAATAGTATACAGTACAGGTAGTATTTGGATTATAAAGATTAATTGATATATTATTTGCAGTTACATATTCAAATATCAACCACTTAAACCATTGTACTTTAGCAATGATGTATATGAAAACATTTCTCTTTGATCTACATTCACAGATGATTGTTCATAGTTTATAATGTGACCATGATAGCTTGTGTTATGCAGAGTTGTGAAAGTGTGAGCAAAATGGCAGCATCTTTCAAAACACTTTAGAACATCATCAGCAAATAGTAGGCTGGACAATTTGTAAGTAGCAGAATTCCAACCTTTGCATTAAGAATTGTCTAGCTTTTAGTTGCTGATGGAAATACAAATGTGTAGCATGTATCCAACGTGATACAGATATTGGGATCCAGGCAACAATTCTATTACCCCTGCTCTGAGGATGCTCATGTGCATGAAAATTGAGCATGACCAGGTTTGGCACTGATTGTGTACATATGCAGCTATATATGTCCATTTAAGTTGTTTGAATCTTCAAAAGGAGGCTAGACAACCACCTAGCTGGGGTCATCCTTTCCTGCCCATGGCAAGGGGTTGGACTTGATGATCTGCTTAGGTTCCTTCCGACCCTACCAGCTATGAAACTATGAAATTCTGGAAAAGAAAAAGGGAGGGAAGGAAGAGCACCCTACCATGTTTTAGCCCCAGTGAGTTAGAGCAGTGGTGGCCAACCTTTTTGGCTATCATGCCACAAATAGCTAAGCACCCTCCCTGAGTGCCATTCTGATTCCTTTTCCTTGTCCTGTGCTCCCTTTGGGGCTGAGCTAGTATCCCTTGTATTTAACAATCACTGAATAAAAGGGAGAGAGGGTAGTGAAGTTTCTGCCCCATTGAGAGCAAATGTCTGGACTAGAACCTGAATTCCAATCCTTAACAGAGCAACAGCTACGCACCCTCCAGCTTGCTTGCTTCCTTCTGATTCCACATATCTCCCTCTTCTGGCTTCTCAGAGGCCAACTTTGAAAGAAATGTGGGAGAGGAAGCTGGTTAAGGTATAACCTATGGTATGGCTGTAGTTAGAGAACTATGTTGGGAAGTCAGAAAGATGCGGTTCCAAGCTCCTCTGTGAGGGAAGCTTGGACCTTACATCATCCTACTTTGGGGGCAAGTGCTGTACTCATACAGCTGCTTGTCTTAAGCAAAGGCTGGCCCTCCTTACCAAGTTAAGTTGCATATTACACTTAAACCATACTAAGGATACTTAAAGCACGAGTGTCCACACACTAAATCTCATTAACTTGTGCTAAGTGCCCTCTGAGTATCTCAAAGTTATACCACTTCCTGTAAGGATTAACTCTCGGCCATGTAGCTTGTGTTAGGGTAACTTCAGTCTGCTCCGGGGACATAGAGTGAGCAATTTAAAGTCCTCCAGTATGCCAGGATGCAACAGTCCCAATCTCTTTCCCACCCAGAGCCCAAGTGTCCTGGATCTTAGCCACACCCTTGCTTGCTAACCCTTTGAAAGCTGTGTAGATAAGTAAACTCTTAATGGGTGACTGCTCACAGCATGTTCTGACTTTAACAGCTGCTTAATATTCCACAGATTTAATATAGTTTACATGCAACATGCAACTTCATCTTCGTCATTAGTCATGGGTTCCTGACCAGCTACATGTGTGTTACCTACATGCACTTATGCATCTACAATGCATTTGTGTGCATACCTGCATATCTACCCAGCCAGTGCATAGCTTACTCTGCGTGCTCAATCTAGGTGTGCATACTTTCTTGTTCACAGTGCAGAAGTAATGACATTGTAACTTGTGTGTAATTGACAAAAAGACCAATGCATTCAAATGAAAAACAGCTATTTAGGTTCACAAAGGGTAAAAGAGATGCCACACTATATTCCTAACTATACAGCCTTATTGTCTTCCAAGGTCTAGTAGGAACATACAGATCCTCTCCTAACTCATCTCAGACTCTGCTCTCTCTCCCTGAATAAAGCAGTTAAAAGCTAAAAGTTCCAGAGCCTCTGGTTCCTTACTCTAGTCTAGAGGTAATATTTGTTTGCTTCCCTCCCAGTGCTTAATTTTTAGTTCCATAACATAAAGCATAACAGACTATTGGTTTTGTCTGTCTTCTATTGGTTTCCCTAGCAAGCAAAGCTAGAATTCCATTCATTTGTATCAGAGAGGCAAAGGTACTGGACCCACCCTTCACAGCAAACTGCATTGATTAGCTACTGGTTCCACAAAGCTGTCTTTATCTTCATATGTATAAACTTGTTCACTCAGTCCCTGATCTCCTATTAGCTCATCTCTCAAAGAATTTCTGGGTTTAGTTATCAAGTGCTTTGTTCAAAAATGCAAATTCTTTATGCAGCTTCTAAAATAGCTATTAAGTGGGTTTATGAAAACACTGTTTTGGATCTGTCAGGGTCCTTCTAGCTAACTTGCCCATGAATGTGTCCAGTATACAGTTAAGGAATGTGTTCCCTTTGCTTTGCTTCTCTTCCTTTCATTGGACAAAACAAAGTCAAATATGCAGTGTGAGGCATAAATTACAACTCTTGATTCTGGAGTACCAAAAAAAGATTTATAGATGCATTTTCTTTCCAAAAAAAATTGAAAAGTAGTTTCCATGTTTTCCATTTTCCTAATACCTTTAAATTAGCTTAATATTTTTACTAACTACTATTTAATTTTGCATATGTGCCACTGTACAGTAGATGAAATGTACCAACTAGTTAACAAGGTCTCTACCTGAAACAATTTACAGACTCAGGGAACATAAACTGCATACCAATGTCTGCTAATAGCATACAATTATTTCTAAATCATAGGGGAACTAAAATATTACAGATCTCAGTTTTCAATGGGAGGTTAAAGATGCACAAAGATATATGCAAAAATATCACCAAAACATTATGTAATTGTGTTTTTAAAGAAGAAAAGTACAAACTTCCCTCTTCCAGTAGGGGTCTGATTCATTTGCATAAATGGTTGACTAAATGTATTTCAGGACTTGAAGAACATATGTGTGATGAAGTCAAACTTTTGTAAAGCAATTAATGTTTGCTAACGGACAGCAATATGGTGATACACATTAGGACAAGTTGATTTGGTTTGGTTTTGTTCAAGGAAACATCCACATGACATATTATATTTCAGCATACTTAACTGTCAAAACTAGAAAAAAAAAACTATCTGCAGTAAACAAATAATAGGGCTGTGCAAAGCTAATTCAGATTGGAGAAGATCTGGCTGAATTTGGTGGCCAAATCTCTGAATCCAAATCGAATCAGGAGACCCTTTAATCTGTCCAAATCAAATTGGAACCCTCCGAATCTATTCAGAGAGATTCAGATAGATTTGGCAATTCAGACATAGACACAGCTTTAAATGTTTTTTCTACATACCTCAAAGTACCATGTGGCTCATGAATGCTGCATTGGTGGGATGAATGGAGCGTCCCACAGGAGCTTTGAGGAGGGGAGGTCCCCAGTGCACTTGGCATCAAACCCAGGGTCCTGGGGAAGCATGCTGGGGGGAGCCCTGCAACCCCCAGCTGGGCAACTGGTGCCTCCTGGGTCTGAAGGGGCACCTGGGATCCCTGCCATGACCGATCGCTGAGCTGGAGACACATGGTGGGGGCCCTGCACACTCTCCAGCAGACCTAGAAGTGGACCAGAAGATGTTCTGGTCCACTTCCGGATTCACTGTCAAGCATATGGGGGACCCCCACACTCCTGTGGGATGCTCCATCTGTCCCAGCATTGCAGCATTCATGAGCCATGCCTGGTACCACAAAGTATGTAGAAAAAACATTTAAAGCTGCGTCTGTGTCCAAATCACTGATTCTCCAAATCAGCATTGAATCTTCAGATTCGGATTCAGCTGAATCAAATTGAGGACAGTGATCTGAATCAGTGAATCAAATCACTGACCTAATTCAGGCCAAATATGAATCAAATAGGGCCTGTTTCATACACCCCTAATAAATACATGTATGCCAACTGAAATAATGGCTTAAACTTAACTTTATTAAGTTCACTGTAACATGGATAAGTTATGGTTTTACTACATAAGTCTAACAGGGGCACATTCAGGGCTGGGTCTCAACCTTAGTCTACCCACCTGTCTATATGGATGGTCCACCCAGTCTCAGCTGCCATAGTTTTGGTGGTAAAATAAACTGGTGGTAAATGCCCCGATGCCAGGGGATGCTACCCATGGCTCTGTATCTCCCTATACTGTAGCCCATGCCTTGTAGATGGTATCATAACTTTTTAACAGTTCTGGCTCCACACTAGACACCATAAAATTCTAGTCTAGATCTCAGCTAGATCCCTCCTAACCAGGTGGCCTATTCTCCCCTCACTCTGGGCTGCCAAGCTCCCTGCCCTCTTTTCCCTCTCAGAAGTGGCCCCGTCTCTGGAACATTTGGCCATATAGGCCCTGGCCTCATCTCTAGGCCTGTTAGAGCCCCAAGCCCCCCTGGCTCTGGGCATCCCTTACGGTGGGCACTCTGGCCATTTGGACTCTTCTGGTCCTGGCCCAGCACTGACCAGTCAAGGGTGCCTTGAGTCAGGCTCCTGAGAAGCTAGCTCCCTCTCTCTTATATGGGTCTGCCTTCTCAGGCCCTACTTTGGGGTTACCCACCTAGTTGTGGGGGCTGAGGTTTTATGGTGCCCCTCCTTGTCTCTCACTGAAGAGGATCGCAGTCCTTGCATTTGGATGACACTGCCCCACCATGGGTAGTCCCTCCAGACTTCCCTACCCCAGCAAGATGCAGTTTCAGGTCATGCCCAGGACCAGGAGCCTTCTCTTTCCCCATAGACCCTGCTCTTAAATCCAGGGATGTTCCATGTGGCAGTTCAGCCAGGTGATGCTGTTCCACTGTCTCTACCGGGCTTACCTTTGTTTGAAAATGGCTACCTTAATCAGGCATCTGCCAGCTGCCTGCTCTGGCCCTGAAAGTGGCAGGCACCAAAGATGCACTGCTACAATAGATCAAAATATTCAAGCTAGATGCTATCACTGGCTTCTTTAAGTACAAGTTTTATTATGTTTCTTAACCTGTTTCATATTACCCATCATAACATATAGTAGTTTAAGACCAGGTAAGGAAATACATACCTCCTCAGCAATACCTATACACCTCTTGTTATGCAAAACACAACCCAATTAAAGATACAGGGGTGTGTGAATCAGTATATCAACTCTCTAGACATGGGTTTGAGACCAAGGATTGGCGAATTTTAAAAACTGTACATGCTAATGGACAGACTAGGTCCCAGGGCTTCAGAAATATATAATATTTTAAAATAGCTAATATTTTACTTCTGTGAAACATTAAATACAGTACACAATTAACTGTAATCAATCTCCAAATTACAATATACATGCACACACACTCATGTCTGTATATTTATGGTTTCACTTTCTTAGCATGAGTAAAAATTAGGTTGTCTAGCCAAAGAAAAATTCAAAAAGGAAGAAAAATCCAATATATATTTTTAAGCTCTCCAAAACATTTAGAAGGCAGTCTGTGTGTTCTTATATTTTATCTTCTTCCTTTTTTTTCTGCAACTGGAAAAAGATGTAAGCTTGATAATCAAGGGCTTTTCATTTAGATAGAAGGGAAAATTCGATTTTAAAGATGCATTATTACTTGTCATTCCTTTAATCGCAGCTGTTAACAGAGTAGAGAACTTTTCTGAGATTTGGGAATAGTAAGCATTTTAAAAAGACAGTTTGCAAATTAGCTGGGCAGACAACTCAACATGGTCAAATACTGAGGGACTGTGAAATTTTGCATATTTAAATAATGCGAAGTTTGGGAGATAAAATAGGTATTACAGTAAGTTTTTTTCTAAAGACTAGACTTTGAAAAAAAGTAGTTATTTTCTGTTCTAAAAAGGAAAACTGTTCATATTCCAGTTTGATAACTATGGGCATGTGTAAACAACATGGGGGCCCTAAATAGAAGCAGTGGGTTTTAAAAAAACCTCTTCAATTTAGGGCTGATTAAACACCCATGTCATAGACAGCCTGCTGACTTACTTGCCTCTCCAGCGGGGACAGGAGGGCGAGTTGCCAGCAGGCGGAGAGGTCCCTGGGCTGCGGGGCTTTTACTTCCCTCCATGGCAGCAGCAGTCCTCGCCACCCAGGCAGCACCTGCCTGCAGGCACCCAGTTCAGGCAGTCCCAGGAAGCACTGCAGCCATGGAGGGAAGCACAAGGCCCTCCACACAGCTCAGGCTGGCAGGCAGGCTCCTTGTTTGGGGGAGAAGATTAGGCTCACTACTATTCTTGTGTGGAGCCTGCTTTCCTGGGCTGCTGCCAGGCTGCCTGCAGGGCTTGCTGCAGAGCTATGGAGCTGTACAGAGCTCGGTGCTTCACTCCAGTTGTAGGGCAGCAAACTAAACCTCCTCAAAGGAATCTCAAAGGAGTTTTAGTTTGCTGAACTTCAAATCATTTAAGATGCATTACGCTGTCAAATTTCCTACAGCGGCTGGAATTAATGCGCAATATATCACTGAGGTGTAAAAACACCAACACCATTAAAATGGTGCAAAAGCATTTAGCCTGCTTTAAAGTGTCATGCACACACGCCTCTCATTGTGTCTACAGACAACCTATGATGCCGCTTTTTCTTCTGGTAGCCTCTACAATACCAGAAAGAAAGTCAGGCATTATTGTAACTGTTCTGAAAAACTATACATAAAAATCAATTGGATAGGTAACAAAGAGATCAGCTGACAACGTAAAATTTTAATTTTTTTTTAGAAAGTTTCTTTGACGAATAGCAGCTTTTGAAATAAAATTCTACAAGGTAAAAGGTTAACGTGCATTTTCATTTTTCCATTTTTTAAATAAAAACAAATTATGTGCCAACAAATTTATTAAAATATAAACTTTTTTTTTCTTTGACATTTTTCATGGTGACTGTATCCCACTTTTTAACTGGCTCTAGTAATGAGATTATCAGTGTATTTTTTCAAAGCTCTGGTGGTTTCCTTTTGTGTATGTGAAGTAATTGACAATGGCCTTTCAAAAGGTGAGGTACTCTAAATTTTTAAGAGCCCTATTTTAGATACACATACCATTATTTTAAAACATGTCCCTGAAGTTTAGCACCTTAGTAACACCCCAGTGGGTGCATCTATATGTGCATTAATGCGCTTTTTCTACTGTGTATTAAGTTTAATACCTCCAATATGAGGTACTACATAAATGCACATTAGGCTGCCCTAATGCACAGTAACAAAAGAGCATGCCTTGTTAATTATGCTTGATGCACAGTAACCTATATCTACTGCACATTATATTAGCAGTTTTTACGTGATGCTTTAATGCTCAGTAGAATAAGTTACTGTGCATTAAAGCATACATGTAGACACCCAATTCTACACATAATTTAAACTGCTTAATATTAACCATGAGAAATCTCCTCTCTCTTCAGCAAAGCGTGAAAGCCTGTCTTGAAGTATTTTGCAGAAATAAAGTCCTAAACTGCATAGCCTTAGAGGTCCTGAGCACTCCCACATTTGTGGAAATCTGGTATCTCTGAAAATCACTTATGCATCTGAATTCGAGGTACCTTAATGTAGATGAGTGAAGTTCAAAAGACACAGCAGACAACTAACGATTTAAAAACCTAAGATTTTTGCATGATATTCTTGATGTTTTCAGCATTCACTTGAGTCAAAGAAATACAACCATAGTTTCTCTCACAAAACTGATTGCTTCACCTACTTTGAGTGTATGGAAATTGAAAAATAGTGTCATTCCCTGCAAAAGTTTACTGCCTTTTTTAAAATCTTACTTTCCACTGATTTTTTAGACGGAAGTTTTTTGGCTTCTTTCTTTAACTTGTTTCTGCCTAAATGTTTCAAAGATGTACTGGAGCTACTGCAGAACTAATTACTACAATTTGCTCCAACTGCACTTTTATATAACAAGGTGGTAACTACCTGTACATTTCTTGAAAAGATTATTTTTGGCACTGTACTGGCAGACATCTTTAGAAAGAATATTAGCATCAGTAACAAACTCTTTGTTATTTAAAGTCTACAAAAATATTAGTAGTTTCAGAGAACTCTAAACATAAAACTGCTGAATAGAAAGTCAAAATCTAGAACTGATTGGTGAATTGAAGTATTTTTGGCTATTTTTTCAACAGAATTCAGTGTACGGCACTGAATTGTATGTGGATGCTTGATGAGATCATCCAATGAAATGTTATTCTCCTTACTCTTCTAATTATAGATCAGGGTCCAAATAAATAGAAGGAAGTTAAAACTTCAAAAGTTTAAATGGTTTCTGTCCATAAACAAAACCACAGTAAGTTCTTTCTATAAGCATAAGCTAACAGCCAGGAACTACTGACTCATGTATTGAACGGTGCTCCATAGACAAAAAGACTATTAATACATTAGGGTCAAAAGCTAAATCAAGCTCTAAATTGTTTTCTTGCAGAAGTTCTGACTTTTTTACTGTTGTGGTTTCAATAGTGATCACTACTTTAGTACCAAATGATGAAAAGAATGTTTTATACTACAGCAGTGACATAAGCACTTGCATTTTGTAGAGAAAAGTTTTCCAAAATGAAATTATTGTTTTCTAACCAACGCTGGTGAAAACCACACTGACATCCCATAGAAACACTGGGATTTTATAGATGTTACAGAGTAATATCTGACTTGATGATCCACTGGACCTGAACGTTTGCATAATACCATACTATTCTCTTATTCCATGCTGAAAACAGCTCTGTCTATACCCAGACCTTCCTGAAGGATCCTGAATTCCCTTGTCCTATGCCAGAGCTCACAGATACAGCAAATGTTCTTTGTCTGTTGTAACAGGTACATAAAATATACATGAAATCTGAGATCACCTTAATAAAAAATAAAATTTGCATATATTTCAGAGGCATTTGACACAATATGTATGGGAGAAAAGAAAGACAATAGAGGAAAGTTTTCAATTTGTCCTCCAACAGGAAGTTGGATGCAGTGTTAACTATGGAAAGAAACAGGAATCACTAGAGGGAAGTCATTGGCAAGTCATCCTTAATATACCAGCTCAATATATTATCCTTTCCTTCACTTCATGCAGTACAGAGGCCAAATACTCACTTACCTTGAATAATGTTATAATTTTTACCAATTCATCAGAACAGAATGCAGAGTCTACATAAATGGGCTGAGTATATTAATGGCATATGGATATGGAAAGGCTATAAATAAGGTTTTCTTCAAGATAAGAGTTATTAAGATAATGTGACAGTTTTACAAAAGTCAGAGATTACAGTTTTTCTAAATTATTAAAGATTTTCTACAGCACACATACAATGATATTGAAACACACTCACAATGAAATACTTCCTACTATTTTCTTTCTGTTTTAATTAGTTTGGTGAATTTTGTCAGATAAGTAGTTTTACAGTGTTAGTAGATGAAAAGTAAATGCATGAGGGAAAAATTTTGGCTTCAAACTGGTTCAAAGATTTTCTGTATTGGAAAACATATTTTTATAGACATTGTTGCCATGGAGGAATTCACTCAACAATACCTATATAACCTTGGGACAAGTAAAGACATACAACCCCCAAGTGGCACAATTCATGCAGGAGTAGATATTCCATGGGTGGATCTACAGTTTTGAAAAGGGGATTGCAGGTGGTGTGGTGCATCATCACATAACACAAAACATATTGTTCTCCAATGAAAAAGAAACTGGAAACTTTAATAATATGATAGGAACATACAACTATGTTACTCAGTTTATGATCCAAGCAAAAACAAATATCCAAGCTCTGCTCACGTTTGCTCTTGCTATACCAGCTATCCCTGGGCCCACTGTTCAAGACCACAGTATTCCTTGCAGCAGGATGTGTTCTCAGCACTGAATTGGTGGGCCAGAGTTAGGTCATCCCATTTATGCTTCTGCATGCTCGTCTGGGTCTGGCCTAGAGTCAGTCTCTCATCACCCTCTTTCCTGTTGATCAATGCTGTTTTCTTGTCCACCACACTGGATGTATTCCTCCATCTTTACGCACCACTCCTTGTGAGTGCTGAGGTTTGGGGTACTGCCTTTGTCCCTCTTTTCATGGCCTCCTCTTCCCTTTCAGCCGCTGCTCAGTCCACCGAGTTAAGAACTCCTGTCTGGGTGTCAACTTGACTGCTAACACAAAATGTTATTGTGAGTTGGTCTCATCCTGGGATGTTCTTCCTCCAGTCCAAACATAAACACTGAAAAGAAAATAATGTTTGACACTTATCTGTCTTGCTGTGGTGCTACTACCCATCTTCCTCATCCAGCCAGCATCCAGTCTTGCCTGCTGAAGTTCTGCATCTGTCTTCAATCTCTCTCTCTCTCTCTCTCTCTGTCTCTGCCAGAAGTCTTCCTTCCTGAAGGACTCCTGCAGCTTCTCTCCCCTGCCCCTAACTTAGCCGGGCTCACATAGTGAGTCACCTGACCCTGATGCTTCTGCCCTGGGTCCTGCAGTGAGGCACTGAACCTTGTGTCTTTCTCTCACCTGGCCTCTCTGCTCATTGGTGTGTTGTGATAAATCCTTTGCCAGCTAAGAATGGATGTGTGAGAGGGAGGGGCAGGGAGCGTGCTGGAGGGAAAGAGCTTGCAAAGCCATGAGGGAAGGAAAAGGGGAGAAGGCAGGAGGGGAGATCTTAGGACTGCCCCAGACACCCATGCCCTCTGATAATGTGGAAAAAGCCACATTACAGGTACATTTCTATGAAAACCCAGACCTTGTATAAAAGATGTTAATGGTTTAAGTCCTGAGGTTCATAATCTAATAGGGCCTTTACTCTGGTTTACTCAATTATTAAAATACACAAGTAAAAAACTTTATGCCAATATATACCATACAAGGTACATCTTCAAATACATAATGGCCACAAGCTAGCAGGGAGCAGATTTAGATTGGACATTAGGAAGAACTTCTTCACAGTTGGAGTGGCCAAGGTCTGCAATGGGCTCCCAAGGTGGTGCTCTCCCCTCCCCTGGGGGTCTTCAAGAAGAGGTTAGATAGGCATCTAGCTGGGGTCATCTAGACCCAGCACTCTTTCCTGCCTATGCAGGGAGTCGGACTCAATGATCTGTTGAGGTCCCTTCTGACCTTAGCATCTATGAATCTATGAATCTGCATTTGATCTGAGATCAGTTTACTCACAAGTAAATTACTTATGAGTAAACACTCCCAGGCAGGTGTGTACACATGCAGGGAAGTGGGAGCAGATTTTCTGTTAATTGCAGCAAACTTCTCCCACTTTAGGGTCCTGCAATGGGACCCTGTAACCACCAGGGGAAGCTTTAGGCTCCCCCTGGGTGCTAGCCCAGGGGCTGGCCAGAAGCACTGGGTCAGGAGATAGGTGTCTCCTGGACAGGCTAGAACATTATACCCTGGCCCTGAAGCCTGCCAACTGCTGGGGTGGAGACAATGCCCCCCTTCCCTGGACCTGGCTCCTCTGTCAGGGACTGGGGACTTTGAAAGAGTTGCAGGGGAGGGGCAGGGCCCAGCCCCCTGCCCTGATGTGCTGACAGGGCAGCCAGAAGCTAGCTCACTTGCTAGCTGCCTCTCCAGCAGGTCAGGACGGGGGCTGGGACCTACCCTGTCCCTGCATCTCTTTCCAAGCCTGTGCATCGATCACCTGATTGGGGAATGGGGCACCAGGCTCGGACCTGCTCCTGACTAGGACAGTTTCCAGCAGCCTTCCCCGCTCCCCCCTTGCCCTCCCAGCTATAGCATGGAGGCTGTGGAGCTTGTTCCTCACTAAGATCTGCATCATAGAGCTGGGTTGGGAACAGGCTGGGGAGCTTATTCCCTATTCAGCTCCATGAGGATGGAGCTGGATGGGGAATATGCTGGGGAGCCGGTTCCCCACTCAGGTGTACAAGTTTGGAATTGCATGAGGAATAGGCTGGGGTGCTTGTTCCCTGCTGAGTTCTGCAAGCACGTAGCTGGATGGTAACAGGTCAGGAAGTGCATAGCTGGATGGGGAGCTTGTTTTCTGTTGAGTTCCTTGAGCATGGAGCTAGGTGAGGAACAGGCCGGGGAGTTTGTTTCCCACTCAGCTCCGGAAGCACAGAGCTGGGTGGGGAGTAGGCTGGGAAGCTTGTTCCCTGGTCAGCTGCCTGAGCATGGACCTGAGCAGGAAATAAGCTCCCCAGCCTGTTCACCACCCTGCTTCATACTTACAGAGCTGGGCATGAAACAGGATTCCCAGCCTCTGCAAGCAGGAATCTCCCAGACCTTTATCTCACAGCACCAGCTCTGTGACCATGGAGCTGGTGCTGGGAGACCCTTATCTCCCAGCGCCAGCTCCACAATTGTGATGCCGGTGCTGGGAGACCCTTATCTCCCAACACCAGCCCCACGACCGTGGCTCTGGTGCTGGGACATAAAGGATCTCCCAGCCCTTTGTTTCCCAATCATGATGGCAAAGCATGGGCTGAGACATACAGATCTCCTAGCCACGACTCCCTGATCATGATCTTGGAGCAGGGGGCTTGGAAATTCCTGATGCTGGAGCAGGGGGGCATAGTCCCCGCCCAGGCTCTGGTGGCAAAACCTGCCCTAGCAGCAGGCAGCTCCAGGGGGCAGGGACCAATCTCCCATCCCCTGATAGATGACTGACCAGGAGCATATTTGCCATCTACTTTGCAAATCATATTTGCTCCTGGTCAGTCATCTACATGAGTGGTACTGCGCTGTTACTAATCAAAAGTAAATTTGCTACTTGCATTTGCAGGTAGCAAATTTATTTGTGATTAGTGAGGTTTACTGTGTAGTATGCATGTGCACTTGAAGACACACATGCTTAGTTTGTGCAAACTATGCTACTGTGCAGTTAAGTATCTTGTGCAGATGTGCCCGCAGTGGTAGAGGTGGTAGCCTGCATCTTAGTCCTCATCAGGGATTTCATTTTACACCCACTGAAGTCAGTTGCAAAACCTATTTTATTTTCAGGTAGTGAAAAATCAATCCCAAATCCTGCGCTACTAGTAATGGGGCAGAAATCTCATCAAGGTTTGGAGCCATACCACAAAGAAAGCCTTCATACATCATCATCGTTGTTGTTGTCATTATTATTATTGATAATAAAAACTAAAAGATATTATTTTTATAACATTGTAAGTACTACAGAAATCCAAAGTTTAATTGATGATGCTATAATTCATAAATTAGATCACTATGAACTCAATGGGAAAAGCTCACATCCATACAATTATACAAACAGATATTGTTGGAATCCTTACAAATGTCTCTCCTCTCCTTACTTTGTCTTTTACGCAGTTGTTTACATTTTTCTTTTTAGTATTTAGGATTATGTCAATGTGTCTGACCAATAAATATCTCAAGGTTGTCTCAAACTCAACATGTTCCCTTTTCAACATTTTTTAGATAATGCAGGCTGTGTCAAGACAAGACACTACTGTAGAGTGGCTACTAGGCATTTATTTAGTATTTGTATGAACAAGTACTAAATAAATGCAGTAACCTCAATCACTGTGCAGTAGTGCCAGTGATGTTACTATATAGTAGCCTAATTCAGCTGCTTAGTAGCGTTGTGTCACAGTTTTTGCCATGTGACACTATTGCTCAGTAGTATCAGGCCACTGAAGTCAGCATCTCCTGTAGATGTACCCACTAAGAGTGTACTGCAAGTACAGCCAAAGTTTCCAGGGTTTGCATTTATGTGTGTGTCTATAGATTAAAGTTAACACAGCGCTACTTGAAGAAGATCAGATTCACTGTTTTCTGCTTACAAAAGAAAGATGGAATTAGCTCTGTCACTTAAAATAGATAAATTGATTTTATGCCTGTCCCATCTAACAGGTTTATGTGTAGTCTTTATGAGCAGGGATTAAATTAAATCAATGACTGAGTTCAAAATTTGTTTTTATTGAAGTGGGGGGGAGAGAGAAAATGCTGGATGCTGCTTCTCACAATGATCACTGAAGTTCAGGTTAATCACTAGACATCTTAAGGAAAATTATTGGTTCTTTTAACATAGACAGAGATATGCAGAAAAGTTACCAGTAAGCCTGCTTATAAACAACATTTCCACTTAGTAAAAAAAAATATAGGTTTCAGGTTTGGTTTTATTTAGATGTGGAAAAGAAATGGGTGTGTATTTATTTATTTTTATTTTTAGTTGAGTAATGGAGGTCCACTGCAGTGGAGACACTGGTTGAAACCCTGTTTTGCCTGTTTCAAAGCTCAACATGAAACCTGGGTCTACTTGGCAAGAAAGTTAACTACCATAGGGTGCATCTACATATGCGTTTAACTATACAGTAGGCTAACTTACTGTCTTGGCCGGCTGACCGGCCAGAGCTGACCGAGGGAAGCGGTGGTTAACCAAGCAGACGTCAGGTGGGCTGGTGGATGGATAGGCGGGATGCAGCGTATTGGTTGCAAAAATAACATTTACTTAAGCTTTACTTATGCTGCTGGTGGCCACAACGCAGGCGGTAAAGTTGCTTGCATAGTTAGAGAATGAAGATATCTCAACAAGTTAACAAGATGAATCTGTAGACACAATGAGCATTCAGGACAAGGGATACGTCGGGAACAGACGGGGAGACGTTGGTGGGTGATCAGTCTGCCAGCTTTTCTCTGCTGCATGGTGAGGTCCTCTGTACCTTACCACGTGTTCAGAGCTCTCCAACTTATGGTGGTGAAAATAAATGCACCTAAATACACGTGTAAACACTGACCTAGGCATAAATTGCACTTGGTCAGCCCAGGCAGCACAGGGCCAGACTCCTGTCTGCTGCCTTCCCACATGGCTCTGCTCTTTGGGCACTGCCATGCCCCAGCTAGCCCCTCCACTGCCCAATGGTGCAACCGGGAGCCCAGAGCTGACCCCCTGAGCCTGCTGCCAGCTCAGAGCTGCTCCACCCTGACTCAAACTGCTGTGGTCCTAGGTACATGTGTAGATACTGCATCCAGGAGTTGTTAACTCTGGTGCAAACTGCACTGGAGTGTCTTGTGCCCCACTGATTGAACGTGTAGATGCACCCATGCAGGGGCAGTTTAAAAACGCTTTTTGTTTTCACCAGAAACTGTATTCTAGATACGAGAACTCTTTCTGTGAATGCTTTGGTGAAAAAGATGTATTTCTACAAAATATTTTGGTTTTGGCAAATAGGTATTCATCCAAATATTCCCCACCAGGTTGCAGTTACTACTTTCTGCTGTTTTGATTTAATTTCCTGCAGCCAGTGGTAGTATACACTCCCATATCTTAGTGTCATCCTCAATATTCAAATAGTGCCCTGCCAGTTATGATTATTAACTGTTATTATACTTATTTTCCCTTGCAATTATATGAGAGGATATATTTTCCCTCCAGGCACAAGAGCAAAGCTCTCTTGTCCTCCTTCATCTATATTATGAAGCCATGCAGAAGCCAAGTATTCTATTTCCTAAAGTAGACAACTATAACTCATAATGCAGATCTGAAGGGAAAGCTTGCAAAAAGAGATGATCCTGAACATTATGTTATAAGAATGGCAATACTCTGTCTCACTGTTCTGTGCAAAATGTGTGTCCTCAGCAAAAGAGCCCTGCAAAAAATATTTACTCCATTTCTTGGCTGTTAGATAACTTCATTTTGCTACCAAGTACTGCATTAGGCACTTTACATCTACTCAGATATCAGGAAACCCAATCAGTATTGGATATTCAGTCAGTAAATGGGTACTTGGATTTCTGTCACACATTTTTATTTTACAAGGCAGATCATGGAATTCATTATTAGAAACCCCACAAGAGAAAAAGAATTTGATGAGAGTAAGACTCAGGAGCCATTAAGCCTTAAGCTCCATCATGATTTTGAGACTAAGATGTGTTTTAACTGTTACTATATATACAATTCAAAGTTAGTATAATGGGAAAAGGTTTACAAACTATGATGTATTACAATGGGGCCTTAATTCTGGGGCCCAGATATGTTGTGTTATATTGCTATGCATGTAATAAGGAAGTCACTTCATAATAGATTTCATGCCAGCTGGAAGCTGTAATACAATTACTTTATTGATGTAAATATACGTTCTTGGTATGATGTCACTGATTGTTTGTATGTTTTTCAGATGATGTCTTAGAAATAACGATGTATATCTTGAGTGTCTTGGTCTAATACTAATCTCACTTGAATGCTGGTTGATATTATGAAGAAATATTGTGTTAGTAAGTGATATTTGTCATTTGGTGGATAAACCAAAAACATTTTCAATGATCTACATTGGCTATCTTTTCTAGAAGAAATTAAAAAATTGGTTTGAGTCGCACACAGGTTTCATGTGGAGGTTCAATTTTTGTCCAGTATGGTGGTGTCTGGTACTCATCCAGGATGTAGGATATTGGGATTCCTACATTCCTACATTTTCTTCTTTGCTTAAGGGGGTTGAGCCTGAACAATACTGTATCCCACTGCCAGAAGAGTGGCCAGCTCCTAGACTGGCCAGTGGTGAACACAGCGGGGGAGCAGCAAGGAGCAGGTGCAGGAAGAGGAATTCCACACGCTGCTCATGGTGCTGTCCCCAGTTGAGTTCAGCATGCTGCATAGCTGCAGCCTGCAGCTGGTAAAGGGCAGGAGTGGGACAGGCTGTCCCTCTGCACTCAGGTTAGCCAGGGAAAGTGGCAGCAAAAGTAGGGTGCAACTGCACTGCTTGAAAGCTATTGTGTTTTGGAACAAACTAAGGCACTTGTGAAGCTGTTGTAACTACTGCCAGGAGCTGTTCTGGGCCATGATAGTTTTTAAGAATAAGGCTAGTTATGGCATCCACCCATATACCCTTTAATGGACTTGAGGATTTGACTTGACACTAAAACCAAATACAATTACATGGTATTAATCAGTGCTTATTGGCTAAGATGTACATCACTTCACAAATACTGTTTTTAGAAGCAAAACATTTAAAGTAATCTTCACTTTGGGGAACTGATGACTGCTCTTACAGACAATTCAGAAAAATTAAGATGTGTTCATCAGCAGTTTGAGAGGTAGAATGAAAGGTCCAGTTCCTACAAGAGTGAAGGTCCAATCATGGATAGGGCTTCTGCAATATAGATATAGAATAGTAGTTATATTAATCACTAGTGTTTCAACATTTGGTCATCTCCAATTTGAAAGAATCCTAGTTTTAATTTCTGCCTTTGTAGTCTAGAGACTGTGAAGATCAATAAAGTGGGTTAAAATTAGAGCCAAAAAAATAGATATCTCTAAGATATGCTCAGTGCTGGAATGAATGCAAAGATAGGTATGTAATGCTTGGCTACCTTGCTTGACCTTTTTTGAATATTTTCACCATGTAATACGATGATTGGACTCTTTAAGGAGAGCTGGTCTGCTACCCAGGATGAAAGGCAAGTGGTGGAGATCTTAAGGAGGATCACCTAAAAAAAATGGGAATTGATAAAAACCCTGAAAAACAACTGACCTCATCTGAGCCACCAGTACAGTTTGTGGGTAACAGAGAGAAATTTAAAGCAGGGAGTTCAGGGCAAAGAGACAGTGGCAGAAAGGTAGTTTAAGATTGCTTTCTGCAAAAAGAGAGCTGGTAGAAGCCCAGGCAAAGGAGATCTCATTGGAAGTGAAGGGGAAGATTGGCACCTGGGAGTCCCTGTGAACTAACTCCAAAAGATATGAAGAGAGGCTGGGGATGAATGTGGGGTGGAGGGGAACAGAAAACATTTTAATGGAGTACATACGGTTTGCCAACTATAGCAGACATTGGGGATTTTTTAGTCTATTGTGTACTCACAACTCTGTTGGCAACAGTGTTCTGAAACTTCTCTGATATTCTCAGTTGTATTAAAAATTAGTATTCATGATTCAACTTTCTTTAGGATTCCTGAGTGCAAATTACCTGGGCTTGCTCATTTCATAGCATGTCTCCTTAGCAAATGCTATGTAATATCAACCTCAGTTATGGAAAGTACTTCATAATCCTCCTGTGAGAAGCAGGATGATATACTCCTGTTTCCAAATACAAAACATTAAATATTAATTGAACACTTCTAACTTTTCTGCATCATAAGCAACAATTTGATGTCACTTGATTGTTGATATACTAACAATATAACCCAGGGCAGTTTCTCTGGTCTAAGCTATTAATCTGGGTTTCAGAGATACTTCAGAACCTGCTGAGGCTTGGAAACATTAGACACCTCCATAAGGCTGAAGAAGGTTCAAGTTCAATGACAAAAATAATCCTCTGTCCTTCTCAAATGATCACTGCTCTCCTCACACCATTCCTCCCTCCCCTGTCCCCACAAAGCCCTCCCTCATATTAAAAAAGGGGTGGCTTGTGAGAACCTTTTGGCATTGGATTCTTACAGAAGCTGTGAATAGAATAGCTTTCCTTCTCATCTTTTTTGATCTCTAGCAGTCTACTTCTGACAACAATCAGTCAATTGTCTTGTTGTTAATCTCAGCCTTTGAGTACACAATAAATTTCATAGCTGTGCTTGTGTAATAACTGTATTTATCCCAAGGCTGATTAAATTCTTTTTAATTTTTCAGTGCTTCAGTATCTAATCTCAGAAGGCCACATGTTTATCTTTTCTGGTGTCTTTCTTTGATAAAATTGTATATTTAGTCACATATAGGCATTTTATTTCTTGTTATATTCATTCAGAAAATAGTGAACCTGTATTATGTGATGAATGCTAATTCAGATGTAGAACAATGATGGCTCATATTTTTTGATGGAAATGACATTCTCTTAATCATGAATGTAATTATTGAGTTAGGATCATTAGGAGTGGTGATTATTAGACCCAAGATCTGATTCAAAGTCTAAGCTGTAGATTTCACTAATAAAAATGCTGCACACCCCATATACCATTGGACATGATCTCTGACCATTGGACATGATTTCTTCTTTCTATACAGAAAGTGAGCCTTGCTGTCTCCATAGCAGTATCGTCTCTCTTGCAGCCCAGAGAAAGTGTTCAGTGGGCCTGAAGAGCCCAGCAATGTGGAGTGTGACATAAAGTAAGTCCTCCTGGACACATAGCATGTTCAGTAAGTGTGACCTTGCAGGAGACAATTTGGTGAGCCCAGCACACACTTCTGGGTGACAGAATAGGAATAGGCTAACCACTGTTACCTCAGTGTATAAAGGTGTATACAAATTTATGTTTGTAATTAAGAGTTTTGGAACATTACAAGCCTTAAGGTATATGGCATTAGAGGTGAATTGCACAACTTACTGGAAGACCTAGTGAAAGCAGTGACATAAAAATGCCTGCTACACAACCTGTGCATCTGCAGGCAAACCCCCCTTTTCTTCCCTGCCCTTAGCCCTTGAGAATCAAGGGGAATGATGAAAATGCCTAGAAAAAGTTAAAACATCAATTTGAGCTGTATATAAAAGCCACAGGGGCAGATGAATTACAGGACAAGTAAAAGATTGTTCTCCTGTTGTTAACAGTTGTAGTCAGTGAAGCACCGGATGTATGCCTACCATATTGAAGGGGAAGAGGGGGAAAAAAGAAAGCCTTGAAGAAATAATGAAAAAGGTTGAATATCATTAAATTCTTTGAAAAATATATTACTTACAAGAAGTACATGTTCAGGATGAGAAGACAAAAGGAGGGGGAAATAGTAGATGAATTTGTTACAGAGTTGAAATGAAAAAGTCAGTCCTGCCAGCATGGAATACGTACCAATTCTCTCATTACATTAAAGACGAGACAGTCCTAGAATGATACAGTACAAAAGTCCATGAGGGAAAGGGACCTGACACTATAAAGGGCAACATGTATATGCCAAGCTGCTGAACAAGCACAAAAACAAGTAAAAAGCCTAAAGGAAGACATACAAAAAATGACTGTAAATGCTATCACTAACCCAGCAAAAGAAAAGTCCACAGATTTTAAGCTGGGCAAGCAAAGTCGCTTGGGAAGCAATAAACATTTCATGCTGGTTGCCACCATGCTGACATATAGAAAGCATTCAGGCAAAAATGTAGACACTATAATAAACAGAACCATTATGCTAAAATGTGCAGAGAAAGTAGGAAAATATATGTGGTAATATATAAAAAGCAGACTCCAATATGGAGGAAGAGCTGTTCCTGAGTACAATTCAAAGAAACCCCAAACACTCATATACTAGCTAATTAAAATGCAAAAAAATAGCACTTGTGTTACCTACAAGATACATTTGCAGAAATAAAACTAATCACAGAAATTGAAAAAGAGGGGAGTGAGGGGCTCATTAATGTGGGAGAGTACACATTCAAACTGGGCACACAAGATGCTTTACTGCACAGTTGACTGACTGACTGCATGGTAAAGCATCACTGCCTACACATGCTGACACTTACTGTGCAGTCAGTTAGTCAATGGAGTTGACAGTAGCTGCTGCGCAGTAGCCCATGTGCAGATGGGTGACTAGGGGCTAATTTGCTCCTGGTCGGCCCAGACAGCAGGAGTCAGGAGAACAATCCCTTCCCACAGGAGCTGCTTGCTACTAGGGTAGGATCCAAGCTCAGAGCCTGGGTCGAGACAATGTCCCCCTGTCCTGGCAGTTGGCAGCTTCTAGCCCCAGATATGTTATCAGAGCAGGGGTTAGAAGATTGCTCCCTACTCCCAGGAGCTGCCTGCTGCTGGGGTGGACTTTGAGCATGGACCCCCAACTGGGACAATGTCCCTCTGTCCCAGCAGTAGGGAGCTCCAGGCCCCAGATCCATAATCGGAGCCAGGAGCCAATCAGCATAGGTCGGTCTCCTGTGGGGCTCCTGGAAGCTGAGCAGCACTGGGATTGGGAGCTACCAATGGGACATGTAGCAGCAAGCCCCAGGCTGAGCAGGGAATCCTCACCAAGCTGAGGGCTCACTGCTAGCTGTCCCCCTCCCCTGCTGCTCCTGGCTGCCTGAGGCTGAGAGGGAAATCCCTGTTCAACCAGAGTTTCACTGCTACCTGCCTCGACAGTGGATCAGGACAGGAGGCCAGGAACTTCCCCTCCCCCACAGCTGTTTCCCATCACCATATACCAATTGGGCAATTGGGACAGGGGACTTGGAAAACTCCCCCTCACTTGCAGCTCTTTCCAATCCCCATGTCTCAATCAGGTGATTGGAGCACAGGGCTCAGAAAGAGCTGAAGGGGAGGGGACTCTTTCCAGCCCCATGCCCTGATTAGGCAATTGAGGCACATGGCTTAGAAAAAGCTACAGGGGAGGGGTGTAGCTTGGAGCTGGCTCAGACCTGCCCCAGATGAGGACAGGTCCTGGCCAGCCACAGGGAAGCCCCACTGGGCACAGAGCTTGTTCCCGTGTGCACAGGGAAGGAGAGCTCTGCAGCAGCACTCCTGCTCTCTACATATCCAGGACCCCTCCTCATGTGTACAGTGCCAGGAGACATCTGTCTCCTGGCCCCATGCTCCCTGCCAGCCCCTGGAGTAGCAATCAGGGGGATCCTGGAGCTCCCCTTGGCTGCTGCAGGGAGGCAGAGCAGGGTAGGAGCAAATCTCCTCCAAAGAGGGAGCACATGTCAATTTGCTCCCTACTAGGCTTACTAAGCACTATTTTTTCAGAGCAGTAAGCTTACTTCAAATTAATTGAACGTGTAGACACGCGCACTGTGATACAAAGGTATGGGTGGTCTGCAAAGGAAAACAACCTGTTTTGGGCTTGTACACATGTACAACCTAATTAAGAGGTTACATAACATAGGTTGATGTTGGCACTGGATTTATGACCCAGATACCTTGCTCTGGGTGGACTCAAACTCTCAGACTGACCACAACCTCTTTATTTGATAATAGATGGATTTTATTGATACACAGTGATAGTAGATAAGAATAATTCAAATAATCCTATACTTACCAGTCCTAGACCTGTCATCAGAGAAGGTATGTCTAGCCAGCATGCAAGCTTCACCTTGAGGTTCTTTCTTGAATGTCAGATGTCAGAAACCTGGAGGTCAAAGGCCAAGGCCCATCACCCCCCAATAGGGTGGGTGAGACAGATTGGTGGTATGCCCTCTGTCCATGGTGGCCTTGGGCTCCCCTCTTAGGGACCCTTTGCTACTCTGAAATCCCTCCTTTTGCATCTTTTTCCTTCTTTGATGACTCTTCATTCCTGGTCCATTGATTGGTTATTTCCAAGGCTTCCTAATTTGCTTTGCCACCAAAACCAGAAATCCCAAGAGCTGGGCAGCTGGGCACTGTGACCTGGTGCCAATGCTGCAGAGTCCCTTATCTCTGTTATGGAATAGTGTGGTACATGTCTTCAATTTCCCAGCCTGTGTTTCTGCTTACTGCTTGCCTGTGTCAGACACAGTGGGCCTTCATCACTAAACTTTGTGACAAACAGGCTTTTAGAAATCAATTAACCCTTGCTGTTGCCCAAGATCATTGTTCTAGTAAATACTTTACCTGCAAGCCAATTCATATAAGCAATTCTCTAAATACCATTTTCTAGCCATCATTTGAAAGATGGCACTGAAGCAAATTTGAAGGCAATAATAGCATCATATGAAGTTCTATTCACGGGGAATGGATGCTACCTAGTAATGTTCAAAGTATAGTTAAGAGCAGATGCAGAATCAGTAATACATGCCACACAAAAAGTTCCACATAACTAAAGAAAAAGACTAAAAGAAGAGCTATATAACATAGCAGAACATGGTATCATTAGGTGAATAGAAGAGCTAACAGATTGGGTCCATTCTCTTGTAACTGTAGAGAATAAAAAGAGGAGGACAACAGTTGTGTATGGATCCAAAAGGAATTGAACAAAAACATTAAAAAGAACAATTTTGGTTACCCACCATAAATGAACTGTTGTCAAAGATGGCAAGAGTCAAATTCTTCAGCAAATTAGATGCATTAGCAGGATTTCAACAAATTCCCTTGCACACAGATAGCTCCAATATCTACACTTTTAACATACCGTTTTAGCTGGTAAGACTGCCTTTTGGAGTATGCTCTGCTCCAGAAGTATTTTACCATATAATGAGTTAGGTGATAGACAGTCTAGCAAATGTGAAGGTCTGTATTGATGACATCATAATTTTAGGAAGTATTGCCATTGAGTGTCTGGAATGACTGAGAAACAGACTGTAAATTGCAATAGCTAATGAACTTAAATTGGATGAAGGCAAATGTCAGTTTTAGAAAATGGAAATAACATATTGGGCAAACAGGTGACCTCAAAAGGGATTTTACATTACAACTCAAAGGTTTGAGTGATTCTGAACATACCAAAGCCTGAAGATAAAAAGGGAATTCAAAGATTGCTAGGAGTGTTGAATGATGTCAGCAAGTTTATACTTAACTATACAGCTTGTACAACTCACCTAAGGCATCTTCTACCTAAAGGCACAGAATGGGCCTGGATGCCAGAACATGAAAGTGAATTTAATGATCTAAGCTGGGTTTGTGGTTGTAGCCATGTTGGTCTAAGGACATAGGCAAGCAAGTTTCTTTGAGTTAGTGTGAATCTTTTATTAGACCAACTGAGTAGTTGGGAAAAATAGTTCTTAGCAAGCTTTCGGGTGCAGTCACTCTTCTTCATGCATAGGAAGTCTCTGCTGTGTCTTTAATGATCTAAGATATATATTGACATCATTCCCTTTACTGCAATCCTTTGACCTCTTAAAATACATCAAATTCTCCATGGATGACTCCAAGGATGGCTTGGGAGCAGTATTATTACAGTGTAATAAAAATCAATGGTTGTCAATCTCATATGCATCTAAGAGCTATGACAACAACAGAAAAATATATGTACACATTGCAAAAGACACCCTTGACTATATGGTCAGAGATTCATTGCAGAAAAATTATCACAAAATTGACTGAAATATTAAAAAAATAACTTAGAGATGCATCATCAAAAATACAGTGGTTACTTCTCAGTTATGATATGGCTCTGGAATTCCTACTTGAACACTACTTAGCAATGGCCCAAATGCTTTCAAGGGCATACCCTCCATCAAGTGGTACTCAACCTAATGATCTGAAATGAACTGTAACCATACATGTGAACATGATTAAAGCGTCATGCAATGCATTTCCAGGTATTTGGAATAAACAGGTGAAAGAAACAATCATCAATAAAACTTCGCACGCAGTGCGAAAGAAGTGCGAAAGAAGGACCAAGGAAACCACATTTCCCATGTACATATTTTCAATCTAAAAAAAACTTAGTGACCTCAGGAGTACTCTTGAAGGTTACACAGGTTCTGATTTCTGCAGGGATAAGAAATAAAGTTTGAAATGGATACATGAAGGACATCTAGGAATAACCAAATAAAAAAAAAAACCCAGAGCCAGGGATGTAGTCTTTTGGCCCTGGAAATACAGTGGTATTGAAGACATGATGAACAAGTGTGGAATGTGTCAGAAGTACAGGGATATCTAGCAAGAGAACAATTGATAGCCCCTGCAAAACATAGTATTCAATGGAACAAAGTAGGGATTGACCTGTTCAGCTTGGGAAGACATGACCACCTGATTATAACGGACTACTATAGTAATTTACCAGAAGCATTGATGCTTGAAGATATCACAGTGACAAGGCATTAGGCATGCATCTATATTCAAACATTGTGTTATTCCAAGAACTGTAATTATTGTCAATGGACCACAGTTCAAGAACAGGGAATTTTCAAACTATGCTCAAGCATATGACTTCTGTCACGAGATATATAGCCCCCAAAATGCTCAAAGCAATGGACTGGCAGAATGTAGAATATGCATTGTGAAGTACCTTCTTAAAAATCAAAGGAGGAAGGAAAATATCCATGCTACTCAACTAATGGACAACACCACTGCAGTATGGAAAGTCTCCTGTGGAACTTCTCTACAACAATCAGATGGGTGGCAAATTGACTAGATGTTTGCACCCAGAGAGTGGTGGTGGACAGGTCATTTTCAACCTGGAAGAATGTGGGCAGTGAAGTCCCCCAGGGCTCAGTCCTGGGGCCTGTACTGTTCAACATCTTTATCAGTGATCTGGATGTGGGTGTGGAAAGCATGCTGTCCAAATTCACTGATGACACCAAGGTGTGGGGCGAGGTGGGCACGCTGGAGGAGAGGGACAGAATTCAGCTAGGTCTAGACAGGTTACAGAGGTGGGTTGATGAGAATAAAATGGAATTCAAGACAGACAAGTGCATTTAGGGAAAAGGAATCAGCAACACACCTACAGGCTGAGGAACATGCTTCTTGTCAACACAGTGGCAGAAAGGGATCTTGGAGTCCAGTCTTGTTGACTCCAGGATGAACATGAGCTGCTAATGTGAGGAAGCAGTCAGTAAGGCTAGCCAGACCTTGTTGTGCATCTACAGATGCATCACAAGCAGGTCCAGGGAGGTGATCCTTCCCATCTATGTGGCATTCGTCAGGCCACAGTTGGAGTACTGCATCCAGTTCTGGACGCCGCACTTCAAGAGGGATGTGGCTAGCATTGAGAGGATCCAGAGGAGGTCCACTTGCATGATCAAGAGGCAGTAGGGCAGGCCCTATGAAGAGAGGATGAAGAGCCTGAATCTATTCAGCCTCCACAAGAGAAGGCTGAGAAGAGATCTGGTGGCTGTTTACAACCTCACCAGGGGGGACCAGCAGGAATTGAGTGAGGTTCTGTTCTCCAGGGCACCACCACATGTTACTAGGAATAACAGACAAAAAATGTTAGAGAGAAGGTTCAGGTAGGACATCAGGAGACATTACTTTACAGTTAGGATTGCCAGGCTCTGGAGTGGGCTCCTAAAGGAGGTGGTGCTCTCCTGCCAGTGAGAGCAGTGATAGTGCTCTGGCTAGAAGGAGAGGGGTGGGGCCAACCCTGCTCTGCTCCAGCAGACAGCCCTGCCCAGCCCAGGGTTGCAAAGCATCTGGGATGCTGGGGGGACTCTAATTTAACTTAAATCCAGAAAGGGTCAGGGACAGATATTGCACAAACTGGTTTGACCCAAACCAGTTAAGTCTGATACTACATTCAACCAGCTTTATCTCAAACTGGTTTCAGCCATTTTGAAACTGATATATGTCCACTGAACATATGTTCTATTGCAGATTTAAACTAGTTTCTGATCACTTAAACTGGTTTATCTGTAACTTCTATCCCTAGACTCTATTTCTCATGAATCCTGATGACTGGGGAGGTTACACAGAATTATTTCCTGAATTAGGAAAACACAACTTCCTCACTTATTTAAGTGCACAACATAACCTTATATCAGGCAAATAGCATTACAAGGCATGATGTGCATTGTAAGGGTAGGAGCTAAGGGCTATGATGATGGGAGGCGTATTGGAAACACATCTTCTAATTCAGAGGGAGTAAGGACCATAGCATTAAATATTTTACTGGAAAGCTCATTTTTAATTTTCTTTCTTCAGTGTAACTAATATCTCTCTAAAATCATAGTCTCTAAAGAAATTTCTCTAAGTCTCTAAAGTTTCTAACAAAAAGGGTTCTACCTTGCCATAGGAATCAGGCAGTCCCCTTCCAATGTTTCCCCTCACAACATACACAAATTCTTGTGGCCTATGGCCACTTCTTTATGATCCTGGTTCATAAATGAGTGCCATCTCCTTTACTCTGCATTTCAGTCTTTGAGGAATATAAAAGCTGTAATAGAGGGTCCCCTCATCCTCTGTATACCAATAAGAGACAGATGTGATCCCATGATTTGTAATAGTAATTCTGTTCTGCATTGTGACTCATTTGATTCTGCTGAAATTATGGTTTTTATTTTCAGCTGGATAATTTAATTGTTAATTAGGGCTCAGTGCTTAAGGATGACCTGAGGGAGTTTATGTTTTAGCTCACATTACTCCAGTACTACTTCTGAACTTATAACTGCACATTTTCACTAAGGTGTATTTACTGTTTCTGATATCAAAATATTGTTTGTAGCACAGGGAAGGTAAGTTCTGTTATTTCAACATTGCTTTCATGGAGCTGTAAGTGTGGTACCCTACGTAGTGTAAGCTGAGCTATTTGGCAAAGGCAATTACCAAGAATCTTTTTATTCATAAACAATGGGTTATGGAGTTTGGGTATAATATACCATACATGTGATATATGTTTTTTGTTGATGCCCTTAATTTTTTTTTTTATTGTAGATATAGCTGTGATGGTCCAGGAATTATGAGAGAGGCAAGGATTTCTTAGTGTGATATCTTTTATTGGACCAACTGTGTAGCTGGGATAAAGATAGACACTCTTCCAAATGCAAGATATACTTCACAATTGGCTAGGTTTGCCTGCTTCTTGAAACCCAGAGGAAGAGTCATGTTACCACTTTCATTTGATTTTTCTCTGTTAACTGAAAAAATTGCACGTGCATCATGTGAGGGTATATGAAAATATGCTGCGAGAAATGTAGGAGCAATAAGTTCCTTTCGACCACCAATAGAAAAATGGGTAAAAAAATCCACATTGTACATCACACAAAAACCAAGAGTAGTACAACAAAGATAATGGACTACAAAATGACATATTTTGGCCAACAAAGAGAAATAATAAGGTTCCATGAAGCGGCATAGATAAAGAGATCTAGGAGGACTGGTAGATTCTGAAGAACTACTAGTTTTGTAGGCTCAACAAGGTATTTCATCACAGTGAAAAGATAAGAAGAACCACAGGACACTTATATTGGTAGACAGGGGGTTGCTTAGATAACTCTCAATCAGAAGAGAAACATACAGGCAAGGGATGGAAGTGTGATTCACTAAGGAATTCTACAAAAGTATAACAAGAATACGCAGGGGAAAATATGAGGTAAGCAAAGGCAAAAATGAAATGCAACTGGCTGGGGTGTTAAAGACAACAAGATAGGATTCTACACATACTTTATATCAGGCAGAAAAGATAGGTAAAGGAAACGAAAAGTCCACTGCTCATGCTGGGATGCAGATCACGCTCAGTAAAGAGCGTGTCAAAGAGCTGTGACACATTTAAACAAATTTCAGACAGCAGGGTCTGACAGAATTCATCCCACAGTGCAGAGGAACTAGCTAAAGAATTCTTTGAGCTACTGGCACAATAATATTTTCAAAGTCAGAAATAATAGGCAAGGGTCTAAAAAACTAGAGAAGGGATAACATAGTGTCATTCTTAGGTAGGGGGAAAAGGAGGAGCCCCAGGAAGCAATTGGGATGATCACTAGCAGTCAACATAAATATTTAGTAGGAATTACTGTGGTGACTTGAGTGGATGTAATATACCTGCATCTTAGTAAGGCTTTTGACACAGTCACACATGACACTCTTACAAGTAAACTGGAGAAATATGGGCTAAGTAGAATAACTGCTACTAACAAGGAAAGGTAGCTATTATAACTGAATCAATATCAGCACGGCAGATTTGAGTGGGGTTCCACAGGGCTCTGGAATCTGATGTTCTTTAAGATTCTTGTTAACAACTTAGATGCAGAACCTGAAAGCTTGTGATCAAGTTGGCAGGTGACACAAAACTAGGAGGACTTGCAAAAAAATTAGAGGATAGAATTAGAGCTGAAAGGGGTCTTGAAAATTAGAGAATTGTTGAATTTCACTTTATTGTCTAGAGCCTAAAGACACCTACTGAATATAAATCAAATACAGAAATATAGAATGGGGGGTAAATGGCGTGGCAGTGACATTGCTGTGAGGTCTGTGGTGGATCAGAAGCACTATATGATTCAGCAATATGATGGTGTTGCAAAAAAAGAAAATATGTGCAAAACACAGGCGATGATAGAAATAACATTGCTGTACTCAGTGCTGGCCAGACTTCAGATTGAATATTATGTAGTTCTATATACTACAATTTAAGAAGTTGTGCAGAAACTAGAGAGCATTCAGAAGATGACAGGGGGCAAAATGCAACCTGTACAAGGAAAATTTGAAGGAATTATGTGTGATTAATTTGGAGAAAAGGAGATTAAGGAGATGTTTGATAGCAGCTTTCAGATATTTCAAAGATTGCCATAAAGAAAAATGGTTCTACCTTGCCACAGGGATCAGAATACAAGGCAATGGGTTTAAACTGAAGCAAAACAGATTTAGATAAAATATCAGGAACAAGAAACTTCCTAACTGTAAGAACAATAAGATAATGACACAAGTGGCCTAAGGAAGTTACATAATTTCCTTCACTGAAGGTTTTCAAGGAGAGGCTCTACTGACTCCTATCTGGAATGGTTTAGGAGCAGATGAACATGCCTTTGTGCAAAAAGGTTGGACTATATGACCTTTGTCCAAATTTACAGTTCTATGATAATATTGATTACTTTGTGGTAGAAATGTTAACACCTCACCATAAAAATATACGTAACTATTTACAGTGTTCCAATAATGGACTATCCTCTTTAACATTTGAAACATATTTAGTGGTTTGTGTTGTGGGATGTCAACTTTATGGATATTTAATAGCTTGGCAATATAAATGCATTATATATACATCAAAAAACAAAATATCTGTTTGACAAAAGTCAAACATTTATTAATGTAGCATAGTGTTTCATCTTAAGTGATAAATACCTTATCAAATACCATTCCTAAATTGTTTTAATACTTGATTCTGTCACACTGCATATGCATTAAACTATAGTATTATAAGCATATTTTAGAAAAGAATTGTACTGTGAGACTTAGTAAGCCTGGATTACAAATTTATTTTTGCACTTTTCCTTCAAAATTAATTGATTCAAAGTATTTTCTGAAAGCAGAATTTAACTGTTGTGTTGACTGACCACAGAAATAGATGCCCTTAATGAATATCATTTATAAAATAGACCAGATCTCAATACAATTGAATGAAGATTCTGTGATTATTAACCTTGGAGATATATTACATTTAACATATTTTTAGAATTGAACATAACATGTTAACAGTGAACCTGGATGAGATCAGTGTAAAAAAATCCCCTATTTTTAACATTTCAGCATCACATCATATATGTTTAAAAATCGTGCTTGATACTTTGGAGACAGTGGAAAGTTTCTGAAAAGAAATTTACAAATAGAATCAGAAAGAAATTTTTAAAAAAGACTCAAAAGTATAACGATGTGACCAGGCACAAAGCCTCTATCCCAAAAAGCTCACGCACCAGTTTGCTAATGTAACCAGTACTTGAAACTTAACAACAGACCATAATTTGAATATGGAAAGAAACAGGACAATGGGAACTTTGCTAAAATAAATTATATAGTTTCAATTAACTTGGGCGGGGATTACATTTAATAAGAAATACTGAATTATTCTTCTGTTCCAATTCACACTGAAAATAAGTTTCAAAATGTTGGAACTTGCTTTGAAACTGAAACACCAAATTTCAGATAGCTCTAACCAAGACCAGCTCGTATCTCTGTCACAAATTTACTCTCAGTCTTTACAAATATATCTTAAATTAAAACTACAATTTGTTTTTTTTGTGGTGCCATATGGCCCCACAGTCAGAAGGTCAGAGGATAGAGTAGCAACATTAATATGACTGTTATTCCCATCAAAGGTAGATTGCAGAGTGGATGGATTATAGATAGATATATATTTATAGACACACTTGGGTGGGATGGGCTTCACCTCTCCCCCAAAGGTAAGCGTGTGTTTTCTTTCAGGTTGGCTGATCTCTTCCGGCGGGCTTTAAACTAGGCTTGTTGGGGGAAGGGGAGGATGAGGTCGGAGGGAGTCTCGCAACACCAAACCAAGTGCTGCCCACAAGAACAGCCCAGCCAAGAGTGACGATGAACACAAGAAATACCCAGGTAAGAGACTCGGATAGTCCTGGGATTAGGGGGGCAATGCATACACCTTCAGCAGGCCTTAAATGCCTATACACTAATGCTCATAGTATGGGGAGCAAGAAGGAGGAATTTGCCCTCCTGCAAGCTAACACAAACCCAAACATAATGGGGATCACGAGAACGTGGTGGGAACCAGTGCATGACTGGGTGGTGAACATCAAGGCCTATGGGCTGTACAGGAGGGATAGAACAGGGAAGAAAGGTGGCAGTGTGGTACTCTGTGTGAAAGAACAATTCGCATCCTCAACGAGCAGCACTGGGCAATAGGAGGGGCAGACAGAAGTGCTCTGGGTCAGAATACAAGAGGGTCAGGGGGAAAGGGACTTAACAGTAGGGCTCTACTATAGACCACCCAGCCAGGGAGAAGAACTAGACCAGCAATTCTCAGGTCAGCTCGCAGAGGCAGTTAAGTCAAAGGATGTGGTCATCATGGGTGACCTAAACTATCTGGACATTTACTGGGAAGAGCAGTCAGCCAGGTCTGACTGTTCACATAGGTTCCTAGCCATGTTACAGGACTTCCATCTAACCCAGGAGGTGCACAGTCCTACTAGGGGAAATGCCTTGTTAGACCTGGTCCTGACCACAAGTGACAATCTGCTGAGGGGACTGAAGGTGCTCAATCACCTGGGCAATAGTGATCATTGTCCACTGGAATTCATCATCCAGCACAGGGTGGCAAAGGCCTGCAGCAAGACAACAGCCCTGAACTTCAAGAGGGCGGATTTCAATGAGCTAAAGAGAATAGTTGAGGATGCACTGAGGTCCTGGAGGGGAGGGGAGTTGTGAGTCCAAGAAGAGTGGTTGTTCCTGAAGGAGACGATCCTCCAAGCCCAAAGGGTGGCAATCCCGACATGGATCAAAGTGTGGTCAAAAGTCCCCATGGCTCACCAAAAGCATCCAGGAACATATCAAAACTAAGAAGGAGGTGTAAACCCAAGGGAAGGGAGGGGCCATCACCAGGGAGGACTATACCTCCGTTGCTTGGGATTGTAGGGGGGCTGTTAGGAAGGCCAATGTGGAGATAGAACTGGCACTAGCATGCCAGATCAAGGATAACAAGAAATCTTTTTTTAAATACATAGGGGGTAAAAAGAAGGTTCTGGGTAACGTGGGATCTCTACAGGACATGCTTGGAAATCTGTCAGACCAACCTGGTGGCCTTCTATGACCAGGTTACACAATCCTTGGATGCAAGTGTCTTGGTAGATGGAGTCTTTCTGGACTTTAGGAAGGCCTTTGACACTGTCTTTCACCCCATTCTTGTTAAAAAATTGGGAGATTGTGGTGTCAATACCTACACAGTCAGATGGGTCACCAATTGGCTGGAGGGCCACACCCAGAGAGTGGTGGTGGATGGGTCATTTTTGACCTGGAAGGATGTGGGCAGTAGGGTGCCCCAGGGCTCAGTCCTTGGGCCCGCATTGTTCAACAACTTCATCAGCTTGGACGAGGGGGTGAAAAGCACCTTGTTCAAATTCGCAGATGACTCTAAGATGTCGGGAGAAGTGAGCATGCAAGAAGGGAGGAATGGACTGCAATTGGATCTGGACAGGTTACAGGGGTGGGCGGATGAGAATAAGATGGGATTCAACACTGAGAAGTGCAGGGTACTGCACCTAAAGAGAAAGAACCAGTAGCATACCTACAGGCTGGGGAACTCCCTTCTCATCAGCACAAAGGCAGAAAAGGATCTTGGAGTAATTATCAACTCCAAGATGAACACGGGCCACCAATGTGGAGACACAGTCAGGAAGGCTAACCGCATCTTGTCATTCTTTCACAGATGCATCATGAGCAGATCCAAGGAGGTGATCCTTCCCCTCTGTGCGACACTGGTCAGGCCGTAGTTGGAGTACTGCGTCCAGTTCTGGGTACTGCACTTCAGGAGGGATGTGAACAATATGGAGAGGGTCCAGAGGAGGGCCACTTGCATGATCAGGGGGTGGCAGGGCAGGCCCTACAAGGAGAAGCTATGAGATTTGAACCTGTGCAGCCTGTCACAGGCCAGCTGGGCACTGTGAGTATGTTCATTTGGATCAAGGAGGCAAGTAGGGAGTGGAATAAAGGCAAATTTACTATACCTTACACACATACAACAGTTAACAGAAAGATAAATGCGATAAGCAGATAAGGCAATATAAAAGAGCTAGTAGTAAAATGATAACAACAGATAATAATAA
>JAGPOW010001296.1:104204828-104338379 GCA_030014935.1 Caiman crocodilus
TTTTTTTTTTTAAGTTCTGTATCAAGATATGAATTTAGAAATACTATGGGTCACTGCTACAGATCGGAGTTGGAAGATGCCCAGATTTCACCTAAGTCCCTGCTCCATGAACCAACCCTAGAACCTAAGGGTGTTTTTACATGTGTTCTGGGGGGGTGTTTTAATTACAGTGGCTCTCAGGAACTGCTCTAATTAAAATGCCTGAAGCTTCTCATATATTCAGTGTCCTGCATTTCAAAATGATGGTGGGCTCATTCAATGAGCTTCAGTTAAAGTGCCCCCACCATCATTTTGAAATACCGGGACACTGAATACACGAGATGCTGCAGTATGCTAATGCTTCTGATTATAATGATCCAGAAGACTCAATTAATCTCTAAAGTACTCTAATCAAGACACACTACAGCATATATATAGGTGCCCTCAGTGCACAAGTTTCATAGTGGGTCAAACTGTGTTCCATCTAGCTCCATTTCTAGGATGACCATATATATAGCCCATTTTAGCTGGGACAGTCCTGGATTTCAGAGGCTGGTCTTGGCCATCTGTTGAGAATTATAATAGGTATCTCAGAAATGCAGGGGTGCAGTCTGGCCAGGAGTCAGAGCAGTGTGGGGCACCTTGTAGGTGGACTGCACTCAGTCTCACCTCTGCCAGCTTGGGAGAGCATCTGGAGGTGGGGTGAGGGAGCAGTGTTCCAGATTTCCTGAATGATGTCCTGGATTTCTAGGATTTCCATATGGTCAGCCTACCCATATCCTCTCTCTGATGCATTCAGTGGTGCTAGCTGTAATTTTCTGCTCTCACTGTTCTCCCTTCACACTCTAGTTATTAACTTATAGCTAGGACACCTGTTCCTGTTTCCTCATCCTTATCCCTAGTAATTAGTGGCCTCTCACTAATCACTGAGAAGGCTTGTAAATCCTGGTGAGCCTAGGCCCAATGCCACAAGATTGCATATAAGCCCGTCACTGACAGTGGCAGTAGTAGATCTTTACAGCAGTAGGGGCAAAGCTTTTTGGTAGGTGTGCCACAAGTTAAGACCTGTGCCCTCCCTGAATGCTTCTCAAATCCCTTTTCCTCTGCCCTATCTGCTACTCTGTCATTGCTTCCTGCCCTCTTCCCTCATCTCCTGCACACCACATACAGTGGTTTCCCATATACCACAGGTTAGTCACCTCTGCTTTAGAGGTAGAGAGTACATCTAGTGTGATTCATCCTCTGTCTTATTCTCCTTGGCAGCAACCATAATTGATTTAGAGGATACATTGCTGATGCTTGTGTTGCATAGTTAATGCCTGATTAACACTGAGTCCTTTGAATTCAAGACAGCACCTGTTGTCACTCTTGCCTGGAAAGAAGCAGAGGTTGGTTCCAGAAACTCCTTAACCTGAAAAAAATAAAACCCCTATCCTCCTCTTCCTAGACACTAGGATATGGGAAGAAACATCCTCCATTCCTTTATTGAAGTAAAGACACAGGGCAGCCATGAGTACAAGAGAGACATAGAGCCAAGAGAAAAGATGATGACCATGGTGCTAGCCCAGCAGCATGGATATTTTCCTGAGAAGACAGAGGGAGAGGACATGGGTTCTGGTTTCTTCTTCCAGGACTGTTTATGCATTTTACATTAGACAGTCATTAAAAAGAAAAAAAAGACCCAGAAATAACCCTGGCAATACGAACAAGAATTTTTTCTAGGTATCTTTGGTACAGGCTAAATTAAACTAAACTAAATTAGAGAATTTAAGAGTGACTTGTATTGGTGAGGAAAGGAGAGGATTGTAGACTCAAATTTTAACTCTAAGATACATATCAGTTCTTCAATGAGGAAAATGGAATTCTTTATAAAATATGCTTATGTCTTTAAAGCCATGTGGCACACAGTGCCAAACAATTGATAACACATCCTGTGCAATATATTGCACTATTTTGCAGTCTGACATCTGTGCCATTTCCAAAACAGTGCCATCAGGAAACATGTAACATTGAACACTATGAAAAATAATATGCAGCTGTCCATCTGCTTCAGGACTTGTAACAACAATTTGGAATCTGGCACTCTCTCAAGTTTCTGAAACCAGGATTCATTACTTCAGATTATGGTGCCAAATTTTTATGTGTAGTAAGTAGTAACTTCATACACACAAACAGATACAGAGCCACATTCACAAATACCATGTGATATATTAGGATGGGTTGGATTCTAGGGTATTTTGATGCATTGTCTCAGTCTAGTGTGATGTTTTCTGATCCTCGTTCTAATGTAGGAAGCCATATGCACTCTATTCAATGACAAAGTAATACAGAATAAGGAGAGAACCTTGGCAACAGTGTGCATACTCTGGGAATGTCCTCCTCACTAGGCTACAGTGTCATATTACCTATTCCTCCCATTTTTTTCTGGCACCATGCTTTACTCTTTCATTTCCACTCTGTGAGCCATCTTCAACAAGAATGATAAAAGATGCCCTTTGCTCTGATTAGTTCATATCACAGTGCTTAGAACATTTTTTCTGAGATGAGGTATTCAAATCCCATCTGACTAATGCAGCTTAAAACCAAGAATTCCCACTGCATGGATGAGCAACCCAACTTTATGGGGTGAAAGTCATATAGCACTCTCATCCTCTACATGGATTTGGATCTTGAGGTGATGGAGGATATAGTCCTCCACATTGTCTATCTCTAAGCCATTCTAACATACCCCTATACCTAGCATATGCCTGTAGGCAACTCAAAGAGTGAAGTTACATGTTACACTTAGATTAAACTAAGTCTGTGGAATGTTAAGCAGTCCTGAAGTTAGAATATGCTGTGAGAAATCCCATGTTAAGGTTTAATATTATTTCTTACCTGCACTGCTCTGTCTTGCTTCTAGAGAACTGATGAGCAGTGGTGTGACTAGGAGCCAGGACACCTGCTCTGGGTGTGGGGGTGTGCTGGGAATAGTGCATTTTGGTGTGCTGCAGATTGCTCATTTTATTTCTGTGAAGCAGACTGAAGTTACCCTAAAACAAGATAGGTTTCATGTCCCAGAGTTAACCCTGGCCTGAAATGGTATAACTTTGAGATGCCTAGAGGCATTTAGCACAAGTTAACAAGCTTTAACGTGCAGGTGCTTACATTTTAAGTGAGTTACACTAGTATGGTCTAAGTGTAACATGTAATTTTACCTTCAGTGTTTATGGGTCCCCAAGTTAAATGAGATTTCCTATTGTCAGGGAATTTGACTTATATAATCTAGAGAAGAGAAGACTGAAAGGGAATTTAATAGCAGCCTTCAACTACCTGAAGGGGGATTCCAAAGAAGATGGAGCTAAACTGTTCTCAGTGGCGGCAGATAACAGAACAAGAAGCAATGTTCTCAAGTTGCAGCAAGGGAAGTTTAGGTTAGATATTAGGAAGACATTTCTCACTAGGAGGGAGGGTAGTAAAACACTGGCACAGATTACCCAGAGACGTGGTGGAATCTCCATCCTTGAAGGTTTTTAAGACCCAGGTAGACAGAGCCTTGGCTGGGATGATCTAGTTTGGAATGGCTCTGCTTTGAGAAGAGAGTTGGACTTCAGAGGTGCCTTACAACCCTAATTTCCTATGATTCTATGAATCTGCACCAACAGGTGCTTGTACACATGATGGGGGTTTAGTTCAGTTTACTTCTCCCTTAATTGAAATGGAGGGTTTTTAAAAAGCCACCACTTCCACCATTTCAATTTAGGGAGAACTAAATTAAATCCCGGTCACACATACACAAGGGCTAGGGGGCCCGACCCTTATAGCCTACCTGCCTCTCCCATGACGAGGGGGGGCAAGCTGCCAGTGGGCAGAGCAGTCCCTGGGCTGCAGTAGAACCCCAGTCCTTCCCTCCATGGTGGCAGTGCCCCCAAGTGGTACCCACCCATTGGCACCTAGCCTAGGTGGACTTGGGGGTGTGCTGCAGCCGTGAAGGAAAGGAAAGGGCCCAACACAACTCATGGGCTGTGTGATCCAGCAGCAGCTGGTGCAGGCAGACTTGACTGCAGGAGGAAAAAAAGTTGGCAAGGAGCCTGATTTTTTGTTTCTTCCTCCTGGAGTCTTCCTGCCTGCCTGAGTTAAAGGGGCCCAGCACTTCCCTCTGTGGCTGTGTCACCCCCCAGAAATGGGCTTCTAGTGGGTAAGAGCTGCATGGTGGGGGTGTGCCACAGCTGCAGAGGGAAGCACGGAGGCCCCCTCAGCCATGGAGGGAAGCACTGGGCCCTGTACTCCAGGCAGGCAGGCTCCAGGAGAAAAAAAAATCAGGCTCTTCTTAGCTTTTGGTTTTTTTCTTCAGTCAAGCCTGCCTGCACCAGCTGCCACTGGGTTGCACAGCCCCTGAGCTTCAAAGGGCCCGGTGCTGCCCTCTGCCTGTGGCGCCCCCTGGAAATGCCCAGGATAGGTGTTGGCGGGTGGATGCAGCCTGCAGGGAGTTGCCATCACAGAGGGAAGCACCAGGGTCACACAGCTCAGGGACCATTCTGCCCACTGGCAGCTTGCCTCCCCACCCCTGCCTCGGGAGAGTCAGGTCAGCTCCAGCAACCCGTGCACCATCCACACCACCTTTCTGCTGCCTGGGACACCCTGGGAATGCCTGGCTTGCCCCAGGGCAGAGCAGCAAAGTGACAGGAGGATGTCTGGGTGTGCTGGCAGTGGGAGAAGGTAGCAGTGATGGTGCACTAGTACTCTTCAACGTCTTTATCAATGATTTGGATTTGGGGGTGAAGAGCTCAGTGGCCAAGTTCACAGACAACAACAAGTTATGGGGAAGTGTGGTGCCTGAAGATAGACTACAGATACAGGTGGATTTAGAAAAGCTAGCAAGCTGCTTGGGTTGGAATCAGATGAAGTTCATCACTGAAAAATGTAAAGTGTTACATTTGGGGATGAAAACCCTGCTATATACCTACAGGCTTCCTAGTACCAAACTGACCAGCACCATGAACGGAAGGGCCTTGGGTTAATGACAGACCACAGTATGGATGTGAGTGGGCAGTGCAATGCTGTAGCCAGCAGGCAAATAATACTCTAGCAAGCATCAATCAATGCATCAATCAATACATCAGCAAGCAAAACCAAGGAAGCAATTCTCCACTCTACTCAACATTGGTGAGTATAGATAACATCTGAATTCTTTCTTTGAAAATATTAACAAGATTTATTAAGCATCAGGGAGTAGAGCATTGTGTTCAGCTGTTTATTTGTTTTTAAATATCAGTGTTTCCGTCAGATACATTGCAGACTCTTTCCTTTCACTCACCACCTTTATTCTATTATAAGGTGTTTTAGCCAGTAAAACAACATCACATTTTAATTTATATGCCAACTTGTACAGTCCAACCTGAAATTATAGTAGATCTATCTATTATAGGAGATATGTAAAGGAGAATTGTAGTAGATATGGTCCTTAATGGTGAAGAGAAAGAAACATACAAACCATGTCTGCAGACATGCCTGTCTCTCTTTCCAGGATTGGGGACATTTACATTGTCCCTGGCATCATTAAGAGGTGAAATGAGCTACAGAAGTTGGTATAAAATAGGAATCATTTATTAATCATCTTTCCACAGTTTTTAGGGAGATAAATGCAGCATGCTACTGACTGGCCAATTCTACCATTAATATCTGATTAAGCAAGAATTAATTAAATATCTCCTTTAAGGTACAATTTTACTTCTGTCTAGTATTCTTTCCATGGCATTATGATAGCCTTACAGGAGGCATCACTGTGAGCCTGGTCCAAGAGACAAATATCCCCTTTCAAATGTATAGAGGATGTATATTACTTCTGGTGCAAGGTTATGGGCTCAGACAGAAGTGACAGAAGTGACAATTTTACCCAATCTGGCCACAGAAAGTGGCTATAGTTATGACCAAACACAAATGCATAGTTGAAGACCACTTACAAAATAGTCAATAAGGCAAAAATGCTCATTGCAGGAAGGGTAAGATGAAGATGTTTCAAAACACATCATTTTCTGTAACTTGTCTGCCTGCTTGTCAGCCTCAGAGCTGTTTTCAGAATGGGATGGAGGAAAAGGAGTGGAAGGAGTTCGATCTGGGTTTTTTCAGTCTCAGGTGGAGGCTGGAGTAGGTGTACTGGAACCCACCCAAGGTGGGGGAATCCAGTTCACTCACCCTCCGGCACCAGCAAGGGAGTACCTGTGCTTCCTGTGCTCCTTCTCCCCCCACACCTTCCATCTGAAAACAGTGTGGGGTGGTGGGGAAGAGAGGCCATTGCTTAGGGAAACTGGCTGCAACTCCCAGCTAGCAGCTAGATTCCCTTCCCTGCTGGAACCAACAGCGAACTTCTGTTTGTTTTGGGTGGATCATTATCACTCAGAACACTTTGCTACACTTCTGTCTGTGCCTTATGTTACTCCTAGCACACTGTGGGGAGGAGATCAGATTAAAAATACCTCCCACTTCTGCCAGCTTTTATACATCTTAGGAGATACAGCAGCTCAGGTGGTTGTTATCTTCCTTGCAGTGGTCCTCCTTTCTTACCCCTCTTTACATGCCTGCCTTGCATACAAACCAGGTCACAAGCAGCACTTGAATGGATAGATGAAAGTTAGATGTCTGAATACCTTTGTGGAGTTGAGTCTTAATAAAAAAGCAATTTCTCTTTTTCCTGCTCTACAGCCAATTTTCCTCAGTTTTCACAGGTCTCACATAATATCAGAAATGCAAAAACATTTTTGAAAAGTAGGAAAATGTGATTGTAGAGTCTCAGAGCATGGCTGTCGTATGTGACACTGTTTAGCTCACGTTTTTTAAAGCAGCTACAGTTTGAACTGAAAGGATTCCTTTAATAATTCAGACACAAGTATAAAACCTGTTTGAACATGGGTTTTTTCTAAGCTACAATATTGTCATAATGACTAACAGAATAATTAATCTAGATTTCAAAATTGATTAAAGAGAACATGAGGGGGAAAAACAAAGTACAGCAGACAATATCCATAATTAACATTTATCCATCTAATGACCATACAATTAAGATCTGGCAGGAAAGGTCAGGAAAATCTAATCATTTCCTAAAAAAGTCAGAATCAGATGAAGCGGCAAATTGAAGGTTCTCATTCTGGATTCAGATGAATAAGCGGATTGAAGAAGCCAAGTCCTAAAATGAGGTTTCCCGGCTGTGCAAAGCTCTGTGTGCCTGCAAACAAGATTGATTCAGTGACATCCTCATTCATCATTTTTTTTTTAACATTTAGTTCCTTCCTTTGATGTTATGCAGCAAGCTTGTGTCAGGGAAAATTAGCAACTTATGTTCATCAATAATTAGATCAACTTTCTTGCAAGTTGTACATAATAGTCTCTTCAGGCTAGATGAAAAAAAAGGTGGGGGGTGTGGGAGGGAGGGTGCTTAAGCACCCTGAGTGGCACCTAGGTGGAATTTAGCACTTAAAGTGCTACAGTCCAAATCTACAATTATGAAAATCCTTGTGCAGGGATTTAACCTACGCTAGTACATTAGTTTTGGTTTTTTAGTTCCATAGGACTCGATCTGTAGCTTATATTAAACTTTTTAAGCTTACATTAAATGCACAAACTGCCCTACATGCTGCTACCCGAGCCTTGGTTCTTCCCTTTGCTAAGTGAATATCTAATGTCTAACCACTAAGCTACAGCCTACAGTCATGCTGCTTCCTTCTTCCTTTTTGTTCTCGGCTGTGCTATGACAGCTTCAGGCAGGGTGGAACATGTTTTTCCCCAAGTATATTTTACATTCTGGTAGTTTGGGCATTCTCTTCTTAAGACTGAGGAGAGAGTCAGACCTAAGTCTTTCACTGCCCAGGTGGGTGCTCTACCAAGTAATCTATTATAGAAGGGATCCCCCTGATTATTTTACGGGTCACACTCCTTATATTTTTCAAAAAAAAGCTGTGGGTGCCAGGTTCAGGAAAAGTTTGGGAGCATGGAATTCAAAGGGAGAAGAACATCTTCCTGCAGCCCTGAGTCAGGCATGTGAGTCTCAGGACATTAGTTTAATTTAATAGGTACCCCAGATCTTGGTGTTTCCCATTGTCTAGTTTTTAGCAAAGATCAGCTGAGTGTGCTAACTTTGCTTAACTCCCCTTCCAGCCTGCTTGCTGTTTTGGATCCCACTCTGAGGTGCTAATCACTTCCCAGGATGTAAGAAACCTAAGCAGCTTGCCCAGGGCTCTGAATTCCACCCCAAGGGCCCAGGTTCTAAAAGAGATTCCTGGGAATCAGCTGCTTCGTCATCAGAATGCACGTGCCTTTCCCTAAGGCACATTTTAGCTTTGCAAAAAAAATTATGCACATGTGAAGTTCTGAGCATTTCACTGCAGATCAATGCTTAATACATTTCATGCTTATATGTACTTGGACTATGCCTCACAAGGGAGAAGGGGCCCAGCCATCTTTGCCCCAGTAGCTTAGTAATTTGGGCATTTGTCTAACAGTGGGAAGCCTTGAATAGGAAAGTGAGTGGTAAAAAGTGATGTGTTAGTAACTTCTCCTATGTAGATGGGCATTAATGGTTTTTGGGGTGAACTGATTTTTATAATTATTAAGAAGGAAGATAAATGAAAAATGTTATAATTTAGAGACAGTCCCTAATTTAGAAGAGATGAGAATTGGAAAATGGTGCCTCAGGAAGTAACTACTCTGCAGGAGCTTTCATACTACTTTGCCATAAAACATGTTGTTTAGTTCTTCTTATTAATTCCTAACTGTCTGTCTTTACTGAGCCTAGTGATCACTGCATGTTTTAGATGCCACCTTGCCCTAAGAGGATTTTTTCATTTTCTAATAACCAAGCCATGGGGTAGAGAGGCCCAGATTATTTCCACTCTTCTAACTGAAGCTTTGCTATTGGGCAGTCAAGAGTACAAGAAGGGTAACAAGACTGAAGCAGTGTGACTGTAGCTTAGTCAGGAAGCATTCCCCCCAGAACCAAGTAAAGCTTGGATTCTATACCCTGCTCCCAGAGTGCACCCTCGTCGGACTTGGGTTTCCTATGTGATCCCAGGGAGTTATTGCTTAAAATGCAGAAACATTATTTGGGACAGGAACTAGAATTCAAGTTTCCTGTTTTCTCAAATGGGTGCTCTGTTGGCAAGGGTACTAAGTTATGCTTCTTCTTGTGTTGCCTCTCTTCTGTTTCCTTTTGACTTAATGAATCTTGAATTATTTTCCAAACAATAGTATAGAGGGAGCACTCACACATGATCACCCACAACCCCAGAGCCTGGTGATCAGGACACTCCTAGCAGTGGGAGAGTTTTGTTTTGTTTTTAATCCTGTCAGGCAGAAGAGAGAATTGCACCTGAGTCTCCCACAGCCTGAGCAAATGCTCTAATCAGTAGGCTATTACATAATATGGTGGGGAAGTTCCAGTTCCTTTGATAGTCATATTTAAAAGACAGTATCACCTATTTTGTATGGAAACCAATCCCAGTCAGCACATATTAGGTATAGGTTATGAAAACACTTAGTTGATCAAACCCTTTAGGATGTATCCATAGCACATCAGCAGCAGAACTCAGAATAAAAATGGAGTTGAACATGATGCTCTTGTGCCCCTGCCGGCTTGAATCCTCAGGTATTTTCCAGAGCTGAAATTCCATTAGTGAGGATGCTCCAGGCTTGTCCCCAACAGCTACTCTCAAGCCAACTAGCGATTGAGGGCTGGAGAACACAAGTTGAAGAAATGAATGGCTTTGAAGTACATAGTTTCAGAGTTTGATAGTTGTTAGGGGCTGGAAGGGACCTTACAGATCACCAGATCCAGCCCCACTGTGCATTGGCAGAAACTGGCCAATGCACTGCACTGCTGGGGTCAGATGACTCCAGCAAAGTAGTGTCAAGACACTTTTTGAAGGTTGCCAGGGTTGGTGACTGTACCACCTCTGTGGGGAGCCTATTCCAAACCCTTGGCACTCGACTTATAAATATTTTTTTTCTTATGTCTAGTCTGAAGCAATCCTCAATCAGTTTATGCCCATTATTTGTTGTCCTCCTCGGGCGGCCTTGATAATCAGATGCTCCCCCAGGCCCTGATGTACACCTTGATATACTTATAGGCTGCCACCAAGTCCCCTCTGAGTCTTCTCTTCTCCACGCTGACCGGTCCCAAGTCTTTCTGCCTTTCCTCATATGACCTGCTCTCTAGGCCTCCAGGCATGTGTGTGGCCCTCCTTTGGACTCACTTGAGCTTCTCCACATCCTTCCTAAAGTGCAGTATCCAAAACTGGATGCAGAACTCCAGTCATGGTCTCACCAATCCCAAGTCATTGGACTCAAGTGCTCAGGACATGGCACTGATGAAGAATAAACAAAATCTAATGGGAATTAGCAATTAACTTAGTTTCTGTATCCTGGCTGAGCTTAGACCCTGAGCTATTCAGCCCCATCAAAAATGAGGCATATGCAAAACATGAGGCATAAAGCAGAGAAATATAACTTCCAGTTGCCTAAGGAATTTTAAGGCCAAAAATCTGTGGAGTTGAGGAATGGAAGAGTAGTTTCCAGAATTTTGTTTTGGATTCAGATATTAAAGACCCACAATGGATACCAAATTCCTTTTGTTAAGCTTGCCCTTTGTCTCAGTTTTCTATCTCTAAAATGGCTGCGGCAGCATTTCCTTAACTCACAGCGGTGTTGTGACAATAAACTCATTAGAGTTTGAGATACTCAGTGATGTAGGGGGAGGGGAAGCAGGGGCACAGCATATAAATACATAAAATAGGTATTTAAGATTAGGCATAAGAAGCCAGTAAGTAGCTGGGTACTAGGTAAATCAGAGCACCTCAGAGGCTGTTCTCACTGAATGAAGAACAAGGTTATTGCATTAAAGTCACTGCCTGTTGGTTTCCTACCTCCCATTCTTTCAGCAAGCCTCAAACATAGGAGAGAACTGAATGTGCTGACTTCTTTAACTATTTAGCCATTTTTGTGTATTGCAGGATGGGATCATTTAGCATCACCTATAATTTTATAATGTGTGGTGTTTTCTGTTTTTCCACATATTAACTGATCTTGTCTACAATGTGAATGTTGCATTCAATTATTAAGCCCGAAATGAGACTGATGACTTTGCTATTTAGTTCTTTCTGAGCAGTGCAGTCAGTCACTTTAGTATGCTTCAACAGCCTCAAGCTACTTGATAAAATAAGCCTGAGCTTCATAAGGTTCTGACCATACATAACTAATCTGATTTACCACATGTGCTTCTTTTTCAGCATATGCCCCTGTTAATAGTTTAGGTGATATAGCTTCCTAGTGCAAAGGCAAGGAACCAACTATTTATAATATCAATAAAAATATTTCAGGAACTTGGGAATAAATATAGTAATTTCGTTTAAAATATTATAAAATCAGATGAAGTGAAGGGAGATTTTACATTTCACAGCCTTTACCACTGTGGTATTGACACTTTTATTGTAATTCAGGGCTTTTATTTACACGCCGTCCAGAATTTTAAGCAGAGGAGGTTAGTATGCAAAAGAAGACCATACATCTGATGTGTTCCCTTTACTTCCCTATAATATATTCCATAAAATTTAATGCACTATCAATTAGCTCTGGATTATGTTTCATTATTTAAATGAATCCAATCATTGTTTTAACATGATATAATTATGTGATACCACATGTTCCTTATGTCACCAGAGTCCATGAGGATGCCTGTTGCTTGTTTGCAAGGCATTGTAAAAGCTACTGTGCACCTGGGAGCTGTTTATGTGGCTTCTGAAGTACAGTTTTCATTTAAACTGTTCAGCATTGGCTTTAGTGCCCTCACAGCAACAGCTCTTCCCTGTGAATGTGTAGAAATAAACCTTGTTGGTGGGTAAATGTCCTGCTGAATTGTTGAAGCACAATGCTTGTTATTATGCAAAATAAAAGAGAAAAAATATAATAAAATCTAAAAGATGACAATGTGTAAAGGCAGGTTAAGCATTTGATATGAAATCCAGGAACCTAAAGAACCTTCTGCTTTTTCTGAAAAATGCTATTAGTCTGGCTGCTATTAAACTCTGGCAGTATGTGGAATAAAACTTCAGATTTTGCTTTCTTGCTGTTACATTACACAAAAGTTATTGTTTTTCAGCCTTTTTGTTAGGCCATAATCTTGATTTCCTCTTCTAGCAAAGATATTTCAGGATTGTTTTCCTTTTCAAGCCATATGAATGCCATCTATCTATACATCATAATGCATAGCTCAAGCAACATTTGTCTACACAATATATCACAATACTGGTACTATTTTATTTGAATTAGTTGAGTCCTGTGAAGAGTGTTGTTCAGCTTCTGTTATGGAATAAATCAAAAAGAATTCCTTGAGATTTACTTCCTTTCTACTGAGGTAGCATTTCTTGGATAAGTGTTCTCTGTGTTTGTGTGATTTTATCAATGCCTCACTGTAATAACAGCACAAAAGTACTTCTTTTATTGTTTAAAGCACTATGCAGAGGATAGACATGTTGTTTCATAAATTAGATGCAGACCTACTCAGCCAATCTGCTTCTAGAAGTCCATGGGAGAGGGCAAAATGACAAAAGAATTATAAACATTAAAATGCAAGATGCCCGATTCTCTACTTTGTCTCCTCTCAGGCAATATACAGCTTAAGTTAGGTTGGCACAAAGTAAATACAAAATCCTACCAAATCAGAAGGAAATCATTTTAAATGACCTAGAACTACAAAAGGTTCAAGGTTACTTCAAAGAACTGGGTTCTATTTCTCCTTTGTGTTTACTGTGAGGATGAGGCTGGGAACCATAGCAGTAAAAGGCATCATTAATATTTCTGGTTCTACACACCCTTCCTCCAGGAACTTAGCTCCTCTGAGGAGCCACACTACTATTTTTGTCTCCTTTTGCCTGTCCAACAGCAGTCATATGGGGACCAATAAAACATGAATATAGCTTTGAACTGTAGATTTCATAGATGTTAGGGCTGGAAGCAACCTTGAAGATCGTCAAGTCCAGCCCTTACCCCAGGGGCAGGAAGTCAGCTAGGGTCAAAGGATCCCAGCAAGATAAGCATCCAAGCCTTTCTTAAATAAATCCAGAGTAGGTGCCCACACCAATTCTGGAAGGAATCTATTCCAGGTATTGGGGGCTCAGACTGTAAAGAAACTTTTTCTTATGTCCAGCCTAAAATGGTCTTGAAGGATTTTATGACCATTGGTCCTTGTTTTTCCTTGGGGTGCTCTGGTGAACAGACATGCTCCCAGATCCTGATGTACACTCCTTATGTACTTATCCTCCCTGAGCCTTTGCTTTTCCAGTCTGAAGAGTCCCATGGATCTCAGCCTCTCTTCATAAGGCCTATTCTCTTGCCCTCTGATCAAGCATGTGGCTCCCCTCTGGAATCTCTCAAGTTTCTTGACATCCTTCTTGAATTGTAGAGCCCAGAATTGGATGTAGTATTCCATCTGCAGCGTCACCACGGCCGAGTACAGTGGGAGGATGACACCCTGAGATTTACTTGAGAAGCATCTATGGATGCAAGCCAGAGTTTTGTTTGCTTTACCAGCTGCAACATTGCACAGGTAGCTCATGTTCATCTTGTGGTCAATCATGACCTGCTAGTCTCTTTCAGCCGTGGTGCCAGCAAGCGTAGCACTGCTAAACCTATAAGTATGCTGCAGGTTTTTTTCCCAAAGGTGGAGTACCTTACATTTATAAGTATTGAACATCATCAGGTTTGTATCTGTCCAGTTACTAAGTTTATCCAAGTCAGCCTGGATCACTAGCCTGTCCTCAGATGTGGACACTACTCCCCAAAGTTTAGTGTCATCAGCGAACTTAGCCAGTGGACTTCTGACACTAATGTCCACATCATTGATAAAGCTGTTAAAGAGAACTGGTCTAAAGACAGAGCCTTGGGGGATGTCACTGGTCATGGAGCACCATAATGAATCACTACCATTGACCACTACTCTCTGAGTCCAACCTTGAAGCCAATTTCCCAGCCATCAGACTGTGGTGTAGCCAAGGCCACAGTTGGACAATTTTTCCATGAGGAGGTCATGGGACCCCAGATCAAAGATTTTTTTGAAGTCCAGATATATGATGTCAATCTCTTCTCCCTTGTCCAGGTGATATGTCACCTGATCATTGAAGGAGATGAGATTGGTGAGGCAAGATCGACCTGTGACAAACCTATGTGGGCTAACCCTCAGGATGTTGCCCTCAGCCAGCTTGTCCAGAAGGGTCTCCTTGATAATTTTCTCCAAAATCTTACCAGGGACTGAGGTCAAGCTGATTGGCCTGTAATTCCCAAGATTTACTTTTTGACCTTTCTTAAAGATGGGTACCACATTGGCCTTCTTCCACTCTTCAGGTACTTCACCTGAGTACTACAAGTTTTTGAATATTTTTGCCAATGGTTAGGCTATGACACCTGCCAGCTCCTTGAGTACTATAGGGTGTAATCTGTCAGGACCACCTGACTTGAAGGTGTCTAGCCTCTCAAGGTGATCCTTTACTAGATCAACACCCATGCTGGGTATAAATAAACCCTCACCCTGGCTGTCCAATATCTTGCTGGCCGGAGTGGTTCCACTGGACTGATGAAAGACTGATGCGAAGTACCTGTTAAGCAGGTTGGCCTTTTCCTGGGTTTCAGTTATCAGCTGTCCTATATGGTTCAGCAAGAGTTCAATGTTACCCTTGCTTTTTTTCCCTACATATTTGAAAAAGGACTTTTTGTTATCCTTGATATGTGAAGCCAGATGGAGCTTGGTTGCAGCCTTGGCTTTCCTGATCCCCTCCCTGCAGGTATGGACCAGTGCTGAATACTCCTCCTTGGTGGTAATTCTAGCTTTCCATCCTTTATAAGTGTCTCTTTTGAGGTGTAGTAGGTCCTCAAGTTCCCTGCTGAGCCACGGGGGTTCTCTAGGGCTACCCTTCCTCCCAAATAGGATGGCCATCACTTGTGCTGTCAGGATCGATCCCTTGAGGAGCAACTTCTCCTCTTGGACTCCTCTTCCTGTCAAGTCATGGTCCCTTAGGGCCTCAACAATGAGCCTCCTGAACTTCTCAAAGTCAGCTTTCCTGAAGTCAAGGACTTCTGTATTGCTGACTGACTTGCCAGCTTTGCGATGGATAGTAAAGGTGATCAGCTCGTGGTCACTATCAGTCAGCTTTCCATCGAATCATAGGTCACTGACTAGGTCATCCCCTTTGGCCTGTACGAGGTCCAGCAACATTTTACCTCTCATCATCCCATAGACTTCTTGAGTCAAGTAGATTTTGTCCACACGTGAGGAAGTTTTGCAACTGATTGGATTTAGCTGAGTGCTCTTCCCATGAGATGTCTGGACATCCCATGAGATGTTTGCACAGCCCCAGAGGGGAGGGGGCCTTGGTATGATGGGCTTTGGGGCCCTTGAACACCTTGGTCCAACTGTCTGGCTGGACAGTATGGGAGATCCCCGAGCCCACCCTTGTCCTGAAAGGTGACCTTGGTCTACCCTCCACAGATGAAGGGCCTGGAAGTAGAAGTCTATCTCCTGCTCACCATCCCTGATGGCATGCAGTCTCTGGACTGTGGCCTGGAACTCCTCTATCTGGCACCATCAGGACTCCAAAGTGAAGCAAACCTTGTAAGGGGAGGTGGCCATGCTCCTGGTCCCACATGCTTGGAAACATGTCAGGCAGCCCCCACAGCCAAGAGCCAGAGGCTCCATCTGTGTGGAGCCTGGAACCATGGGTTCCATCTGGGTAGAAGCCTCTGAAGTGCTGGAGGGTGAAGCCATAGACTCTGAGGGGACTCTTGGGGTGCAGTATGTGCCCATCCACATTGTACAGCTGGGAGTCCAGCTAATGATGGAACTACCTTCCCTGGGGCTTGCTGGCAGGGCCTCGGGCCCTCCTGCTCACCCTCCTGTGAAAACTCCTGTGCTAAAGGTGTGCCAGGTTTGCACAACCTGTTCGTGAGGCTTTGATTGTGTGGCTCCTTGGGGGCTGGGTGAAGTAAGAACCAGTGTCCCTCCTCAGCTCCGACTCAGCTGTCCTGCAGCTATCTGGGTTGGGGTCCCTTCCTCCCTGCCACGGGCCCCACCTACCTCTGGCTGCACTGGGGGTCTATGTCAGGGTTCCACTGGGAGGAGCCTGGAAGTCCCTGGGCTCAACAGGGATGCAACAGGCTTCTGCCCATGCATCTCTTGCCGGAGCCAAGGATGAACTGGCTGTACTAGATTTGGATTGGACTGTACTGGACTGGCTGGACTCTACTAGCTTTGGATTGGATATCTAGATGGAAATCTGATAGATCTAGAAGGGACACTGACTGTTACAGTTCCCCAAAGTCAGCAAGCCTACTGGACAGAGCTGGGTATGGAGCTGGGGGTTATAGGTGTAAAGGTCAGAAGCCACAAGTCAGGAACCAAAATGTCAAGCCAGGTTCAGGGGTCAGGAATCAGAAACCTCTCCAAAGGATAACCCACACAGCAAAGGCAAAAAATAAGTCAAGCTGGGGTCAAGAGACAGATCTGCAAGGAGAATCCAAATGCCAAAATCCAGAAGCAAGCCAAAAGCAGTGTCTGGAACCAGGGAGGTGTTGCTGTGACAGGAGATGCTCCATGGGTGACTCCTGAGTCTGGGGGAGCACCCACAGATTTTGCTGCCAGCATTGGCAGTAGGGGCAGAGCTGGTGAGCATCTGCAGATGCTGCTGGTGGTGTGAGCAGTGGAGCTGGGTGAGTATCTGCTGCCAGCGACGGGGGCAGAGCTGGCAATCATCCACAGACACTTCTGGTGGTGGCAACAGCGAGGTGGGGTATGGCACATTGAGGACCCAGAGACACCAGTGGTGGTGGTGGGGATGGCACTGTTGCAGGGGGGAGCAAGTGCCCCTCCATACCCTTCCTACCAGTTGAGCTGCTCAGAGACTGAGGACCAGTCTGTTATAGAGCAAGGCTCAGGTGCTGAATGAGTTGTTTTAATACAGCTCCAGAACCAATCAGAGGCAAGGGCTGAGGGTCAGCTGGCCTTAGTAGTAACTTGTTTAGTGCACTTAACAAGGGCTGAAGGGTAGAGGTTGACCTAGCCTACAGTGCAGGAGCCTCACATGGATCATTTCAGTAGGCCAGACCTTCCTACTTTTGTCACTAGGGTGCAAACAAGTATCCAAACAACCCAACTCAGGCTTAGTCAATTCAAAGTAAGCTATCTAACCTGAGTCAGATTTGGCATGTGCAAGTGTTTTTCCGAGCAGTTGGAGGTAAGTAACGTAGAGGCTGGTTGATACATGCAGGAGTGGGAGGGGTGGCAGATCTGTGAAGGATCCTGGGGGAGACTGCCCAGCCTGTAAGAAGTCAGAGGGGTTAGAACATCAGAAACCCGGGATTGTGATGAGTGACTGGGCTTTCCCAGCCCTGAGACTCTGCTGTGAAGGTGTATAGGTGTTCACTTAGCTGGGTTAGCCTATGTAGAGCAGATGAACCCAGCCTGATTTAAAGTTAGTTCACTTCTGATGCAAACATCTTGAGAATGGGTACACCATTTATAGGATGATTTTCCTGCTTTCATGCTGGAACACGTAGATCAACCTAACCTTTGTTAGGCAAAACTAAATGTAATGTTTTTATGTACCGTGAATTCCTATAGGCTGCTACCAAGCAGGGAAAGTTATCACAGAGTGTACGCTATGCATTTTTCTGTGGCGCAATCTATCCATGTGCATATGAGGGTGGGCTTGCTCAAATTTGAATCTTTCTCAGGTAGGTAATAGCAAGAAGAAATTAGCATGTATTTTCTCCTATGACTTAAGTAAAATAAAATGATAGCTTCACTCTATTTTCCAGTGCAGCATATAAACAGTCATATACAATAAGGATTATTGTTTATGGGGAACATTGGGTCTACTTCGTAAGTACATTTCGCTGGGGTACAAACTACCCTAAATGGAATGGCAGAGTCTGAAGCTTTCTCTCTTCTTTCCTGTCCTCATGTTATGGAACAGGAAAGGTGAAAAAAGGAATCTGATTTATTGAAAGATATAATAACAGATGCATGACACATACATACTAAAATGTATAAGGGAATTCTCTTGCCCCCTTGTGCCTACATATTTCTCTACATGCCCAATTGAAATGATCTGCCCAAAGAATTGCTAGCATCTTGGAGTCCTTAGTTTCATGCCTAAATAGCATTGTCATTGTTTCCTCTCTGGTTAGTTTCCCTTTGCTTTAGCCTGCCACTTGGATTTAAACGTGTCATGAAATAGATTTTTTTGCACACTTCCTTCACACTGACTGTGATAAAATATGCTGCATATAAATATGTATAGCTTTTGTCAACACATCCTGGTAAAGTTGCAGTCTACATAGAGAAAAATAAAGAATAAGGAAGAAAGTAAAATGGTTAACATTAACCATAAAGTTAATGAAAAGATTCCTGGGGATCACAGAAAATGTCAGCATTAATCTGTCATTTTAGGAGCATTTTTTCTTTGAAGCCTGGAGGTGAGAGCTATTCAGAATATATTCAGTTTTCCTTTCTAGGAGATGACATTTTCCTCTTTTTACAAATCTATGTCAATGCAGTACACTGTGATACGTTTAGCAGGTTTTTTCTTTATCTGTGGTACTCTCTATGCCACTGGTGACTCTAATGTTGCCTTCCCCTCACTGAAAGTTATATAGCTAATTAATATTTGGCATGCTAAGGTTTGTGCATAGTTATTGTCTGATACATATAACTTCCTCATGGAATGGAAGATATTCTCATCACAATCAGTATGCAAAGAATCTTTCAGGGATCAATTTAAATACAAGTCAAATTTTCCTTCTATAAATGCATAAATTCCTTCTTGACACACCAGAAACATTAGTGCTCAGGACAGAATTTAACCCATAGGTATAAATAGCCACATGTAAGTTTTTCTTCAAAATTATTCCTTGTTTTCTTTCATAAATCTCTATTAACATGCATTATTTGAGATACATTTTTAAGTTGACACCTCTTCAGAACTTGGAAATGTAACCAATCTGGTTAATACCCATACCACCAAACTATAATTAATAAGAATTATATGAACATAAATACCTTCTATACTCAAGTTTCTGAATGTGTATACAACATAAACATCTTCTGGATTACACTCTAGGTACCCCTAATAAGTGACAATGTCCATGTCTGAAAGATTTGAAGTGCTGGTTAGAAAATCCTTTGTATGAGATATTTTAGAGAAGAATGAGCAGGAGGGCAAGGAGGTGGGAGGCTGCATGACATTTTGTGTTCTCTTCCATCCTATTTTCCTATAAGCTGTTCCTATGGGCATGATATTTTTTGTTCTCTTCCACCCTACTTTCCTACTCTGCTGCTCTAGGGTGCAGGCTGTGCCTCTCACTCCCTATTCACATCCCCCCAACCTTCCAGAGGGAATCCCCACCTGCAAGGGCTTCAAGGCCAGGGACCTGGGTCTAAAGCCCCCTGCCCTCCACAGCAGCACCCAAGGCCTGGCTATCATCCACAGGAGGTGGTGGCTGCTGTGGTGGACTGGAGTATGAAGTCCAGCTGTTTATTTACACTTGTAAACAAAATATAATCTTCAGGAGATACCAGGAGGTTGTCAAATAAACACATAAATGTGGTACTATTTAGGGGATAAAAAGGACAGGAAATAAATGTGTTGCTAATAATTGCACTCTGGGCTTGTGTACATGTGCAGATGTTGCTAGATGTGTGTACTCCACAGTAATTTATTGCAGAGTAAACCCACCCTGGGCAGGCATCTGCATGTGCAGGCACTTGGATGCTAGCTCAAGCTCCACACCCTGCTGTCTTGTCCCCGGAGTCCCCATGGCTCAGTGAAAAGGACTTAGTGTGGCAGGGCAGATCTGGATGATGTGGGAAAGCTTGATGCTACTGCAAGCCCTGTGCCACCTGACAAAGTGCCCTCTATCTGACCATCAGCAGTGGGGGTAGTGGCGCAAAATTCTGCCCCTCACTGCTGCCAGACAGGCAGGGGTCACACAGTGTGGAGTTCCCAGTGGTGGTGATGAGCTTCTCTGTCTGGCCCTGTTCTGCCCTGCCCTGCCCTTTGGGCCATGGAAGCCCTGGGAGGAAGGCAACATGGTGGAGAGCCTGAGCCCGCAGTGGGCAACCTACATCTGCCACCCTCCACAGGTGCTACTCTGGCTGTGCTGCCTGTGGGGGAGTGGGAGCTGAACTTCATACTCTGCTCCACCACAGCAGCTACCACCTCCTGTGGATGGCAGGTGGGACTTCGGTGCTGCTGTGGAGAGAAGTGGGCTTCAGACCCAGATCCCTGGCCCTGTAACCACATATTCAAATTGAAGCTCAATACAAATGAGCTGTAAAAATATTCTACATTTTACCAGTAACAGCTTGAGGCTGGATTACCATTTTTGTATCTCATTATCAGGGGTTAAATTGCTTGAATGTGTATACATATTATAAATTATTGTGTGATTAACACATTAATCATGGAACAGTCGTAATGTCTGCTGGGGACCTCAAACTCAAAGCCAACAATAAGTATAAACACATATAAAACATTTAGCATCTGAGAAGTCTTAATGAAGAAAACAGTACTATCTATAATCTATAAAAGTTATACGTGTATATTATGGGCAAGATCTCCAATTAGGGTAAATAGGTCTATCTCCATTAATCTACATCAGTTTATTCCACTTTAAGATCTAGCATTTTACAGTCTTCTGGATTAGGGTTTTAATGTGTCTGCTCAGGATAAAATCTAAACTTAAAGGATGCTTCTACACAAGACACTTTACTGCATAGAAGATCAATTTACTGCACAGTAAGGATCACTGTCTACAAGTGCAGATGCTTACTGTGCAGTAAATTGGTCTACTCAGTGGTTAATTTGTAACCTGAAAATGTAGGTAGCAAATAAAGTGTAGAGTACTTACTTTACAGGAAGGAATGTGTAGACAGCTGGCTGGAAACAAATTTGCTTCTGGTCAACAGAGCAGAAGAGGGTGGGAGATTGCTCTCTGCCCCCCCGGGAGCTGCCTGTTGTTGGGGTGGGCCCTGATGGCAGAGCCCAGGCTGAGACAATATCCCCCTACCTCAGCAGCAGAGGAATCCCCATCCAGCCAGGGGCTCTCTGCTAGCTGCCCTATTTATGGGATAGTTCCTGGCTGCCCCTGCAGCAAGCAACCCACCCCCTCCTCATGCATAGATCTTGAGGGCACATGACCCCTCTGTTCCCCTTCGCCCCCCCGCCGAGTGAACACAGTGGGGGGAGTCAGTCCCACCCCTCAGACCCCCAGATGAGTTACCCAAGGGTTCGGGCCCCAAATCCCACACACCACTCCAGCTGGGCAGCATGTCCAGCCAGACCCAGCACTACCCAACTCTCTCCTTTCCTCCATTCTTATTATGGGAGCCTCAGTCCCCTGTCACCTGCCCCCAGATTTAATTGCAGGAGCTGCTCTCAAGGCTGCCTGGGACCCAAGTGCATATATATGCATGCACATGCCCATGGCACCCCCTGCCTGATCTCACCACTTTTGCTCCCCCCCAGCCCCTTGCAGTTTGGAACCCTTCAAGCCTACAGAGAGCTCTTTGCAGAAGTGGAAAATCCACGTTTCTCTATTAAAATGAGAAATCCATGTTTTTCTCAGTTAAAAGGAATATTCCGCACGTTTTTCCATTTTTCCATAAAAAACGGAAAACCTAGATCACTGGTCATAATTCACTGTCTCTCCTGCCTTTGTTCAACCAGCCTTCAAGGCTGCTGCTTTAAGAAGCTAGTTAGCTTCTCTGTGAAAGCCAGAGTGCAAACAAATACTCAAGTGACACGGTTTACATGACTTCCAGGGAAGAGATGGAGGAGGGAATATATTCAGAAAACTACAGGCACATACAAAAAACTATTAGGTCCCTGAAAAAATGAAGCCCTGCCTATCATGTTATATTCTACTCTCCCTCCCTATTCTTCCCTGGCAGAGATGACAGCCCTTGTTGGATGCTGTCCAGGTCTTCTTGACCAAGTCCTTACCAGCAGAGCAAGTCCCCAAGTGCTTTTGTCCCCACTCTGGATAACTTACCCTGTGAACAGATAACAAGTAAGCTCAGCATTTCCACTGAGTGATATGTCCTGTTGTTTAATGAAAATAACATCTTCCAGGGGTCTAGTGAAAATCATCAAACATTGAAGGCTGAATTGTGTGACGTACTGAGCATTTTTGACAACCATTAGAGTCAGTATAAATGAATGGTGCTTGGCACTTACAGGATCAAGGCCATGGAAGAGAGTGGATTCATAAGCAGCAATTGGCATTAATGAAACTTGCCAGGTGCATCTGATTTTTTTTTATTATTTAAAATTATTTTAATAAAATTCTCAACATACAGAACTAGATTCTATCCCCTAGTATGTGTTGACTGCCATGGAAATCTTCCACAGTTATACTAGTCAAACAAAATACAGTTGGGCTCTGTGTCTGATTTCATTTTACTTGAAAAATTAATATTACTATTGTATTGTTCATTTTGTAGAATATCACGGTCATTGGATTGGAATGTAACTAAAAGCCCATGACAAAGGGTAATGAAAATTAACAATAACGTGAGTAAGTGGGAGGTATCTAGTTATCATTGCTGGGATCAGAGTTAACTCTGGTCTTTATTTAACAAGTTAATTGATGACCTGGCTATTGTAAGAGCAATTATAATGTTAATAAAACTCTCAGATTATATTAGTTTTGAAAGAGCTGTGAATACCTTTCAAGGCCAAGAAACAATACGGAAACTCTGAAGAAGATGAGTCATATGGATAAATGCTGCACACATACTGAATGGCTTTTAGATGATGGCTGCAAAATTAATTTGTCCTGCTTGTTTGCATGTAGCTCTGCAGTGGCTTTTTGTGTACTGATCACCCACTGGTTAGTCCAATTGTACCTTATTCATTTTATTTATGTTTTCTGTATGGTAGTAATTCCTTGTACAGGTCTGGGGCACATATACCTAGAGTTACACATATGGTTGTGTGATCTACAATAGGAAAAAAAGGTATTGACCAAGGCTAATAACAAAAATTCAGATTGGGGAAATAAAGTGCTTTAAGATTGAAAAAGTGCTGAGTGCACCTGGCATTGTAAAAACTTAACTCACAAGGGAATACATGTCTACTAATATCTGACAGGGAAACACCATTGGGGAATTCTAAATGTAGAATTGGCAGACAAGTTTTTGTGTAAATCTGATGTCTTTTATTAGACCCAACTAAAATAGTTGCAAAAAGTCTTGTTTGCAAGCTTTTGGGTACAAACAACCCTTCCTCTGGCTGAGGAAATCTGCAGTTGTTCTGTGCTCTTTCTGGATGGGATAAAATAGAATAGAATAGAAGCTTGAGGTCAGTATACAAGAATGCCAGTCAGTGGAAATGCAAATTGAGGTAATCAATGGGTGGGAAACAGGTGTGGGTGAATTATAGGGAAAGTTTCTTGACATTGAGATATATTAAGTAGTGGGATAATCCCCTAAAGACAGTAGGGGAAACTCAGTCACTTGGGATTTTGCAATTTTTGCAGTTGGACAAGATACCAGAAGAAATCTGTCAAGTTTATCTATGTTCTTATTCTATTGAGAGCATTGGCAGGGGGATAGCCTGGCTGACTTAAATAAGTATTGTCTAGCTTTTACCACTTTAATTATCCAATTGAGTTGTTTTAAGATTGTATTAGGAATCCTAACTTCTATACTGAAACTGCTACAAGCAGCATCATACATTATCAGCATCCTGAAGTGCTGACAGTAACTGTCTGATTGAATCTACTTTACTTTTTCCTTACCAAAGTTTTCCAGTTATACCCTTTCCTCAGCAAGGCAGAAAGACATAATATTAAATTCATATTAGAATAGATGAGGAGTAATTACACTGAAGTCCACAGACTTAGGCAAGAATAACTGAAGAAGTAGATGCTTTGTTTCCAAAGCTGGGAAGGAGAGAGATTTCAGCATTTTTCCCTTTGCAAAACAGAATAACAATAGTAAACATAGATCTTGACTTCAGAATAACATTATAAAAATATATTGGGCAACATGCTTAAAACTGAAACATACAACCCAAATTTAATTTTTTAGAGATTAAAAACAATATCTTATAAGACAAATTAATTCAGTCTTGAAAATGATTTAAAAATGCAACATTAAAATGCTCCATTCCAAAAATATGTCGTCTTTTGATGTTACTGAATTGTTACGCTTAAAAAAATGTTGCAATTTCAATGAGAATCATGATTTTAACGGAACTTTCTCTCAACTTTAATGCTTTAAGGCAGAAGTCACCTTATTTCAAACAAGTGAGCATTAAATTATTACATTAATGTAGGAAACAGCTAATCTTGGTTTTTTTTCTTGCATCTGTGGCCATTGGTGACTTTGTAGAGAGTTCGTTTACTTCCTTAGATATGAGAACTTGACTACTTAAGCAGGTAAATATATGTTAATACATTACCATTTTTTAACCACATACTATATTCTGTCCCCATTCTCACACAATATTCTATGCCTTGAAGTCACTACAGCTTGAGCTTTTGTATGTTTACTGAGTGGCTTGCCTTTGAATTATTATGTGATTCTGGGTAAGAAATTGATTTGAACTAAATAAGCAGAGTAATATATCATTTTTTCCCTTTTTTTGTTTAATACCTGGAAGCACTTTAGTTCCTTCTATCTCTAAAATAGGTCTTGGTCTTGTCTAAAAAAAGCCAAAAAAAAAAATACACCCTTCCTCCCAAACAGAGCTGTCTACAGGTTCCTGGAGTATTGAACAAGGGAAGCAGGAACACTAAGGAGCTCTTTATCTGGTGTTCTGTTGGTAATACACTGTTCTAGTGGCTAGTAAGCATTTGAGTATTGAATTATTGACAGCAGAAGCAAAGCTATTGCAACAGATACAAAATAATGCGTGTTTAATTAAATGGAGGATTTCTAATATACTTGTAAAGCATTTGAATGGGCACTGAAAATCAGAAAAGGCTTTTCCCACCCTGTTTTTTTCAAGAAACCAAAAGAAAGAAGGAAGATAAGAGTTCATATTACTAAAATAAAAGAAATAAGGGTATAGGCACTTCTGAATCTGTTTCCTTACTATGCTTGAAACTTCTGTTGACACAGATGGGATTTCTATATGTGATATTTCCCCTTTTGTGCTACATATCTTCCTACATAGCTAGAAAGCCTTCAAGTTGACTGTAGCACAAGACTTCCAACTTCAAATAGGTTAGGAAGCTGTTTGGACAAATCATCCCACAACTGGAAGTTTCCAATTAAATGGTATTCAGAATGGGCATTTGAATTATGGCCAAATGTGTTTGTGCTCACTAAGCAATAGTTTTCATTCTGGAAGATGCTAGAGAATGAATTGTTTGGCAAGGAAGGTTAGAAGGGAATAGGTTAAATGGGAAGAAAAGCAAAATCTGTGAAAATACAGAGGAAGGAGAGAAGAGAGATGAAGGAAAAGAGGGAAGCATAGGGAAAGTAAAGAAATCTAGTTGGAAACAAGAAATGGACAGAAATACTGAAAGGAAGGAACACAGTTGTCAGAAACTACTGAAGAGAATAACAATCTCAAAATTTCCAAGAAAATCCAAGATTTGGAGCTGTATTTCTTTTTCTTCCCAGAGGCTGCATCCAGATGAGCGTGCACGTGCCTCTTGCCCCGTCTCAAACCCCTTTTGAAGTGGGCCAAAAGGCACATGCGGGAACAAAAAAGTGTTGCCTGCACCTCAAGTTTGCATTGTGGGGAGAAAATAAACACATGGTGCTGTTCTGTGTGTGTTACATTCTGAACCAGAAGCACTGGTGTTAGTTAATACTGGTGCTCAGCAGGGCTGTCCTCAGTGCTGTGAAAGTGCAGGTACACTCTTTTCAGTTTGGGAAGTACCATGTTTAAAACAGTGCAGTATGATTGAGGGTACTGCTGCCTGGTGTAATAGAGTTTTGGCCTTAAAGATCTACCTGTCTGCAATAGTGGAGATGGAAGAACTGAGTTATGTTTCTATTGTTCCCTATTCCTTGCAGCAATATCCATAATCCATCTCTTGTCATGGATTGCTGGAGAAGTCTCCTCTATTCTGAACCAGTATATAATTCTCATGGGCAAAGCATTGTATTACAGGCCCAGGATTTGGCCGTCCCTTCATGTAGCAGAATTGGGTCACTTTGTGCTGTCATGTGATTTGTAACATGAATCCTGTTTTATCTTTTAACTGCATTAAACCTGTTTAAATTGTAGCAAACTTGCAGTGCGGAGAAAAAAATTAGACCCCTGAATATACAGGGGTCTAAAAAAATCAAAGTTTAAAAAAGCAGAGCAACTGGAGGCTGGGTCCGCCACAAAGACATTCTAGTTGCCAGAGCATCTCCATGGTTGGCCCCTCACCCTGATGCTGAATCTCACAGGTGGCCAGGCTGTATGTTTAGCACCAGGGTTCCAGTGCCAGTCCCCTGACACTGGAACCAGTGCCAATAAGGGGTCAGGGGGACTAGAGGAGGGGGGAGGGGACCATGGGGGGAAATCCTGATGCCCCACCCACTCCCCCAGCCTCCCCAACCCCTGCCTTGGCTAGTGCACCCCCCACCAGCTCTCCTGTGGTCCGTGACCCCTGCCCTGGCCAGCATCCCAAGGCCCCCACCTCCTGCCCTGGCTGGCCCCTTCCCCCATCAGCCCCCATGAGGCTCCCAAGCACTTTTCTGCCCTGCCCTTCCCTCCACCAGCCCCCCAAGGCCCCAGCCCCTCAACTGAAAGTCTCCCAGTCATGGGGTGCCCCATGCACCCCTGGCACTCGGGAATTATAGTTGCCATGATCATCCACCCCCCCACCCCATCTGGGTTTCATGTACCTCCAGGGCAGCTGCACATACCTGGCTGCTAGAGCCCAGCTGGGTCCCAGCACCCAGTGTCTAGAGCTGTGCGACTCTGGGTCCCTGAGTGGAACTGAGCGTGGCAGCTGCTAGGGCTGAGAATCTCCTCAGTTGCAGGACTCCCAGCCCTGGCGTCCCAGCCCTGGGTGTGTTGCACGCCTGAAGCTGTGAGCCCCATCAGCTAAAAGGCTTCCAACCACAAGGGAGACCCTACTGCACATGAAAATTAAGGCTTGAAAGAAATAAGCTATACAGTTAATACACATTTTTGAGGTCTGCCTTTATAACTGGTTGGAGATTTGTATTGTGTGACAGGTACTTTGAATATGTGACTGGTCTCCAGATATTTGCATAATTAACCAGTTAATTGTGTGATACCTTTAATGTGTAGATAGCATTAATCCACCTTGCTTCCTGGTTGCTTAGTTGAAACGTTTATAGCTTTCTAACTATTTACCTGATTTTCTCCAAACACAGCTTGGTCTGCAAGCAAGACTTTTGGTCAGTGCACATGGGAAAATAATATTTTTCCAATGGTTGCATAAATCTACCAAAATGGGATCTGAAACTCAACCTTGATTGTAGTGTATTAAGAAACAACTGTAGCTTGCAAAGTAGCAAAACTTAAAGCCTAAAAGTGGAAGGCCTACAACATCATTGAAAGTATTGCTGTATCAAACTGAAAGGCTAAAACAACAGAATAAAACCAGAGATAAGATAAATGCTCTTGGCTTGTGTTGTGACAGTGTTTCCATGGGTACAGCCTCCAGATACACTTGTATCTATTTCAAGATGGAGAAATAAGACAAAAATCCCACAGCAAGATTTTCTCTCTCTCTTCATGTGACTAATTTCTAAAGTAATACAAGGGATGCTACTTGCCCTCTCAAATAAGAGAGGTATCAAAATGTATTTCCACTTAATCACAAAGGGTTTGAACTAATGCCCACAGAAGCTAATAAATGAGCCACACTGACCTGAGTAGGTTTCATTCAATCCACCACTCAGTGAATTCAATGGTAGATTTCCTGCTTACTTTGATAAATGGAAAAGGATGTCCTATATCTGAAGGTAAAATAGATATGACTATAATGGAATGATTGTGTTCTCTTCAACATTTAGGGGAAAATATTGATAACTCTTGCTCAGGATCAATAAATTCCCACCCATGTGGATAGAGCCAGCCTCAGGGGTAGGTAGTGAGGATAACCACCCATGGTGCCCTAGTCAGGGAGGTGCTGGCAGCATGATGCAGCTCTGAGGTGGGAGTGGGGCAGTGTGGTGCAGCTCTGATATTATTCTTCAGGCAGCAAAGGGGGATGATTTTGAACACCTGTGAAGTAAAGACCAGTGGGCCATTAAGGTCCCTAAATAAGCCACATCACCCAGGAAAGGGGGGTGGCTGATCAGCAGCAGTGGTGGGGGTGGAATCAGAGCCAGAATGTTCATTTTAATTTTCACCAGCCATGCCCCTTGCAAGAGTGTGCCAGAGTGTGCAAGCATTTGTGAGTGTGCAAAGGTGTCCCGGGATGCTCATTTAAATTTTCACCAGCCATGAAACTTGGAAGTAAACAAAATATCACAAGTACCTAAGAAGAGGATATTTGGGTGCAGGACATGAGAACAGGAAATGAGAAGATCAGTTAATGCAAAAAAAAAGTGCAAATGTGATGAAAAAATACTTGAAATCTGTTAATGACAACCTGGCCAGTAGTAGTGAGATAATTACGGTGGAGGCATCACATGAAAAATGCATAGATGATCCACAGTTCATTTTCCAAGAATCATTGCAAGAGAAACAGAGAGACCCAAACAAAACAGAAATTCTTCTTTTGTACTGGAATAATGACAGTACCACTACTGATACTGATATTAAATGATTTCCATTATAGGACTTGGTGATGCCATTTCTGATCCTGCTTGATGGCTCAATCTAACACCCAAAATTTGAGCTCTGCTAATGATGAAGGATCCACCAAAAATAAAGACTATGGATTTTTCTTTGTCTTAGCTCCGCTATATTTATGACATTTAATTTCGTGAAGGACATGGATAAACTCGAGAGAGTACAAAGAAGAGCCGCTCCCATGACCAAGGCTATGGAGGTTAGGCCCTACAAGGAGAGACTTGGGGAACTGGGCCTGTTCAGTTTGAATAAGGGAAGGCTGAGAGGTGACTTGATAGCCACCTACAAGTATATCAGAGGTGAACACCAAGATTTAAGTAAGCAACTCTTCAGAAGGCACCTCAAGGAAGGACAAGGACCAATGGACATAAGCTTATAGAGGGTAAATTCAGGCTAGATATAAGAAAGAACTTCTTCTCTGTAAGGGTCACCAAAATCTGGAACACACTCCCAGCTGTGTTCAAGAGGAGGCTGGACAGGCACCTTGTTGAGCATATCTGAGCCCAATAACTTCCTCTCTGTGGCAGGGGACCGGACATGATGATCTTGCAAGTCCTTTCCGGTTCTACAATGCTATGATTCTAAAATTGAAATTCATTTAATTGAATGTATCATTTTCTCTTTTGGATTATTTTAGTAAATTATACACATTTTTGAGATAATAGCTTTATTTCTGAAATGGTAGGCGAGTGGGCATCCCAGAATACAAGTTCTCCCAGGGCACCATTTTCCCTAAAGCCAGCTCTGCATGTGGAACACCATATTTGTGTGAACATGAGGCCATGCAATAAAGGGGCTACACATTGTCACTTGGCAGTTCCCTACCACTAGCTTTCTGACCTGGAACACAGGAGAAGTAGCCATGTTTGGGTAGAGAGGATATGGTCCATATAGTCATACTAAGGTTATGACTGTTCTGCAAATATACTGTGTCAGATGATGACACCTTCAAACACATGGTGCAGTTCTGTGTGTGTTATGTCCTGAACCAGAAGCACTCCTGTCAGTTAATACTGGTGCTTAGCAGGGCTGTCTCAGTGCTGTGAAAGTGTAGGTACACTTTTTTTAGTTTGGGAAGTACCATGTTTAAAACAGTGTGATATGATTAAGGGTACTGCTGCCTGATGTGTTATGGTTTTGGCCTTAAAGATCTGCCTGTCTGCAATAGTGGGGATGGAAGAACTGAGTTATGTTTCTATTGTTCCCTATTCCTTGCAACAACATCCCTTGTCATGGATTGCTGGAGAAGTCTCCTATATTCTGAACCAGTATATAATTCTCATGGGCAAAGCATTGTATTAGAGGTCCAGAATTTGGCCGTCCCTTCATGTAGCAGAACTGGGTCACTTTGTGCTGTCAAGTGATTTGTAACATGAATCCTGTTTTATCTTTTAACTACATTAAACCTGTTTAATCTGTAGCAGAACTATCTGAAACTAAATACCCAGAAGTATGGGAATTATCATACTGAATGAAATTCAAAGGCCATCTTGTCCAGTATCAGGTAGCAGCTGATAGTGTATCTGATAGTGGCCACTATCAGCTGATTAACTTATAGCAAAAAGGTGATTTAATAATCTTCCCACTGCAGGCATCTTATCTAGAGCTCTAATACTAAATGCATTCATTACACTCCATGTTTAAAATATTTTCCAAAGTAATTTTTGGTATCAATTATGATAATACTGGAAAGTCTTAATATCTTTATAAATACCCATCTGGTGTTGGTGTTAAATCTTGTCAAGTTTTTGGCCTAAGTGATATCCTATCCTAAGATAACAAATTCTACAGTTGGATCCTACATGGTATGGAAAAATGGCATATCCTGGCATTGGTTTTTAATCTACCTATGCTGCAATCCATACAATTCCAAATTTAAAAGAAAGTGATGTCAAATTTGTATTTAGACTGGGCCAGACTAATTAAGCAGCTAACAAGAAGTCAAACTAGAACAAAATGATGCACTAAGCATGCTGAACATGCATAGATATTTTGCAAGATACAGATTTTTTTTCTATTCCAATGTCTCTTTTATTCTCTTTTTCTCTAGAGCAACTATTAAGAGAAATTAAAACTAAAATCTGCTGTTAATTTCTGCTGTTATGATTTTAGTTACTGCTGTTTTTCACCAGTGATTCAGGCATTGGTTTTCTTCATTCTAGCTTGAACATGTTGTTGAATTTAGCTTATAATTTTGGCTAGTGGCCAAAGACAATGATCTTCTTACCTTTCCCCAAGGGCAATATACCTTGTTATGCTTGTAAGTTTTATTTGTTCTAGAGCATTAAAGCCATGTTCTTTTTCTATAGAGTAAATTAACTGCTTATCATTTTACTGATTTAATTTGCTGAAACATATTTATAGAAGAAACCATCTCAGGATATTTATCTGCAATGAAAAATTCTCAAGGGTTGACAGTTACGTATTATGTGTTAAAATTTTAAAACACAAAGACAACAAATAGAGGATTGCATGGTGTGACTAGTATATTAATAAACTTGAATGGTTTGATACTACTCATGGATGTGAAGTGTTTCTGTGGATTCACTGCCTGAATTCTTGGAGCAGAGAAGGTAATCTATAATTTACTATACACTCCTAGATTTAAGCAGTGGCAAACCCATGCATGCCACCTTTCATCAATGATGAGTTTAAGTTCCAGTTGACCAAGCTCAGCGTGGTTTGGCAGCCACATTTTGAAACACTTGCCTAAACCCAGAAAATGTTTCTTGTCCTTCAAACAGATTTTCTGTTCAATGATGAACTAACAAGTGCTTCAGGAAATTCAACTAAAAAAAAAAATCTGTTAGATGCTGAAAGCTCAAAAGAAAATTTTGGAACCAACCCAAACCAAACTAAAATACTATGCTTTGTTTATCAGTCCATTGGATGATTTTGTTTAGTTTAGTTTTGTTTTTAACTGGACTCTCTAATATTTGGACACCATATATAAACTCTCAGTATCTTCTCTTACTTTCATTTTTTCAATTGTACATTAATAAAGCTGTCCAGAGAACTCATATCCCTTCTGTTGCTCAGGGAACAATTGTTTTGATTTTTCCAATGCAAAATCAAATAGTTTTGGCAAAATTTAATTTTCTCAGGGAGAATTTTTATTTAGCCAAGAGGGCGTGTTCTGATGGAAAATTCCCAACCAGGTCTAGTGTCTGGTATCTATAGGCAACTGCAGTCTGCATCTCTGTGACAGAATTTCTCTTAGTATTTTCTTGTTAGTCTTGTCTATGGCACTTTTCACACTGCAACAGCTTATGTTAGAAGGAAGTTATAATATCCTTTAAACACATCCTGTGGATTCAAAAAGTGATGGTTCTTTTTCTTTTTTTAACTGACAAACTAGCCAGTAGCCAAAAATCTGTTGGGAACATGTTATGTGATTAAACCGTACCCATTGTATTGTCATATTTGCAATTCTGTAACCATGTGGCTGATTGAGATTATGAGCTAGGGTGTATCTTTGAAACAATAAGTCACCTGAAAGGAGTCTGACATGCGCTACTCTGCACAGGTGGTGATGGAGGCCAGAGGCATTCTTTGTGGTGTTCAGGAGCAGCTGTGGCAGCATTCACTGTTCCTACTACCAGAAACAGCTTGTTGTACAACATGAAGAGTGGGCCCCATTCAACCATGGCCCTTTGGCATGCAAGAATCAAAAACCGTGATTGTACTGGCTGATTCACTTTATAATGCTACAGTTAGTATTTTATTTACTGAAAATATATTGCTTTAATAAAGCAAAGTAGGTTTTTCCCATAAGAGTTCAATTGGATAAAAGAATAACAGTAACTAAAATCTAAGCAGTGAGTAATACCTGTTAACCTAAAACTTTATTTTTACAGCAATACTATCTTCAATTACAGAAACCAGGTACTGTGAATGTCAGACCTTATTATATGAAAGGATATGTAAGGCTCTTACTATAGATATGACCAACATGGTTACTCTATAAAAGATTACACAATAATTGAATCTGGCCAATTCCTTGGTTATTTTAATGTAATCCTTTTTTAAATAGATAACTTCATAATTGTATTACAGACTGACAAAACAACTGGTTCTGCTATGTTACCCTAGAAAGATGTAATGTGCCTGCTGATGGATATCAGAGCAGCCAGCCTTCCACAGAACTGAGGAGGATTTGCTCCATACGACACAAAATTGAAAAGATATCAAAGTTTTGTTTTCTGATTTTCTTCACCCTGTGTATGGATGGCTTCACATGATGAGTTTTACCCAGCGTCCCATGAAAGAGGAGGATGGACTCATAATGGTGTCAGTAGGAGGTAGAGGAGGCACAAAATAAATTGCTCCATTTAGCTATTTGTTTTTCTAGAATGTCTATTTTCATTTTTTATATTTGTGGGTCTCAAACTTTTATTTCTGGATAAAATAGTAATAAGTCCATTTCTGGCCTCCAACTAGCATAGTTTTGTCTCTAAGCTCTGAAGAATACAGCTGTCCAGTCCTGTTCATATCATTTAGTGTCCAATTCCTAATAAATCTTGTACCATGGTAAATTTTTCATCTGTTCAAACCTTTCTCTTTTTCATCCTAAACCAACATCATCCAAAGCCCACCCATTCATTTCTCTTCCCAGTCACTGAATGGATGGCCACACTCTGCCCTACCTAACATAGTGTATGGACAAGAGTGGGAACTGAAGAGCCATAGAGCTTCAACTGGGAGACAGCACTGAATTTGTTGACAGCAATCCCTCTATTTGAGAATTACCTCTACCAAAGCTCATTCGTGGGTCTTGAGGTGACTTCAGAGTTCAATCCTTGAGACATAAATCTGCCCACAGAAGTTGCAGGTCTTTCCGTAAGGGAGAGTAGACTGTATGTTGGGATTTCTCTTCTTTACTTCCTCTGCTTCCTTTCCTACTTCAAGGGCAAGATACTTTACTTCAAAGTTGGGGCTATTTGGTTGAGGTTGTAGCACCATTGGCATCAACTAGTAGCCAGCTCCTCCCAGCTTTTGATGGCAGCATTAATTTTCTTGAGATATGCCATCACTGTATTCTTGTATCATTTACTTTGGCCACTGAAAGGTCTCGGGCTGAAACTAAGCTGAGAGTAGAGTACTTATTTTGGGAGCTGAGAGTCCTAGATCTTCTAGTTGAGAGTCAGACATACAATGTTTGGTTCAGTAAAGTTGGTACTTGAGGATCACCAGCTTAATGCTGATCACATTGCCTTCATCAACAATGCTGGCATTGTGCAATGACCTTCCCATTTGAGGGGGAGGATTTTGTGAAGGCATGATTAGTGATGCTTCTTCAGGCTCTTGAGATGATAATGGCACGTCATTCACATTTCACATCTGTAGAGGAGAGTCAGGATGATGATTGGAGACCTAGATTTTGGTATCGTTCCAGAGATCATGATCAATGAAAACATGCCTAAGCAATTTTCCAAAGGAAGTACTTGCACACTGGATCCTGTGCTGGATCTCTTCATCCATGTTCACTCTCTGAGAAAGGTAGCTACACAGGTAAGAGAAGTGCTTGATTACTTCCAGGGTCTTTCCCTGGATGGTAATTTGAATATGTGTGTTGGGGAGAGGGGTGCATATTCATGGCCTGGAGAAGGCTGATAGAGCACATAATCTTTTTCTGTTGAGAATGCTAAAGGTCAATAGGCTTCTGCAAACAGATCCAATGTGGTCTGGGGGTTTTCCCCAGTGTGTACAAGTTTGGTGTAGTCATCAGCATATTAAATGTCAAGAATGGTTGTTTAGAATACATTGGTCTTGGAGTGAAACCATCCCAGATTGAAGAGATGGCCATCCATTCACTGTTCAATATTGATTCCAGAAGTGATGCAATCCTTAATGAGAACTAGGATGACAGTAAAAAAAAATGGAGAAAAAAATTGGGAGATGGACTCATTTTGGCTTCACAAAAATTTGGATGGTAAATGAATCTGTGTCTGATCCACTACAAAGAATGGTAGCTGTCATCTGGTAGTGGATAAGCCTCGGGATCTTGATGCATTTTTCAGGGCATCCAAATCTGGCTAGTATTTTGCACAAGGCTTTGTGATTAGTGGTGTCAAAGATCTTAGTGCAAGACATGTATTGGTTATTTCTGCTGGTTGTTGCTTTTTTTATTCCTATCTCCCTAGATCCTTTTTTCTTTCACTTCTTATTGCTTCCTACCTTTTTCAACTTTTATCTTTCTATGGTACTTACTATGATCTTTGGGACAATTTTGCCCCTTTTCCAATATCTTTTTTGAAGCAAGTTTCACTTAAAGTTTTAATAAGGGCCTAGACACATGGCACATGTAATAAACTTTGGTGTTGTCCTTTAGTTTAAATATCACTGGGATGCAAAACAGAGAAATGAATGGTTATCTGGGAGCAGATGCTGAAACAGATGTTTTTAAAGTGATAAGTGGATAGCTTGTTTTTTACTGAAGAAACAGCTACAGGATAAGGAAAGACAGAAAACACCAGTACCAGTTTAACCTACACTAGTGTATTTTACCTGTTATTTTTCTTCTAAGAGTAATTTACACCAGCATGGATCTATATGTAATGTGTCTCCTTTTTCACCAATGCTAAGGTGAGTTACACTGATGTAAATGTGCTATGTGTGTGGACCCTAGCTTTCACTGTGCCTTTACATTGGTGGAAATTACAACAGAGTTCAGCAGAACTCAGCTCCAATGTTTCCATTTCTTTGTATGTGTTTCTCTCTTCATTGGTATTCATTACTCCTCCCAGTTTAGTATTATCTGTGAATTTAATTAACATCCATTTACTCTCTCTTCTAGATCAGTAATGAAGATGTCAAACAAGACTAGACATAAGACCAATCTCAGAGGTGTTCTGCTATACAGCACTACCCAACTATGTACATTACAATTTACTATTTCACTTACATTCTTTCAGCCAGTTTTCAATCACTGAACAACAGGGCATCAAAATCAATAGCTGTATATTTTCAATTAAGGTTTCATTTTGTGTTGCTAAATTCCACATAAGGACCAGCTCATGCTTGCAGTACTGTCACAGATTTTATAATTTTTCAAAACAGTTTAGTATCTTTGTAATATGCTTTGTAATATTGAAAAATTACAAAGCACCCTGTTAATATAGCATATTATATCATTTGTACATGGCCTTAGTCAACAGATTTACTCCAAGCCATGCACAAGTACTATAGTTATTCTTTTTTCCACCAATTTCTTTAATTTCTTATATTTGAGTGGTTTGAATTTTTGAAAATGCATGCATTGAAAATGCTTTTTCTTCTAAAAGAAAAAAAGACAATCCTAGATTCCAAATGTGGTTCATTGATTTGGAAGGCCAAGAGTGGATATTATGATTATCTTGTGTAACTAGTGTAGTATGTGTCTCAGGATGTTGAACATTCAAAGCTGTAGGCATAACAAAGACTGGAAAATAATCCCCAGAAAACTTAACTTTAATTAAAAGGACAGTCCAAAAACCATGAGCCCAAATCTCACTCAAATTAGAATGGAAGGTAGCATACGTTTTGAGCACTTAGGGTATGATTTAAATCAGTTTTACAGATGCATCCACATAGGAGTTGTAAACTCTAAAACTTAGACACCTTGCCATAAGAGGGACAAAATGACAGGATTAGGCACTTACATGAGGAGATATAAGTACTTTCCAGGGGCAATCTAGATTGCCTCATGCCTCAGCAGGTAATGTTTAGGCATGTGGTTGTGTCTGAGCTCTCATTCTTCTTTATAGCTTAGGTTTCTTATGCAGGGCTGTATGGGAGGATCTGCTGTCATCTCAGAATCCATATCACTCAGAGGGGAGGCACTTCTCTGATTCAGGATGGCTAGCTAACAGGAACATTGGCAGAAGCATGACAGGGTACCTCAATACCACGAGAAGTGGTGGTGCTTGGGACAGCAATGGCTGCCATGCTGCCAGTAGTGGTGATATGGCCATCTGCAGTGGCAGCTATATTTTGCCCTTCTCTTTTCCCACAGGGGGCAGCATGTGGGAGTCATGCCCCAGTCACCCCTCTTCAGTTAGAGTGAGCATTTGGTTTAGTGTAAAGCACAGCAAGCACCACTCCCTCCCACTCCCCATGCACATTTGAACAACAGGAGTTGTGGCATTGCCCATCTTCTGCAAATATCATAGTGTTGACAGTTGCTAAGGAAGTGCATCATAAGGCCTCTTTACCCTAAGGGAATTTCAAAACTACATCTTTCACTTTGCAAGAGAGTGCCTTCATTGTTACACCATAGTGTGGTCTTGTGGGATTCTTGGCATCCTTTCTCTTACAGATAGCTAGGCCACCATATATTCAGGATTCATAAGGATGGAAGAACAGGAATAAGTAAGCTTTCTATTTCTTATAGCATAGTGCTTATAGACTTCCCTTTAAATTCTGCCTAAATTCTGTTTAGATGTCTACAAATTCCATTTAGATTCACCTTCAGCTCTGTTCTCCTTCATATTCAACACACACACAGTGGAAAATTAGATATTATTTTCAATGTATTACTCTTAGCAAGCATCTCTAGACAATTAAGAATACAGCAAAACATATGCGTTTAGTTCATATCCATTCACTGTGAGTTAATTATGCCTTTAGTTTTTAGACTAAAATATAACACTAAACAAATCACATGTTGTATCCAAATGTGCTTATAATAATTGTCCTTATGTTATTAGCATTGTTTGAACACTGCCTGGATGTAGAATGGCTGTCAAAGTAAACTCTTATTCTTTTAATGCTGTTCTGTGGGTTGAACTTGTGATTCAATAGAAATTTATTTCCTAGACAGTTGTATAGGAGTGTATGAAAATGAGGTACCAAACAAATCACAAGGTCTTTGAGCCTCACATTTCTGTGGGGGAAGGAGGAGAAACAGAGGGGTAGTGCCCTGGATATTCCAGATTTCCTTATGGTCATGCTATGGATAACTCAACCAGCTAACATCCTAGGGCCACGTGCCAGCAAGAGAGTGCGGTAATTACTGTACTCCAGCAGACTCCAGCATCATGTGTATCATTGTCTCTGCACTGAAAAACGCTGGTAGGGACACTTTAACTAAAGCTCATCAAACAAGCTTTAGTTAAAATGCCCCTGCTGCCGTGTTTCAGCATAGGGATGCTGATACATGTGACATTCTGGGTGCTTTAATTAGAGAGGATCTTGGAACCACTCTAATTAAAGCACCCTACTGGAGCACATAAATGCCTTTTAGTCCCAAGTCGGTCCACATACCCACATTAATGCATTTTAGTGCGTGCACATGTAGACACATTCCTAAATTGCCTTTATGTGCATTAGGCTAATACATATTAAGTTTAGGCACACATAAAAGCATGTGTAAACATGCCCATTGTGATCTTTAATGATGCTTTGCTAATCCATGGACACGATTTGCTTTCAGGACTTGGTGAGTACCTTAAACCTTGAATTATCTTGCAGTATTTCACAGGCATTATGGTCACATCCCTCTTATACTAGTGCAAAGTAATGAAGTGGGATTAAACAAATAATGAAATACCTTGAAGAAGTATAAGAAAACATGCAAAAACAAATAAACAAACAACCACACAGAAACCCAACCACTCTAAATGGGAACTGTGACATGTTGATAAAATATCACAATGTATTTGTTAAATTCCATCTGAATGCAGATTGAGCTTTTCTTCCACTGCATTACAGTTTCAAAAAGGATTTTTGAAGTAAACAGGAAATTTTCCAGCCTCGTTGTATAATAGTTTTCATTGATCCTTGAATGGGACGATTTATTCATGAGCTTTCTTAGTCTTGTATTAGCATATTAGTACTACTCTTTGTACAAAAAAATGTACACTAAAAGTTTAAATAATCAACAAATGAAACTGTAATGCTTGGTAACCCCTTGCCCACAAAAAATAAAATAAAATAATGAATTACTAGAGAACGTGCTTTTAGAGTAAGGCTGTAATTCATTTATAATTTATACTTTGATTTCCTTTGTGACTAGTTTTACTGCAGGATAATATTCACTTCAGCAGACATTATTCAACTGTTGTTCATGCATGGAGAAATTAAATGATCTAAAGCAGTAAAGGTGCTTCAATTTTTTTTCATAATTTTCTTTTTATGAGGGCATTTATTTTGCTTTTTGAAGCACAAGAACAAAAGAGAAAAGCAATTTAAAGTAGCATAATATTTTGAAATAGACCGAGTCATTTTTTCAGGTTTGATTTTATTTAATAGTTACAACAACAGACAACTTTACATCTTCTCAAGTAAGCCGATTTTCCTGTTAGGAGCACTTGCCAAATATCCATCATCATCTTTTCATCTTGCCATTGATTTTTCCCTTGTCAGTCAGTCTCCACTTATTTCTACTATATATCTATATTCTCCTATTTATGAGTCTTCTTCGAGTTGATGTGTTACATGACATCAAAGCTAAAATTGAGACTATGGAATATATATGTGAGAGAAGAGAACCTAAGAAATGCCCTGTTTATCCCCTTCAGTACATTTGGTGTTATCTTTGCCAAATGGTGACCCCAAAAAAGTTCCTGTGATTCTGTGAGAGACAATACTCCATGGAAAACTCAATGTTAGCATGTAAGAAAAAAACCCAACCATTCTTTTTATGTATATGTGCACAATTCATTAAATCTTGCATTCAAAGTTAATCCCCTCTGAATGAAATAAGTACAATCTGCTGTGAAAAACTGAATAAAACAATAAACAGCCAGATGAGAAGAGCATCTGACCACTTGAGCAATTCAACTTGATGAGCATCCTGTTGAGGATCTATTTATTGTAATAAATACATTGCTATGCAATCCTGTTCACAGGAATTCCCCTTTGAGGAAAGCATTTTGTAATAGAACAAAGATACTGTTCAAGCCAAGCTTGCACTAATGAAATTTCCATTACATTGGTTCTTTGTAGCTGTAGTCTGACTTCACCTCTGGGGCCACGTCCAGATGTGCAGTGCATGCAGCCTCAGTGGCACAAATAGTAGTGGCACAAATTTGTGCCACTACTATTTGTGCCACGGTGCACACCCCTGGACGTGCACTAAGTTGTGAGATACTGTATCCTGCTTAAGGCAAATTGCCCTTGCCCAGTTCCTCCCAGCTCCTGCCTGCTGGAGCATCCAGGGCACAAATAGAGGAATGGAGATGCTCTGGCTGGCAGCCTGAGTGTCTCCCTGGAGGACCAAGCCTCCATTTGTTCCAGCACATGCACATGCTATTGTAGTGTGTGCCACCCCACTATTTTTCCTTTTGTTTTTTTGCTACCAGGAAATCCCAATAGCAAATTTTGCCTCTGTCAGGTTTCCATATTGCCAAAGTTTGGAACTAAATTTACACCCAGGTCTCTCACTTTAGATCTTGGCACATTAATTCTTAGCCAGCTGTATTTTTACCCCAGTATTGCCCCGTGGAGTCAGGCCAACTCTGAGGTTCTCAATATTGCACTGTTAGGCGGGTGTGACACAATTGCACATATACAAACACACAAATCAGTTAGGTGCATACACACACACACAGGCACATACACATCCAAACCAGCCTAGGCACATGCCAATTGAAGCACATTACATATATATATACACACACACATATGCACATCTATCTATCTATATATATATATGCATGTGTGTGTATATACACACACACACTCACTAGTTCACACACATACAATACACCTACACATACACACAGGTAAGTTCCTAACTTGGATGTTATATGTGGCAGGGCACTGTTTGTGCCTGCCACTTTAAGGGCTTGAGACAGCAGCTGGAAGGTGCCTGATTAGGGCAGCCATTTTAGATTCAGGGCTGCCCATATAAACAGGGCATTTTGCTGCTGGAAGGCCAGGCAACAACACTGTCTGGCTGCAGGGCTGCTGGTATCATCTGGAGGTAATGTAGGATCTGTAGGGGATGGTCAAGAGACTCCTGGTCCTGGGTACAACCTAAAACTGCACCCTGCCAGGAGTGGGTGGCCTGGTGGGTCTCCCAGTGGAATGAGAGTCCCCAGGAAATGCCAGGCCAGTTACCACCCCAGTGAAAGGCAGGTCAGGGCACCTTAACACCTAACCCCCCACAACTGGGTGGGTTACCCCTTTGTAGGGATGGAAGGTGGACCCCCAGAGAAAGAGAGTGAGGCCATAGGCCTGATCAGTGCTGGGGCCAGGCCAAGAAAGGTCAAAGGGCCAGGGCCCCACCCCAAGGAACACCAAAGAGCTGAGGGCCTGAGGCTCCAACTGGCCTGGATACTTGGGGGAAGGTTAAGGTGAGACAGTTTAAGTGTAGGGAGTGAAAGTTGCCAAAACAAGGATTAGATTAGAACCAGTAGGCTAGGGAAAAGCTGGCTGAGTAACTGAGTTTTGGTTTTACTTAAGATCAAGTGGTCCCAGGGTTACTCGAGGTCACTGATGCAAGGGGCGGGAGGGAAGTCTGGTGACAAAGAGGAGAGAGCCAGGAAAGAGAGAGACAGAAACCTGGGAACTTGGGGCTGGAAACTGAGGCAGGCAGCTGAGATATTGAGGGGGGGCAGATAAGTGGGGGTAAGGAGGAGACATCCAGGAAAGAAACTGAGGCAGAAACCTGGGAGCTCAGGGGGGAAAAAACAGTGGCAAAGAAACAGGGGGTTTGGAGGCAGAGAGGAGCTCAAGGCTGGAGTACAGGTAGGTAAGAGAAGCAGAATCCAAGTCCTTGGTTGAACAGGGGGTAGGGGTGACAGCTACCTATCCAGGCTGGAAAGTGGCCTTTCTCCAGCAGGTGTTGTCAAGAGGGGGGTCTATGCGTGGATAGGTGGTGTGGCCTGGTGCTGGTTCAGATGGAGAGAGCATCTCAAGGAGTCAGTCTTCAATACCCCTTTTATGGGGTAGACTATCTCTGATCTCCTATGGGAAGTGCCAGGCAAGGTCAGCCCAGTTCCAGGGAGCTCCAGATGTACTTACTGAGCATGTGCAGCCTTGGCATAATGGTGGGTTGCCTCATCTTTTGTTTCTTGAATGCTGAGGGTGGTTCCAAGGGCTGGGTCGTTGGTCCAGTTATTGGTTTTGATGGTTCAGTTATTCAGAGGGAACTATTTTTAGACCTACTGCCATTGTCTCTCAAGCACCCTCATTCATCCCCATTCATTCAGGAACCAAGTCACATAGGAAGGGTAGGTGTGAGTCACGGGTTACACAACTGGGCATGGGGACAGGATAGAGACTTTCAAGACAAAATGGAAATTTGAAATGATTTATGCTAACTTAAATATGTAGGCCTAAATCATATATTAGCAGTAAAACAATAATATAAAACAGTAAAAATCAATATAAACATAATTATACAATATAAAGGAGAAAAAGCAAAACAAATACAACTTGTTATCCAAATAAAATGTTGAAGCTTATCTTATGTCTTAGCTCACTTACACTTATCTATAGGGAATAGAGAGGGAGAGAACAAGTCAGAAATGGTTGGGGAAGGGGAGGGAATGCATTTTAAATAAAAAAAAAAAAAAAAGAGAAACTGGGGGTTTTGCTACACCAGCTGGAGGATTATTATCCTTCATTTTTACCTCTTTTCCAGCTAAAGTCGATGTGTAAAAATAATCAAGAGATTAGAAAACAAACTGGTAAAGAATATTCTTAATTTTAGAAATTAAACTAGGCTCATTGGGGAACGGGGAAGATGAGAGCAGAGGAAGCCTTGAACCAAAAAACCAGGAGACACCCACAAAAACAGCCCAGCGTGGACCAATGATAAGCAGAATGAATACCCAGGTAAGCAACTGTGGCCTAGGCAGTACTGAGATTAGGGGGCCAGTGCACACATCTTTAGGAGGCCTCAAATGCATCTACACAAATGCTTGTAGTATGGGGAACAAGCAGGAGGAACTTACCCTCCTGCTAGCTGACACCAAATCAGACATAGTATGCCTCACAGAAACATGGTGGGACCCAACACACAACTGGGAGGTGAATATTGAGGGTTATAGGCTGTACAGGAGGGACAGGACAGGGAGGAAAGGTGGGGGAGTGGTGCTCTACATCAAGGAGGAATACACATCCTCATCTAGTAGCATAAGGTCAGATGAGGGGCACACTGAAGTGCTCTGGGTTAGAATACAAGAGAGTCAAGGGGAAAGGGACTTAATGGTGGGGGTCTACTACAGGCCACTCAACCAAGGCGAAGAGCTAGATCAGGAATTCTTCAATCAGTTCACGGAGGTAGATAGGTCAAAGGACATGGTCATCATGGGTGACCTGAACTTTCCAGACATCTGCTGGGAAGAGCAGTCAGCCAGGTCTGACCGTTCACATTGGTTCCTAGCCAAGATACAGGACCTTCACCTAACTCAGGAGGTGCACAGCACCACCAGGGGAGACACCTTGTTGGATCTGGTGCTGGCCACAGGCAAGAACCTCATGAGGGGGCTGCGGCGGTTCAGAGAAGGGCCACCCGCATGGTCAGAGGGCAGCAGGGCAGGCCCTACGAGGAGAGGCAAAGGGACCTGAACCTGTTCAGCCTCCACAAAAGAAGGCTGAGGGGGGATCTAGTGGCCGTTTACAAACTAGTTAGGGGGGGACCAGCAGGTATTGGGGGAGTCCCTGTTCCCCTAAGCACTACCAGGAGTGACTAGAAATAACAGTCACAAGCTGGCAAAGGGTAGATTCAGACTAGCCATCAGGAAGCACTACTTCACAGTCAAGGCAACTAGGATCTGGAACCAACTTTCAAGCGAAGTGTTGCTGGCTCCTACCCTGGGATCTTTAAGAGGAGGCTGGATGAACACCTTGCTGGGGTTGTTTGACCACAGTACTTTTTCCTGCTATGGCAGGGGGTCGGACTTGATCTGCTCAGGTCCCTTCCAACCCTACCATCTATGAAACTATGAAATAGGACACAATCTGATTGCTGGGCATAATTATGTGATGCTTTTCACATGCTCATGTAACAACTTATTGAATATCCATCTAGCTATTTTTAGCTAAATAACAGAGCATGGAAAACCTACCTGGCATTGTTAATTTGTGTAAAATGTTGCTGTTTGTTTCAATAACAACAGTGGCATTTATTTGTAGATTATATTTATTTGTAGACTATATTGTTCCTGTTGATACGTTACAAGGGCAGCTTTTGAAAACTCTAGCCCACTTTCCCAGCACAAAGAGATTTTTTTTAACATTTCCCTGTGTTTTACCTGTAATCCGATCATAAAAGAAACAGCAAAATTAAATAAAACAAATCTAAACCTTTTATTTCCAATACTTTTTTTCTATTCTCCTGTACCTCTTCATGTCACTGAGGTGACTGTACAAGAGGGATGCCTATAGGGCTCTTTCCATTACAACCATGCCAGCACCAAGCTCTGTTCCTTTGTGTGCTGGCTAAATATATGCTAAGCTGCTTGTACCCTCCTGCCATCCTTGTACATTTTTTATGCCTTTTTAGCTGCTTGATTTATCTCCATACCCACAGATCCCTTTTATAAGAATTCCCACTGACTGAAATGATACTTATTCATGTGAGCAGAGCTGATAAACTGCAGGCCTCACCACTGCTGAACACAGTATTCTGCTGATTATGATGCTACAGCTGTTTTCTTTTAGTAGGCAAATAGGTTTAGAAACACGTTTTCCCTTTATCCCTCCCAGGAACCCATAGCAGAATGGCTGAGGTCCAAAAACTGGCTCTTCAGCAGATGGGAAATAACTCTGAATAGTTCATGCTTCACCTGACCCCTCTTGATCTAGAAAGTCGAACATTGAAATTGAGATTCACAACTCACAGAGGCCTGGACATTTGAGTTTCAGTCCATTTCATATGGCATACATCTCTTATGCTACTTCTGTCACCTAATATTAGGAAGAATTGTCAAACCAAACCAAACACACGTCATATTGTATTTTATGGCACTTCTCATTTTAAAAAAAGGTAAAAAAAACACTTCATGGTTGGGTAGAATCTATGCAAACAAGCAGATAAAAAGCTCCATTTACATCTGCAGCCAATGCCCCCTCCATCCCTTGAAATGATATGGCTTTCATGATGCAAAAACCAATGTTAATCAATTCAATCAAACAGATTAATCATTCTAATAAAATGAAAAATTAATACCTACTGTGAGCTCTGGAATGGATTAACAGGACCCTTGTGTATGAGAGCTGTTCTGTCACAGAAGCTCAAAATAAAAGCAAATGATGATCTGCATCTGGGAGATTTTTAAGGACAACAAGAAGAGATAGAATAAAGCATTATCACAATGTGGCATTGAGAGAATGTTTTAAATATTTGTATTACTTGACAGGCAGGTCATATTATATCTGATATTAGTGCCGAGAAGTTTGACACACGTGCAAATTGTATGGCTTTGAAGAGCTCCCACAAAAATATTTGCTAGAGAGGAACATTTGTAATTGAGTTACTGATTAATGGCTTGGTAAAGGAAGAGACCAGAGAGAATTCAGGAACCTAGAGCCATGTTCTGGGGCCCCATTGGGCTGCCTAAAGAAGCCAACAAGGTACCTTGTCACAAGGGAACCTTTATTGTGCACATCTGAGATTTTGGAAGGAGATGTTATTTGGAGCAAAGGAGCATGCATGAACAGCCCTGTTGGTCTGGTAAAGCTCAGAGGTAAGTTAAACAGTTGGTGGAGACTAGATTAGTGCCCACTCAACTTCAGAAACCTGGGCATACCACATTCTTTCCCCATCAAAGATTTGATGCAACTCTAAATCTATGCCAGTATTTTCACTGCTATAAATACAATGCTGTTTACTCCGGGATAATAAATCTTAGAATATAAAGTGAATTGCAACCCAAAAGCTAACATTACCAAGGAAATTAATTGATGGCAAATAAGTTAATAGTACAGGCAAGGAATACTTGGACGCATTAAGACTCTTTTGAGCAGTGTCTATTTAACATAGTTTATCCTTTTTTTTTTACCTTTTCAAGATGTCTTTTTATTTTTTTATCTAAAAATGTTTTCCTCTAATGCAGATAAAACTCTATTCCTCTTAATATGCTAAGATATGTCACGATTGTGTGTTTGTTACACTACCTGCCTACTCTGAATCACTACTTCCCATAAATAACCTGTTTGACTTCAGGGATTGGTATATTTTGAAAATGTACAGTTTTTGATGAATAGTTAGTGATCTTGTTTACCAAATGGTAAAACAATATCCTAGAAGAGTGGCTTATAAAATAGGTTTCTTTGTTATTTACTATGTGCCAACTTCTTTTATATGTAATTGGGAAAACTGATTGTAAAGTGGGAAAAAGCTTCCTGATAAAAATCAAGTCTTCAGTTCTTTAAGACAATATTTTTACCTGGCTTTTATATTATCCTTTGGCCCTTTTCCCTTTGAAGCTTGTCTTTAAAATCTCAGACAAGCAGGCAGATGTTAGATCCTGACCTATTAATCAACTCTTAAAGTTCTCTTCATGCTACAAAAAATACTTGGCAGCATCATAACGAGAGTTACATGATTACTTTAAAATGGTTTGGGATAAGGATCAATGCAAAGAACATCATCTACATCATCAAGGCATCATTTAATTCCTATGGAAAATATCTCTGCTGGCTGCATTTTAATTCTGACAATATTACCACTGGGGAAATGTAAAAACATGGTCTGAGGATAATAGTAAGTGCTGTACAAAAATTGCCACCACGAGCACCCTGTCAATCTTCACTTTGTGACAGACCAGAAATATTGATTGGCTAATAGTCTGCAGAAGATTAAGCAGTCAGGGCACAGAGCAGGTGCAGATGACTAATGTTATTCACATTATACTTCTTTTCAAGAATTATGCACCAAACTAAAATGACTCCTGCTTGAGAATGTGAGTTTCACTCACAGTGACTATAAAATATAAATTGCCTCTAAATCCCTAGCAAAAGCGCAATAAAGATGAAACAAGACTAAAGTATTTGAATGCTGTAGCTGCAATTTGCAATCACATTTAAAGGTATTGCTGCTATTGCAGGTAAATTAATGTTTTATGCTATGTGGCTGTTTAAATCTAAGGTCCACCTGAGCCTAACAACCTATTTAGATAATTAAAATAAACCACTGTCTGTAGCCAACACCATGCAAGGGAGTGTTGTGGCAAGCATTGCACCTAGACACCTTTGTCTCTCTAGCCTAAATGACAGCCTTTGGAATGAATACAAAGCAGGACTTAAATTCACACCTCTGGAGCCACAGCAGGGTAGTCCTTAATCACTTTGCCCCAGTGCCTCAGTGTGGCTATTAGAACATGTGCACTAAGTATGGTAATGTCTTTTAGGTTAAGTGACCACATTCATTTCCTTTTCATTTAAATAACGTCCCTAAAATTTTACTTAGAATCAATTATGTATTAATATAAAACCATTTTGCTCTATGACAATTTCAAATACCTAGAAATTTATGGCTGGGCTTTGTGTTCTGTATTTGAGTGCTTTGATTTTATTGCCATGCCTAATGCATTTGATGTGGACACTTGTTGATAAATGCTAGAAAGATGTCTATTTCCTTCACTTACCATGCTAGTGAAAGCTGTCAAGATGAATAGATGATGAATAGATTACCCCTTTCAGTAGGAGAGGAAGAAGGGTTTGGAGTATATAATAATCTGTGTTCTCTTCAAGAAAAAGAAAATCATAATTATTTTTCCTGGGCTTTTGATTTGTACAAGGAAAAACAAATTACAAGGAAAAAATAGATGTAGTCAAAACAAGGATTTTCCCTTTTGTGGAAAACACGGACATTTAACTATTTATTTGTGTTATGCTTAAGAAAGAAACTTAATTTTCAAAGTTCTAGAAAACTGGAGATTCCCCCCAAAATATATGTGGGATTTTTATTTTGCAATTTCAAAATTTCATTCAAGAATTTTGAAACTTTGTTTTAAATTTAATTTAATATTTATTTATATTCTATTCTATTATTTTGCATTATTTTAAGACGCTGTGCCCGCCTCTGCTCCAAAAGGCGTTCCCAGGCTGCTTTTGCTTGGGTGGCTGACTGGGTCTGCCCCGGTCCTGCGGAAGGCCCCCAGAGGGTGCCCCGGGTGACTGTGGCAGACCCCCAAAACTCACCAGCCACGGCCTTAACTGGACCCACAGTGGTGGGGGTCCCCCTCACTGCAGCCTCCAGTGCCATCACGCCTTTGGCAGGCACTCACGGGGCTCCAACCTCCCCTACACCCCAGCCAATGCCACTTTTGGTCGTGGATCTCTGAGCTTCTTCTAACCGGCCCTGCCTTATCTCTTCCCTCATCCTCAACCAGCTCGACTCGGTGTCTTAAGCTGGGCTCCGGTTCGAGGACTACGAGACCCAAGGTCCTGTTGCCCCTGTGAGCTTCCTCCCCGGCGTCCCTGCCGGCTCTCCCACTGGTTCCTTCACCGGCATCCCTGCCGGCTCTCCCACTGGCTCTGCAGCCGGTTGCCTCCCCAGCTCTCTTACCGGCTCTCTTGTCAGCTTCACAGCTGGAGTCTTCGCAGATGCGGCTCTCGCCGCTTTCGCTGCTCCCGGCACTGCTGCAGCTTTGCCTGCCCAAGGCAGAGAAAACCCGTGGGTGCCCGCTTCTGACCTTGGGCTTCCCTGCAGGCTCCATAGTCTCCTGCAGCCCATGTCCTTTGTTCCCAGGGCCGCACTTTATTTCTGCCGGGTGGCGTCTTGCTGACGTCACTCAGTCTCAGCTGGATGTGAGCGTGGCTAACTAAACACCTGGGTGGTTTCCCGGTGTGCACTCCTCTGCTGTCCTCAGCTCCTGCAAGGGGTAAGTAAGTACTTCCTTTTTCTTTGGTTTTGGTCCAGAGTTTCCCTATAGGCCCAGTGTCCCTGGGACAGACGCATCAATCCTAATGCGTATTATGCAATAGTGGTATTGTAATATGACTCAACATACTAACTGAATGACTCTTTTTATCTTTAATACAATTTAAATCATTGCAGCTTACTGAATTTAAATGAGGGGATGACTACCGTATCTTATCCTCTATAGAATGATGAAACAGTTTCAGGTGTAGCCAACAGTATCTCGTATTTATGAAATGTTTGGCATGACCTGTTTTACTACAACAAATACGAGACAATCGTGTAGAAAAGATTGTCCATGCCCATTCATAATGATTTAAAAATCAAAACAAATCTAATATACTCTTCCATGGTATGGCATAAAAACATGTGAATATAATATGAACATGAAAAGAAGATACAATTCAATCAATCGTTGACATTCTTAAATGAAAATAAAATTCCAAAATGAAAATTTTTCCAAAACATTTTTTGTTATATTGAATCATTTTTCTACAGAAATTTTCATCAAAATTAACACTTTCCAAAATATTCTGATATCAGTGTAAATACCATTTTTAATTGAGAGAAAAAGACTGAACATTTCTGATCAGCTCTAGTAAAAATAGTGAAATCTCTAGCACACAAGGGACAACTCTTAGGAAAGTCTAAGCCAGGCCAAAAGTATCTCAATTTTCTTTTGCAGGCATTGGATTACGATCATGGGATAAGTTACTACGAAATAGAATTGCAATATTTACATCAAGGTTTTACTTTCAAACATGAGTGTGCTATTGAAGCAACTAGTTACGAATAGTCATGCAGTTTGAAAGTGTTTCAACAGCATACATAAGGGAAGAATTATAAATTGCATCTCTGGGGCAAGCCTAAAGATTTCTGTAACCTGCAGCTAGAATCTGGGCATTGTTGGCATCAGTGGCAATTTCCAAACTTAAGAAGAGTGAAGATTTTGCACAAAGAGCCTCTAACTAGAATGCAAATTGAACAAGAGGACTGGACACTTCTCTTAGGATATGTCCAGACTGCAAATTTACCACATCCAGGAACAGCACCATTAAACAATCCACATGTAGAGACTAGTCAACTTGTGCATGCTGCCATCTAGTCAACAGGTAGTGTAGCCACATTTGTGTGGCCTCAAGCTTAGCTAATTGTCACTGACCCCAGCTGTGCTAACTAGCATGTCTTTAACATTGTTTGAACGTGGTTACACTGTTTTCAGCTTAGGCTGCAGCATATTTGTTTGAAGGGTCTAACTCCTGGATAAGGTAAGTTTGTGATAGACACTGTGTCTGTCTATATCTCAAATAAAATATTCCAGGGAACTGTCTTCAAACCAAGAGTGAAACAGAGGGAAGGCCTCTTCCACAAAGATGTCTCAAAATAATTTTGCATTTATGAATGCTTTAGGTAGCACAACTACTCACTTTGAACCCAGTCCTATACATTTTTTGTGAGTGGAACATACACAGAAACATTGCAGATATTGCATTGCATTGCATCATAATACCTAATTTTCAGACATGGCCTTCTTATGACTCTTTATTAAAATGTTCAAATCTTGCCTATGACTGTCCAGAGAAACAATTAAAACATAGATGGACTATCTACTCGGGATGTTCTGTTAAAATAACCAATCTGACTAGATGAAAGTAACCTAAGTTCAGCAGACACTAAAGACATATGCAACACTAATATCATCAGAAGTGATAAGAGTAGTGGTAACAACTGAGTAAGTGGGTGGATGTCCCAATGCCCCCAGTGACAAAACCATCATTTTTCATTCTTCTCTCTGATTGTTAATACTTATGACTAGAGTAAAATAAATGTTAATGACAGTACTTTAATTATTAACTTAAGTATTTACAAAATGTTAAAATTCATTTTATCTTCCTGTTTTATCAGAGCTATTGACCTTTTATGAACTTACAGAATATACTAATGGTATTATAATAGTATAAATAATGAAACTATGAACAAATAAACTTCTATTGGCTATACTATAATATTACCCCATCTAGTTTCTTTTATAGGAAATAGTTTTGAAAAAAAAAAAATTTGTGAAAATGACGTTTTGGCATTGGTTACATCTTCTTTGTATCATGTTCTGCTCAATTTGCAAATCAAAACATGTCTTTACAACTCTCCAAACCACAAGTTCAATGCCATTTATGAGCAATGAGATGCTTCCCATTTCTTTATATATCACTGTCAACAAGAACAGACAAATAACTAAAAAAGTGATTTTATCATGATTACATTTGATGTTTCCAAATAATGAGGTATGCAGGGGAAAAATCTTAATTTTTTTTTCATAAAGTATCTATTGCTAAGTAGACAGAAAATGGCAGACTATCAGAATGTTGAGTCAGACAAACATTTAAATTATAAAAGAAATCAGTAATTGTAGGCATTCATATGAAATACCCAAATGTAAGAGTTCAGTAATTGGGGATCTATTAGCTTTACCTTGCCCCAAGGGCATAGATTAATCTATACTGAAGCTTGGACGCACATCTACACGTTCAAATAAGCACAGCCAAATTTAATGTGGATTATGCTAATGTTCGTTAAGCAATTTTTGGAAGGTGTCTATATGCATGCAGTGACTTGGGACTAAAGTTAGTCCCAAGTCCCTTTAGCCTTGTCATGTGTTTCTGTAGCTACCAGGAAGAACTCCAGCCTTCAACTACATGGCTGACAGTATGTGGCCATCTTGGAAGCTGTGATTCCTATGCAGCCCCTTCTCTGCCCAAGAGCCACATGCGCAGCATAGGAGCAGCATGTGCTATCTACCTCCCTGCCTCCTCACACCAAAACTGCCTCCATCATTGCCCCCCACACCAAAACTGCCTCTATCCTTGCCCCTGCTAGCAGTGCCCAGTGCCCTGCCACTCCAAACAGGTCCCTGCCACTGACAACCACTGCCCTTCACTGCTGCTGACTCTGCTGGCCCCAGCAGTCTCCCCAACCCAGGCCCCATGAAAGCCATGCACCCACCAGCAGGGGCCAGGGCTCTGGCTGTAGGAGGCCCTGCCTGACCCCCTCCTCCTGCAGTCCCCACTCCAGCCCACCTGCCCCACTGCTTACACACTCCTTGCTCTATGCTCAACCCCAGCATCAGTCTCAGGACATGCACATGTGTGAAACAAAAGTACTTTGTGGGCTGTCCAGGGGCATGAAGGTCAAGCCCTGTGTTGTCACTGCCCAGCAATCCCAAAATCTCTAAGGAGACTGGTCAAAACCTGCACAACTGGGAGTCCAGGTGAAGGACAGGTAGGCGGGGCCAGTGCTGAGATTATGGGACAGTGACAGCATGAGGCTGGGGCCTGGGGCAGAACTATGATCTGTTCCCCACATACCCCTGCCCATGGACTCAATGCCTGTTGCAGGGATATGTGGGCAGTGGATTGCAACTCTGCTATAGGCACAGGCCCCACCTGTTGTTCTAGTCCTCCCCATCCATCCTGCTCCTAGATGCTACTGCCTGTACTCCTGCAGCTCCATCCCAGATACCTGGCTGTGTGCCTTGCCTACACAGGTCTTGTCCCAGCAGTGGGTGTGGTTAGATGGGCCAAGGTGCCCAGGCAGCAGGGCCAGGTCCAGTGGTGGTGGCAGCTGGAAAGAACCAACAGTGCTGGGTCTGCTAGCCAGTAATTCTGGCTGCTGTGCTACCCAGACCTTCTGTGCACCTGGGGATGGCAGGACCAGGTGCATGTACTGCAGCCTGGGATTCCCCCCCAACCTGGGCCAGGCAGAACCAAGGAACCTGCTATGGGCTGAACAAAATCCCTTGGTGGGCTGAGTCTGGCCCGTTGGCTGTATTTTGCCCAACCCTGTGCTAGGGAAACTAGGACTGTATGGTTGCATTTACATGTGTTGCTATGGCAGTGTAGTTACTACTCTGTGATATAGTACTTCCTTTTGGAAGTACTAAGTCACAGTGCAGTAATAGCCTGTACTGTGCTGTATGTGTGGTACACAGTTACTTTTAGCAGCTACTTCACCATAGCAGCGTGCTATACCAGGGGAGTGCATTGCTATGGCAAATAGCTGCTGATCATGTGTAGATGCCTGTGGATGCTACATCACTGTAATACATTGCTAAGGTAATGTGGCATCACGTGTAGATATGCCCTACGGCAACCAAATTCTTTCATATAACAAACCTAGGTCCAAGCTGACCATCTATCAGAGAATAAAAGTTAGGTCCAGGCAGTAAAAAGATAGTTTTGGATTGGAAACTGAAGAAATAGCAGACAAGGTTGTAGCCCATAATCAAGTGACTGACACGTAAGCTGAGGGAGGGATTGTGGTAACTCTGGTAATAAAGCCAAGGAGATAGGAGGTAGCCCAGGAGACTGCTGGAATGGAAGTACTGGAAATGCAATTGCAGGGTCCTGAGTTGGGATTCAGTAGATAGGGAGGCCTCATTCCCACTACTTTTAGCCCCCTTTCCGAACTGCACAGAGCAATCCAACAAATGGTAGGAACTGATTTAGGACTGTAGGCTCAATAAACTCTTTGCTATAAAATTCAGAGATTTGATCCTTCATGGTAACCCACAGTTCCAAGGGAGAGATGGCAGATGAGCTTAAGTAAAGAACCTCTTATTGGTAGTATTTAACTTTTTCAAATCCTTTGTCAGAAAAGCCGTTCACTTCTTGGTCCAGGTTTAAGTGCCTTGGGTGTATGGGACCATGTTAATAGGTTTTCACTTCTCTATGACCAGAAAATGAAAAACATGGGTGTTTTTCCTGTGGTAGGTGTGGAGAATTGTTTTGCATGCAGCATTTGGAAAGACATTCTCTCTGACTTGGATCAAAAAAGCAACAAATCTTGAGTACTTCATCCATGGACAAATCCATATTAAAGTCAATGGTAAATCAACCTTTTGGTGGTCTCCCCTTTTTTCCAAATAGTAACAGATTCTGCTGCACTGATTGTGTTAAATACCTTTCTGCTTTCTGAGACAGAAGACTATGAAGCAGCAATATAGACAATTGAATTCGGTACTACATGTAGAAATGGCACATTAGACATATATTTCAATTTGAAGGTACAACAGCCATTTAACATTTAATTATTATAGGGTTATTTTAGATCACTTTCTGGCATTTTTCCCAAAAGTGTTAATCTTTCCAGCAGGGACATTTCAGCGTTGAGATTCAGTCCAGTGTTACTTGAATATTCTAAAAATTCCAGTTATTAACTAAATCTAAAAGGAGGGAATATGCCTAGAATACCTCCTCTATCCCTAAGGCTGCAGAAGGTATACTTGGCTGGACTAAATTCCTCAGTATAACAGGCGATTTAACCCCTGCTACTGGGGAGAAAACATGGGATGGCTTGACAGGGTTATGTCCCTTTAAGGTGACAACCTTTCAAGTCAGAAGGGGTGAAGAGATGTATCTGGGATCAAGCTATAGAACTACCCCTTCCTTAAAACTGCTTGCTGGTAAGAAGGACCTTCTGTACTGGGCTGATTGGGTGGGTCAAGTGATCAGAAAAGGGGAAGGGCCTGGAGATATAAAGCCTGGTCTTCAGGTACCAGTGGGAAGAGAGGAAAGGCCTAGAATTGAAACCAGGACTAACTACTCTTGAGGGAGAGAAAGAATACATCCTAGAAGTAGGCTAGCAGTGCCCAGGGGCATGTGGGCAATGGACTTGCTTCACCATTAGCAGTAATGTTTCAGATAAGGCAGTGACTTTTATCCCTTTAGTGGCTTTAAATTGCCACTATCTTCTCTGGGGTGAGGCAACCTCCCCAAATTATTTAACACTAAAGAGTGGCAGGAAAGTGAAAGATGAGTATGGAACCAGTTCATGGATGGAAACCCCAAAGTCACCCACTAGTGAAAGAAAACACTTAGAAAGAAAAGTTGTTGAAGGAAATGAACCTCTGAACCCCAGAAAAAAAATCAGCATTGGTTAGGTCCCTGCTGGTCAGGCTGTCCTTAGAAGTAAGGGAGAAGAAAAATGCATTTTAAAGCCCTTAGATTGTGCTGAACCTCACGGCCCAGCCCAGAGAAGAGGGTGGCAGCATAACTGTGCCACCCCGCAATAATTCATTTTCTTTCCCATGCTTCTTCAGATTCTTGTCTTTTCAGCTTCTCTGCCTACCTACTATCCCTCTCTGTAGCTGTAGTTAGGAAGCTGTGTTTCTAGGATTCTGTGGGTCTGACTGATCACACAAATTTTCAGGATCTGGAAGATATTCTTCCTCAAAGGACAAAATTACTCAAATCTAGTGTGTGGTATGTCTGGAGCAGATCCAGAGGGGTTGCAGTGGTATAGTTGCACACTCTTTCAGACAACACCATGGGAACTGCAGGTGGGGACTTGTCTCAAATCCCCTACGCAGGTAAGAATCCACCCCTCGGAGTCACTTCCCTTTCCCTCCCTGCTCAACACCATTCCCCCAGTACTCCCCCTCACATTCTCCTTCTCCACTCCCCCACCTGACACTGCTGCTGTCCCTCTGTCTCTGACTGCCCTGGGGGTTGGGGAACCTCTAGAGCTGTTCCTGCTGCACTCTATCTGGCTTGCATAGGGAGCTGGGCTAAGGCTGGGACAGCAGCAGCTATGGTAAAGGAACCCAGGTGTTTAGTGAGAGTAGTTGAATTTTAAAGATACAGCCTGGGGAAACACACCCACCATTGTCTCTGTCCCTTGTCGAGCTCAGATCCCTGTGAAGCCACTCCCTGGTACCTGGCTGGAGCAGGGTAGATGTGGCCAGGACAGTGGCAGTATGCTGGGTTTTCCTTTCTTGAACCCAAAAGTGTAAGTAGATAGGGCAAGGGAGGAGGAATAGGAGTGGAAGAGAGGTGACATTGAGCATGGAGGAAAAAGGTGGGGTGATGAAAGCAGTGGCACATTCCTACCTTTAAAAAGTCTCTGATTGCTGCTCCTGCAGTGTGGTCTGCCTGCCCTGGTTGAGGGAGAAAGGGTTTGGAGCAGGGGTTGCAGCCACACTGCAGTTCTGATTGCTGCTCCCACATCCTCCTTGTAAAAATCTTGGATCCACCTTTGGGTATATAACTTCCTCCTCTTCCTTCCCAATGTTTCCCTGTAGTATTATGCATTTAGAAACCTAATAGCAAAAGAAAATGTAGGACTCTGAGTAGTGCCCATGACTTGTGGGCAATGCATACCAGGGCTGAAAGTGCCAGTTTCCAGGGGAATGTGACAGTTGGGAGTTGGCATGCCAAATATCAGCTGAGATGCCATTTTATTGTTTAACATTAAAAATTGGATGCTGAAACTCAAGAATTTTCTTCATAATCACTCTCATTCTGTATATTTTTGCTCAATTAATTAATTCCCTGGCTTAAACTTTATTTACTTTACTTTAAATGGCACACAACAGGCTGCATAGGCCATCTGTATGAAAGATGAGGCAGTGTGGCATCTCAAACAAGATAATAGAACTAAAGCTCTATGTGACAACTCAGAATGATGCGTTAAAGTGAAAAGGAAAATGTCAAATTCACTTCAGATTAAAACAGGCATCAGAGTTGTATATTGTCTCCCCTTAATATTTCTGGCAGTTATTGACTGGGTGTTATGGCATGTGACGAGTTGGGAGCTTGGAATACAGTGGCTCAGAGAAGGGCAACCAACAGATCTAGACTTCATAGATGACATTTAAAAATTAGCAAAAAATGCCAGTAGACTGCAAGAGTTGACAGTAAGCTGAAAAAGTGTGTTTGATCAAAAAGCCAAAAAAAGACCAAACTTATTTTTGCTGGTAACCTGCAGGAGTTGGTAGTAATATGGCCTGTCTATACAGGCAAAACAGGTAGTGCGTTTGTGAAGTGACCAGTCTGTAGAGTCAGGATTATATATATTTGAAGACAAAAAAACTGTATCAGCAGCATAATCTCAGTGCTAATTTATGGCTATGAACCTGGGCTCTCAAAAAAATACTCCCAGTAGATATAAATACACACATACAATAAATATCTAAGAAATATTTTTGGAATGGTATAGCAGGGTAAAGACACAAATGAAAACATTAGGCAAAAGACAGGACAACCACCACCATCTGCAATCAATAAGGGAAAAAAAGACTTAGCTTGAGCATTTGTACAGACTATAGACATCCCATCTGGCAGGATAAAACTGGATTAGAAACTGAGTGAGAAAAGAAAATAAAAACTGCTTAATGCTTGGCAAGACACTGTAAGCAATAACTTAAATGAGTTTGCAGATGATAATGCTGAAGATTGGTGGTCACTGCTTTATATTCCATGAGGACTAGTTATATGAAATGGATGAGCATTCTGTTCCCTTACCAAGTGATAAATTGTTCTTGGGCAAGTTTTTGCCTGTTACTTTGCTTTAGGATGCCATGCCTGTGTACCCTTCGGATGCGTCTACATGAGATGCGTTAATGCACATTAGCCTAATTTAATGCATGTGTGCCCTTAATGCACATTGACAATGGTGAAATTAAGCTTATCTTACCTAAATTAGATACTTGAAAATGCAGGTATCAGATTTAGGTGCAATTACTTAAGGTGTATTAACACATGTGTAGATGTGACCTGGCACTAACTTTAGTGCTGGGTCTGCCCGGCCACTAGGATGTATGACAGAGCTGCAGAGACTTGGCACTAATGTTAGCGCCAAGTGCACTTACTTTAGTACCAAGAGTCTGCATATGTAGACACCTGCCAAAAATTGTTTAATGTGCATTAGTTTAATGTACATTAAATGTAGTTGTACTTTAATCTATATGTAGACACACCCTTAATGTTGTCTGTTTAAAAAGCACAGCCTATTTTCCTACAGTCCTTTCTCCCCCATTCTTACCTTCCATGGTATCCTGCCCACCAAGTCTCTGAATTTATGAAAGTCTGCTTGAAATCTGATGTTTATATTGTACTATTCTCCTTTCTGTTATTCTTAAGGATCTTCAGCTCTGGCGTCATTATCATAGTCACCCAAGTCGCTTTCTGCTTTCAGATTCTTGAGTATTTCCTCCCTGTTTGTAAACAACAAATCAAGAAGAAATTATTTTTACTTGGCTTGTTTACCATACACATCAAAAGACTGTCCCCAGCACAGTCCATTGAACTGCTGAACTATCATTGTTACCCTTCAGACAGATATGATTTTTAAAGCCTCCTGTGAGTACGAACTGTGTCTCTGTGTGCACATTTAAGCCACTATTCCTTATTTAGATTTAATTCCATCTACTTCAGATAACTTTTCCAATATTACCAAGGTCATTTTGAATCCTAATTCTATTTTCTGGAGTCTTTGCTAACCTACTCAGTTTGAGTGTACACTTAATTTCATTGTGGGTGCTGGTGGTAGCCGTGTTGATCTAAGAACATAGGCAAACAACATTTGTTGGGTATATATAATATGTTTTATTAGACCAACTCCATCTGCCTGAAGAAGGGTGTTTTTACCTAAAAGCTTGCAAAGAACAATTTTTCCAACTATTTAGTTAGTCTAATAAAAGGTATCGCATTTACCCAAAGATTCTCCATTAATATATTAACCGATACTAGACCTATCGTTTGGCAGCTAAAGAACTGTGTTTGATGGCTGCTTCTTAGGCACGAGTTATGCACCCAATTATAACTAGCTTCATAAAGGCCATATATCTTTAGTTTACCTATGTAAAAACAAGTCTATTGTATCATTGGTTCTACTATAGCCCATAACTTGATATGATGCTTAATTTAAAATATAATTGTTCAGGTAATAGGTATAGCTTTGTCCACGCAATCATTATTTCACTGTGAATAAATTGCAAGAGTACAGTGGTAATTTATCAGTGGTGAATGATGGGGGAGGGGGAGTGCCATATAATTGTTTAATTTTGTTTTGTTTTTGATGTTTCTGACAACAACCATAATCCCATGGGCATATAAGTACCTCCATCTTCACACACCTGTCTATAATTCTATGTATTTTTCTTTGTTTAACTTGCAGTCAATGGGAGTTGACAATGTTTTTCTATTTAAGGAAATAGTTATTTTCTGTTAGTGCTTCTGAAACTTTTAGGAAATATTAACATTTGGATGGATAGCAGGAAGTTCTCTGAACCTTTTTTGGATGTATAGTTCCACAGAAAATGTCAACAAAGAAATGTTCAGAAAAATGTTAAACTTTGTTGACTGAAAAGTTTATGTAAAAAATAAAAAGATGACTTTTCAGCCACACAATGAATTTTCCATTTGTTTTGTTTTATAATTGATTTTTTTTTTCTGTAGAAAGTCTCGGCTTTCCATGAAAATTAGTAGTCAAAGGCCTAGTCCTCTGTAAAAAAAAAACAAAAACAAAACATTTTACCAGAAAATGCTGAATTGGCCCCAACCGCAGGCTCAGAAAATATGTGAGGCCTCACATCATAGTGAACTAAACCCCATGGTTTTATTCAGATGCGTTTGAACATAATCCACTTCTGTTATTCTTTAATCAGCTATAATAATAAGGTAATGCACGATTTCTCACACAAGCTTGTTTGCACACTAGCTGCTCTCCCATGTTTTACGTGAGGGAAAATGTTACTTAAGATCAGAGCAATGCAAACATATTATGCTGTATTCCAATTTAGTATGAATACTTAATACAAAAGTTGCTTTCTTCTCTTTAACGCTACAGTATAAAGTGTCAGATAATTAAGTCTTTTTCTGCATAAGTCCAATTTCAGGTTTCAATAGTACTGTATTTACATTAAACCAACATGAGGATTTTTTCCCTTTCCAACATGGGGTGGAAAGCCCCTTGTCTTGGACTCAAATATAAGGTGGGAGGGCAGAAGGCCGGCTCTGGCTCCACCCCTGAACATGGATTGTCAGGGGTGGAGCCAGAGCCACTGTCTTGTCTCCTGCCACATCTACTATTCACTGCCCTGCTCCCTGCTTGCCCTCTGCTTCCCATGACTTGACCCCTTTCCCTCATCACCACTGGGTGCATCCACACATGTAGGCTCATTCACTTGCAGCAGCTCAAGTAATAGTGGAACAAATTTGTACCAGAGATTCATGCCTCAGTACATATGCCTGGCTATGTACATCTGTGTGGGGGGTAAACTGTGCCACTTGGGGCAAAGTGACCCTGCCCAGCTCCTTCTGGATCTTTAGCCAGGGGGAACTAAAGGCAGTATAGAAAGCTGCCCTGGCAAGCAGCTCAGAGCTACTCAACCTCAGGAGCATCTGAGGAGTCCAGGAGGTGAAATCTGCCTTACCTCCCAATGCCCGTGCCTTTGTTGACCGGGTCCTGTGCAATGGTTGCCTCCCCCACGCCTGAGATCCTCCTGCCCACAAGAGTTTGATGTGGGGCCAGCACCTCACCCAGCCTCGCAGTGCTCTCCTCTCTACCACCTGAGCTGGCTAGAGAACACCAAACTGGTCCACTTCTCCATTGTTCATCAACAGCACCCTACACACTCATGTGCTGCACAGCCCATCATGCCACCCTTGCATCCTGCCCAGACACCAAGTGGTGGGACCTGCTTGGCGAGGGTATAGCCCCAGTGGCTGAGCCTGTACTCCCCTCATACCATGAGCTACTCGGGACTTCAGCTGGCAGCTCCTCCATGGAGCTGTTGCCACGGGCATGTATGTGGTGATCTTTACCGACACCCTGGTCTCCTGCCCCTTCTGAGGGCAGAGGGGGACCCTGGCACACATGACACTCAAGTGTGCCAGCACTGCCCACACACGCTTCTGGGAGGAACACCACTAGGCAGTGTCCACTGGTTCCTTAGATGTCTTTGAGGTCCAGTGGGTGTGGCTTGGAGGGCTCTGCTTGGCGTCCCCCTCAGGAGTACTCATTTTTATATTTTGACCTTTTGACCCTCATGTCACTCCGATTTTGTTTTTTTGCCTTTGTTGTCCCAAGAATATTGTTGTGTCCTTCATCCATTGGCCCCATACAATAGGAGCTACTAGTTAGCCGGGTGGACCTTAGGGTCCACGATAATTGGATGATACAAGTTACAGAAGCTTCTGAGGCCTGGCCAGTTGGTATCTGGGGACATTAGCCCCTTGTGCCAGCTGGACTACTGAAGCAGCCCTAACCAGAGTGGTCCCTGAAGTCTCTACCCATTGCAGCAGTCTGGCAGTGGCGGATGCTGTCTGGCTGAGACCTGCTGCCCCCTGTAACAACATCAGCTATGTGCCTGCCAGACCTGAACAGGGACTGGTCAGCTGCCTGGGCTGTGGTATGGGCATTGCAGCAGAACTGCCTGTACCCCTAGGTCAGCTATCAATAGGCCACGGCTGCATAGTTGGCCTTCGGGTGGCACTGCTGTCATGCCTTCTGGTGCCCCCGCTCAGCCCAGAAGATGTGCTTGTTGCAGTGGTCCACTTTGAACTGTTGAAGAGTGTCCTCCTGACCAGCATGTCAGCCACCTCATCTGCCATCCAGCTGGGTCCCCAGTACTGGCTCAGGGCAGGCTCCTCTGCCCAGGTCCCACCTCTTGCCTCAGCAACAGGGATTTTGGTTTTCCCTGTTTAAAATTTGCAAATTATTTGATTACAAAACCCAAGTTTCATAGATTTCATAGACATTAGGGTTGCAAGGGACCTCAGGAGATCATCGAGTTCTGTCATTAAAATACCTCAAATCCTCATTCTTCTATGATTAAAATGAAACACCACTATATATCTCAGGCAATGCCATGCACTGCTGACAGGCTCTGCCTGCAGTTCCTGGCATGTCTCCTGTGGCATGTTAAACTGCTTTGAGATGCTACAACAGGCATGTGCTCACCTCTCTGGATGCAGCCACTGTCGCTTGCCCTGAGTCACTGCTCCAAACTCTGGCTCCAGCTCCACTCGAGCTCAGGGCACAAAGGATATGCTGGCTCTGGCCCCTGTCTGGCCATACAGCAGCAGTGATGGCAGCTCCATCCCTGGCTCCAGTTCTAACATAGGAACCAGGCCTGGGGCTGGAAATGCAGATGCTGCCATTGCAACCACTTCTGCCTGGCTGGGCAGAGGCTGGAGCCAGCATGTGCAGCATACCCTGAGCTGGAGAGGAGCTGGAGCCAAAACTCGGAGTGGTGAGGGCAGGTTGGGAGGGGGAGGGCAGCAGAGAGCAGCAGGGTCTTGTGGGGAGGGGCAAGCAGTAGGAAGGTGAAGGCACTGGGGAGCACAGACATCAACAGAGGAGGATACAGGCATGGGGTAAGGAGCAGGTAACAGTGGGGGCAGGCATCAGGGGACACAGGCATGGGAGGCAGGCAGCAGGAAGAGTAAGGGGTAGCAGAGAGAAGTGGCAGGGTGCAAGGAGTAGGGGTCAGTATGGTTGACTCCCATCATGCCTGTTCCCTGCCACTGCTTACCTTATTGCACTTGTGTGGGAGGCAAATTTAGGATGAACCTCCAATAATTAGGTTCTATACACTAACAATTATAACAAACTTATGAATTTGCCATATATAGAATCTAATTACTGCGGGGTTGTCTTAAACTTAACATTGACTTGGATTCAGGTAAATGTGTTAGCTTATACCATTAAATCTAGAAAGCAGCTTAATCTCTTGTATTTAAATTTTGACAACTTTTCTATTTCATTTCATCTCATTTAAATTGAACCTTCAATCCTTTCTTTAAGGCTTTGAAGTTTATTTTCTCTAAATATCCATTTGTCTTTAAACTATCTAGCATTTTGTAATGAAGGTTTTCAAATGAAAAAAAAAACTACACCTCCAAGCTTCTTTGCTGGATAATATTTGATTGTAGGATTATGTTTCATTTTGAGTTATTCCAAATGATAGCTTGAGAAAATGCCATGTGAAAAAAATTTGGACTTTCTAAGTTTTTTGTTGTAACAATAAATGGATTAAAACAATCCCTTAAAATTGGGATCACAATTTTAATCCTCTTCACAATTTCATATAAAACAGGATTTGAGAGATAAGGAAGCATAATTAAAGATGACTAGCAAATGAATAAATGGGAATCACCGAGTTATCTGCATATCCAGGCTTTGAAGCTCACAGATTGTAAATGGAAGATAATAGGACTCTAAGAACGTATTTGCTAATCTTATAGTATACGTGTGATACCGATCCAAGTAAATATAAAACCAGCCACTTCTTTTATAGTTGAACAGTGACAAAATTCTATGCAATTCTATATTTGCAGCTGGAAAATTAAGTATGCTTTTCTCCATTTCAGCCTTGTCTGCTGGAAAAAGCAATACCTTACTTCATTTGTGTATGAAACAAATATCATCAGTCTCTTGACACTGATTGTTCCATGGATAAAGTCCAGAGGTTTTCCTTTGCTTACCTTACAAAACTCTCCTTGGTGACAATCTAACTATGGCAGTTATTGTAATCTTGCACATTCATAAGATTTGCCTCTGAATCCCATTTTTCCTCTGCCAAAACAGAGAATATTTCTTGACCTCTCTGGATTATATTCATGACTTCCATAGGGACCTTTCATGCCAGTTTCAAGCATGCATTATTGATTTTTCTTTTCTTGATAGTGTATGTCAGTCTCTATGGATATCTAAAAGCATTTCCTACACTGCACTCCATTTCTTTTCATTTGTTAAACAAGTCTGGAAAGACAGCTAGGCAACTTGATATGTATATTATCTATGCTGCCTTTTAAAATATGTTTTATTTGCAGTTTTTCATATTGAATTCTTATGTTATGAAAATGAACATCATTATTATTTTACTTAATAGCTTCATGGCTCTATTTGTATGATGTGTTAGGAACCAGGACAGTTAGGGAAGATCACCTGATGAGTGGGCAAAGTCCAGGGACTGGATTCATGCGGATCCAGGTACTGAAACCAGAGTTCTAGGTAAGATCAGGGCCTAAGCCAAAGTCAAGGTGAGTTAAAGCTCTGATAAGCATACCAAGGAAATACAGAGAGGTCAGCAAGGCCTTTGTCTAGGTAGATACTGCTGTCTGGGGCCTGCTTTTAAAGGCAGAGCAGGAGGGATCTGTTTCCTGCGGTCTGAGCGGGTTGGTTACCCTGATTGATCAATTAGGACCAGCTGGGTCCAGGCAGGGCTTTGGGCAACTGTAGGTGGGGTCTGTTTCCCTGCAACTTCAGGGTTTAAGTTGCTCTTATCATTCAATTGGGACTGGGTGGACTTTGGACCCTGATCTGAGCTCATTATTCTTGTGATAAGTAAGAGGATTTCTTGATATCAAATCAAGATAATTAGGATGTTTTTATGTCATTTCTAGTACTGATAATTACATGTTTATCTGAACTAATAAGGGTTATTGTATATTTATTTATTTGGATTTTTGTGAGCTGCAAATGTTACAAGGAGAAAGGTACAGTACTGATGTTTCCTTGTAAATTCAGCTGTGATCATGTATATGAGTTGGAGACTTACAACATTCAGTTCTATTCTACTATATGGGAATAAATAAGCTTCATTTATTCTGAACAGGATTGTAATACTTATTGTTCAGTTATTATTACCAAATCTTGCTGTTTTGCCTTATTCTACATCAATGAATGGTGCTGGACCACTAATTTATCATTAAAAATCATATTTTTAAATATTTTAGTAGTGAAAATTTCTTTCTAAAATGTCAGTGTAAAATGGAAAGAATTTTGTGTATGGTCTGCACTTGAATCCAAAATGTTATATGCATCTTCATTTTGAAAGTAGATAGAACAGATTTGTTTTGTTTTACTGAGCTGTACTTTTTTACTAATAAGCTACAAATTAAACCATGGGTCTCTAGGCATTTAGATAATAAAGCACAAAATTCACCATCGTATTACTCATGTTATAATCTGTTATTAGTTTATTAATTTCGGTAGAATGATGTTGGTGAAAATGAGAGTTAATACAGTAATGAATAAGATTCCTTAGTTATATTATTATGAACAGAGGTTGGATCTAGAATTTAGCAAAGGAAGATGCAGGATCAGCAACCCATGATGCACCCCATATTCCCAGCCTTTCTCCTTCCACATTCTCCCTACTTACTAGTGCAGGAAGACCATGTAAGGAGAGTCTCCAGGGACACTTTAAACTTCTCAAAGCAAATAAGACTACCCTGCCCATAGTTCTCCATGATCATAGAAGCTAAGCATTGAATGGGAAAGGGGGCAGAACTATCTCACAGTCACTTGTTTAAGGTCATTATCAGTAAGCTTTTACTGATGCTGCATGCATGCAGGGAAAGTTGTCAGTCCTTACAGCTATATTTCAATGGTTCTCAGGGAGCAGGGCCAGAGGGCAGCATTGTCCTTTGCAAGGTGCACATGTCCACCCTGCTGGGGGAGAGTGAGGGCTCACATGTGGTGGAGGCCCCCACACCCCACATCCAGTGCAGCTTTCCAGAGAGGTGCCATGGCAGCAGTGCAGTGGTGGTGGTGGCTGCCATGTGTGAGCTTCTTCTCTCCCCCAGCTGGGCAGCACATGTGTGGCCTGCAGAGAGGCACTGCTGCCCTCACCCCCCTGTTCCTGCTTCTGGGAGCGGGCAGAGTGAGCTGAGGCAGGAGGCTGGCAGTGCCCCTCACCCCTCTGCCACTACATCGTGGGGTATGCTCTGTTCCCCCCCACCCCTTCCTTGCCTACCTGGGTTGAGAGAGGGGAAAGTGTTGGGGAAAGCCCCCATGTTGTTCCCCAAGATATCCTCACTCCCTCAGGCCCCAGCCAGCGTCCCACCAGCAGCAGTGGTGTGATGGTGGCCACTGTATGTAAGCTTCCCCCCTCCCCAGTGAAGCAGCATGTTTGTGGCCCACAGAGGGACACTGGTGCCCTCATCCACTCACCACTCCTGACAGTAGCCACAGCAATGCACTCCTCTACCATTCTCAATCTGCCCCCCCAACCCCTTCCTTTCCCTCCACCCCCCACATACACCTACCTGCTGGGGTGTGTGTATGTCTGAGTGTGAGTGCTTGTGTGTGGGGGGCTGTTGTGGGGAGAGCAAGGGGCACGAGCAGGACTGCAGAGACTTTGGCTTGGGAGTGAGGGGGCCCTAATAGGGCCGGGGGGGTGGGTCATGAGGAGCCTTTAATTTTCCTCATAGATTTTGGATTTTTTATCAGAGAATTTGTGATTTTTTTTTTTATAAGTCAGGGAAAACCAGAATCCCTGCTCATGACTTGTACATTCACAATAAAGCCTTCTTTAAGTGTTTGAGTTTCACAGAAACACTGTTATATTATTAATAAGGCTCCTGTAATTTTGCCATTTAAAACAGATTGTCTTTTTTTGTTAAAGCCAGGAGCATACTCTTGGCTTAATGACTTAACAAGTAGGTTGAATATACAAGCTGATTACTCCTGATTAAAAGCATAATAGCAAATAATGAATAAGATCATGATGGTCTTTGACAAAAATAAATGAACAATATATCTCTTATCTAGTCAAATGTAATATCAGGGAATTTCAGGTTTTGACTATATTATTGTCTCATGATGGAGAAACTAGTTATGCCTCCATAGTTAAGGCTAAGTACTGCTTTGTATCATCTTTGCTATAGCTAAATAATATACTCCAAACTCTCCATCTAACAGCTCTTATCCTTTGCATAAAAACTGACTCTGATGAGACTATATAAGCAAATCCATTAATTAGTTTGAGTTTAAAATTAAGAAAATAGTTAAGAAATTTAGCAGCTGTGTCAATATTTTGTTTGTCTTGAATGATCCTAATACTAGAATAACATGAATTGCTCTTTGAATTTCCCATTAGAGCACACTGAAAAATTTCCAGCAGGATTATATTCTGCTGGAAAATAAAATACCATTTGTGAAAATGCAAGAACCGACTAAATGAAATTCAGACCAAATTAATTTCAATTGAAAAGAAATCCACAAAATCTGTTCTCATTCAGAAACAAATTTTACATTTTGATCTTTTTCTTTTAAAGTCCTAAAATCAGAAGGAAACCGATTGATTGTATTGAAACAAAATTCTTAACCAGGTGGTGTAACTGTGGAGTTAAAGAATTAGTCCTCTGCTCCCCCTCCCAGTCTCTACTATTGAAGTTACTAAACTTCACTGTTGTATCTATACTCCATGGACTGGTGGTTATGGTACTTGCCTGATATGTGGTGACCACAGTTAAAGTTGTTGTAGCAATAAGACTTTATTTATAGTAAAGTGCAAAAGCACTTCCAAGAATGCCAGGGGATCGTTACCATAAAACTGTCAGCAGCCCAGTGAGTAGGACTTTCTCCCAGGAATGTGGGAAAGGTGGGTTTACGTACTTTGTCTAAATCAGACAGTGTTGGGTCTTTAGCTTTGTTTTCCCATATCCCACATGAACACCTTCAGTATTGGGATGTTTGTCACTCTGGGACAGCCAAGATTTCTTTCTGGTTTTGTCAAAAAAATTATCTTGTGGTTGGAGCCAGTATGTGTGTACTCAGAGAGTTGTCTGAGCCTCGTGTTGAGGCTAGATGCATTAATAGAGCTACCTGGATTTTTGTTAAGTGAAAAGTTTAACAAAAACAAATGTGTTTTTGTTAGAATTCTTCATGTGTTCAAAAATAGGCTAAAATAGTTTCTTTCAGAAATGGTGCCATGACTTCTCATGTGAGTTGTAGTTTGGTTGCCTTATTCTCTTCATCTATAGGCCAGGATTCTTAGAATACATGTCCCACATTGCATCACTGTCTCTCCTCCTGGTGCAGGAGGATCATGGGCATCCCATGGTTATGCACTTTGTAACAGGAGACAGATGCCTTGGTGATGTGCCTAGTCCATCAAAGAGAATTACAGTTATAGGCATTTTACTTTCTGTTGAAAATTTTTGTGGTGGTATGTTTTTATTTTCTAAGGATTTTTTATCAATAGAGAACTTTAATTTGAAAAGAATAATTTGCTTTCCATAAAAAGGTTTTCCGCAATTTTAGTATATTAATGCTTCTACAAACCCTATTGTCCTTTGACACAAAAGTACAAGATAATTTAGAACTGACTTCTTTACTTGTTTCTATTGGAAATTTTCACATAAATATCTCTTTAGCATTACCACAATGGGGGTATTTTTGAGAGAACTATCTTGACCTACTGGAAAAATGCTGATTTCAGAATGGCGATGGGCAGGTGCCATGAAAACTGTTAAATCTTCTTTTAGAAGGAGCTGAACAAGATGGACGGGTTCTAGCCAATAGTTAATCAGACTTCCCATATGTGTGCATTAGATTGATACAAATTTACATTCTGTTGCCTGCACGTATTCTATTTAAAGCTGAACCATCTTCAGAAGCATAGATTCTCCTGTTTTGCTAGCCCAAATTGATTTAGATACACAGATTAAATATGTTATGTGGTTGACTCCCCTCTGCAGCAAAACCTAGTAAGAGCAGCAGCAATGCATCAGCAACATTCTCCCTATTGTGTACACAGAAAACACTTGCTGTAATAGGAACTGGCTGCTTGGAGAGGAGGAAAGATCTAGGGAGTGGAGTTGAAAGCAGTCTAGGGTGCCAGCTGCTATGAGGAAAGGTGCCCTTGACAAGGAGTTAAGCCTTTTGCCTTCCTCCACTTGCCTGGTAGGCACCACCAAATACCATACTGAAGGAAAATATAAAACCTCGAATTCATTGGATAAGGGGCAATCCCCTAAGGCTGCCCTTCTGTTCCCCCCTGCCCAAACTCTTGCCCCTGCTCTGTATAGGCAGAGCTACTGGAACCCCTTTGCCATGCTGACCTCGCTCTCCCTCCCCAGATTTTTCCTGCCCTCCATACTGCCTGAGCCTACTGCTATAGCTTCTCTTTTTCCTAAAACACGATTAAATAATTTAAATCAACTTGTTTGACTGACCAAATCCATATTTTTTATTTTTTTGACTCACAAAATTTGAGATTCTAAATTTTCATCCCAATTTAAGACAAAAAAAAATATCAAAAGTGCTAAAATGCTTATGGAATGGGAAATTGATCTCTCCAGCTCTGCTGTGAGAGATTATAACTCTTTGGTCACAATATGCCACTTGATTTGCCTCCTGGACAGAGTAACTAGGAACTAATATGACTTCATGTTTCTGGCAAAAAAAAAGGTCATAAATTATTTTGGAAAGAAACTCTTTCACCAATTAGAGAAAAGAACTGAAGATTCTTTTTTAAAGCAGAATGGGACTACAAAAAATGTCAGAAATGGAACTCTTAACCATCAGGACTAGATGGTGCTTAATTGTTGGTAAAGATCTACAGAGTAGGTTTATTTGCATCTTAAAAAAAAAAAAAAAAAAAAAGAGTAGGAAGAAATACGTGAGGGTTACACTTCACTGCATTCCATATATTTGTGAGCACTGTAAGTACTGACAGTTATTGTGTACATGTAATCTTTTTTTGGATCCCTATTCTACGCCCATTATTTTTTTACACCTTTTCAATTTGAGCAATTATAGTACATATGACATGACTCCAGTACTTCAGTTTTACAAAAACTCCCCAGGTCATTTATATCTTGATAATTCATTACCTACTCAAGCAATATATATAAAGAATGGGGATGGAAGCCAAAAATGAGAGACAGCTTTATTCACTTTCATGAAGCAATGGAACTACTCTATCTCTGCAAAAATGGATGCAGAATTGATCCTGCCAATTAAATTTTAAAGAGTTGCAAATGTGCTAGCAGAATTAAGTTAAGTAAATGGAAAAATATTGGGAATTGCAGATTAAAAATACTTTGTCATGCTCAGCTACATAATGTTCATAGTAGTTCATTACACTCTGCTCAATTGATAAGAAATGAAGAATACATTCACCTTGTGAACTCTGCATCATTAAAAAATGATTTTTAAGAAGGTAATTATCAAGACAGTTCCACAGTCTCTATTATAACCTTAATGAAAATGGAAACGTTCCCTATTAAGGACTCAGTTCAATAATGAGTTAGTCACACGAATCATGTATTGAGGCTTTCCAAGGTTTTCAACTTTACAATATTTTGGGTATCTACACCACATCCCTTGTGGTTTCAGAACAAGATGCTCTTGAGCACATCCCCTCAACCAGCTCCCACCTGCACGTACCAAACACTGAAATGTGGTGATGAACTTAGACAAGGTTCTTTGGGTAGATGTGATATCTTTTATTATACCAACTAAATAGTTGGAAAAATTTATTCTTTGCAAGCTTTTTAGGAACAAATACCCCTTTTCAGGCACTGGGAGAGCCTCGTGGTGTTTTTGTGCTCTCCTCATTAGCATAGAAGCCAATATGCAAAATTCAAGTCCATGAAAATGCAAATGTGTGGCATTAGCAAAAAAAATAGTTTTTTCTTCCCAAGCTTTTGGGTCCAAACATCCTCTGGCAGGTTGAGGAGAATTCAAAGATTGTGAAAGTTCTCCTGGGTAGAAAAAACCCTTCATTTTGCACAGGGGAGGTAGAGGATGGAAGTTTTATCCCCTGGGTTCCTCAGAGTCCTTTTGTGAGAGAGTTGTTTAGTGATATGTGGATTAAGCAGGCCTCTTCCCTGGAGATGGCAAATGTCAGGCAGGGAGGTGAAAAATTCTTCTTTCTTGGTTAGGAATGAAGCTTACATTTCCAAATGGCTTAAAAAAAAAACAAAAAACCCAACAACTTTGTATGCACAAATATTCATCAGAAGCAAAACTAGAAGTGCATGAGGGAGGAATAAACCCTGGGCACTAACTAATGGGAGGTGCTAGGACAGAGGGTATGAACACCTGACCAAACAGCTATTTACAGAATTTGGTTTCTGGCACCCCATTCACTATGCACACTGTGAATAGAAATAGAAGATAATAAGGGTGTGCATTGTATCCTTTTACTTTCAACAAGTTTGAGCTGGAAGCAGCCTTCCCTTCTTTCATCATGACTGAATTAAGATCTGTGTGTGTGTATGTTTAGGTTTGGAGATTTTTTTTGACAAATCCTGTTTTATATCAGGTGAAGTAGACATTTGAAGCAGATCTCTGAGTCTCAGATGAGTATTCTTGGGTTGGTGCCTGTCTCTTTTAAGCAGACATTAATTCCTGGAATTGAGTATCCTTATCCAATTACAATTTTATTGGCATTGGCACATTATCATGAAAATTTTCAGTTTCTACAAATCTGTGTTTTCCAAGAAAAAAATGTATATTATTGAAAAATCTCCTGGCAAGATAACCCTGAATGTGCAAGCAAAAATCTTAATCTGCCTATACCTTTTGGTCAGAGACAAAACATGATCATTTTGAGCCTATATGTTGAACATCTCAGAAAATTATGAATGTGTAGAAGGACAAAGTTAAAAAGAATTGTTTTGCAGCCATAACCACAGCAGGTGTTTATAGTTCTGTTTGTATAATAAAATAGAGAAAGGAAAAAAAAACCCTCTTTAAATACATGTAAAGATATAACCCAAAGAAATCAATGCATTTGGAGATTTGAAAATAAACTAGCATAAAGTTATGATGAATGTCAGTCTTAATTTTGAGTTATCATCCTACTTGCTTATATTGCAATCTTAACCTTTATAATACAGCTACTTGTATTTATTTTTTTCAGTTAATATTTTATAGCTATTTATAAACAAAGGATAATCTGTCATTCATGTGTAGTTTTGAAAAACAACTCTAGACACCAGAACAATGAATAAGCTTAAATAGATTAGAGGCTACCTTCTATTTTCAGTTACATAGGTATGATATCAGAGTAATTCATTTAGGCTATTTGGATTAACGCTAACTTTTATTTGAATAAAAGATACTTTTGACTTCATGTACCAGAAGCAAAAAGTTATTTTCATCTTTAAAAATGCCTGTTAATATTTTGCTGGATAGACTGGAATAGCAATCAAGTATGTATATCTTAAATATTGATTTAACATGGGTCCCAGTCATATCTTTGCTCAGATTAGCTAAAACACCAGTTCAACAGTCATCTCTGCATACTTGGAAGAAAGAAATGATACAGGACACTGTTAAGGAAAAATTAGGTCTTGGTATATGTTTACCATGTGTATAGTCATTCAAGTTCTGGTTAACCAATTCCATTAGAGTCATCTTCACTCATCAGAAAAAACACATATAGCAGTTTTCCTTTTGTGAAATTTAAAAACTGTCATGTATTATAAATTGAATTGAAATTGATATTTTTGAAAATCATGGAAAAATGGAAATGGAAAAACATTCCATTCAGTTAGTTTTCAAGCAATAAAGTCTTGATTTTTCATTTTGAAATTACTTTTCATTTACTGGTTAAAATGTGTTTGGGGCAGGGAGAGGGAAGGAAAAGGGAGAGGATTATTTTACAAAAATTAAACTTTGGCTTTTTGTCCTGACCTGGATGAAGAAATTCAAGACTTCATTCTTTCCCGCTTTCTGTTTTCCTTTTTTGGTGGGGTAGAAAATCCATTGTTAAGCACTTGAACTTGTTACTCACCAAGCTAAGCAAACATACAGGTCAGGACCTGCCACCCTAATTTTCAAAGTTATTTAGATAACATGGAAGAATACAAGTTCAGGCAAAATTTTACAGAAATATTTAATAATTTCTCAGTTTTAATAATGGTGTGCTAACTTGTACTTCTGGAGGGGACAAGATAAAATAAAGAAAAGATAATTTTGCTAATTTCCAAAAATCATCCAAATTTCCAAATCATAGCAAATATGATTTGGTAGAATAAGCATTTGGCTTATTAAAGCTACAGTACTAGGTAGACTGTAAATTTTAGGTAACTCACAGAGATGAGGATGCACAATTAATTTTTTGCTCTGAATTCAGTAGCAGTTGTTTATGGCATCCTGTATCTATTTACACTACGGATAGTAAATAGAAGAATAAAGATGTTTCTTATATTCTTTTACTTTTAAGCAAAGTTGAGTCAAAAACAGTTTTCCCCTCCTTCATTAGATTATCATCAAAACCTGAGTTTGCTTGTGTTTTTGTTTTGTGGAAACCCAAAATCAGAGAAAGTAAGGATTTGAAATGGGTACGGTGGTTATCCAAACAGTCAGTGGCAGGATTAGGGCCTTAAAAATTGTTTTCAGTTTTCTCCATTTCTTTCCCTCAAATTTGCTGTTGTGCATATAATTTGTAATAAACATGTTGCTTTGCATTTCCTTTTCTTCATTCCCCTGGAAGACAGGCAGCACATTTTCAGAATTAAACCTCTAAATGATTTTGCAATCTGTCCTAATCAACTACATCTCTAAATAATTTAGATGGAATAAAATTTATAACAAAGCATACTAAAGGTTTTCAATAAATCATAATTACTCATACATGCAAATATATTACCTACATTTGAATGCATAATTAGGTGACTAATAACATTGAAAATGCAGTTGCATGCTCAACTAGACAACTCTGCCCCATGGCCCGCCCCGCTATTACTGTGCTGTACATTAAATGAATAATCGTTTCTCCACTAATAAAAGAGACAGCTATCGAAAGACCAGATTCTACTACTACTATTTGCGTGAAGTAGTACTTTACTGTGGAACTTCTCTAAACCCAAAAGAAACTGCTTGGAAAGTAAGGGAATGCCAGAGCCTGTAGCAGCGCCGATCCACTTCACTATGGCAGGGGCTATTGTTGTGCCCTCCCTCCTGTCCCCCACAAAGGCAGCATGTGGGGCTGCTGCCCTGGTTACACCCCCTCAGTTACACTACTGAGTAATGGTTAAAGGATAAGATGTTTTGCTGCTCCTCTAACAATTTGAGTCTCTTCTTTTCCATACTGACTAGCCTCATACCAAGATGGACCATGTCATTGCTGGGGGTGGCCAGCATGTCACAGACAGCTAGGAACATGGTGAAGCAATGAGCCTGTACTCCTGCGGCAGGTTCTGCTGTGCTGTCAGACAGGCAGTTGGCACATGGCAGGCGTTCCCTGGTCTCCACACCTGGATCAGGCCAGGGACCAGAAGCCTAGCCCTATGTGGGTTTGGGTGGCAGCCCCAAGAGGGAGCTGGCAACTCCCAGCAGGTGCACAGAGTGCTGCCTGGGGGGGAGAGATGATAGCTGCAGAGGGTAATGAGCCCCTTAGGGGCTCCTAGCACCAAAACCCATCAGCCACTTGGGGGCAAACAAGGAACTTGATTGGCCCAGGCCAACCTGGAAACTCCCACAGAAGGATGCAGCAACTGCCTGACTGGGGGAAAATACGCAGATAGATGAGGGCACTCACTGTGTTTCCCTCTGGAGGCAGAAGATCAGAAGCCTGAGAGCAGGAACTCCAAAACCCTCCAAACTGACACTGGATCACTGTATGATGCAGAGCCATCTTCCTACAGGGTGCACAGGACCCCCACAGCAACAGCAGCCATTGAGCCACTGAGGTCCCTCCTGACATAGCTCCCCCTGGCACAGAGCAGCATGCCACAGCCCTGGACCCTGGCACCACATTGCATGGCCCTGACCCAGCCCATCCCAGGGCCTGTGGGCAGCACTGGCCTGTTCTGGCTGTCACCCAGGTTGCTAGCATCAGTTGCAGGGGCCACGTGTCATGCTAGGGTGGGTCCTGTTTCCAAGTGTCCCAGGTGCTACTGGGCTGGATCAGTTACATGGAAGCAGGACCCAGCCTGGTGCGTCCTGGGCCCATCCAAGCAGTGCTGGGACCCTGGGTGACAGCCCAAGTGGCCCAGTGCTGCCCAAAGGTGCATGGTCCTAGGTCAGGTTGAGCTTATGTGATCTGGTTGAGCTTATGTGCAGGAGAAGGCACATGCCAGGTGGGAGGGCTCTGCTAAGAGGGCCCTGAGCACCTCAACAGCTGCTGCTGCGAAAGGCTGTGGGCCATGTGGGGGCTGGATGGGGGATCCCACTCCTCCTGAGAAGCCCACCACCCTGTTCCCCAAACCCTCATATCCCCCTGCCCCAGTCCCCTCCACCCCCAGTCCCTACTTACCTAGGATGGAGCTTTTCCCCACCCCACATGCTGAGACAGCATGCTGAACAGGCACAGCTGGTGAACTCAAACTGGTGGGGTGGGTGGAGACTCCCCTGGGAGTGGGGGAGGAGGTGTTTCCAGGCAGCAGGATGCTCCGGCCAGCAATGGGGAGGCTGCAACACCCTCCCCCCGCTGCTGGCTGCCTGCAAACCTCCTTCTCTCCTCCCCCACTTCCGTGGGATGCTCCACCCACCCCACCAGTCTGAGTTCATCAGCTGCGCCCAATGCCAAATCACCAGGGCAAGGGATAGTCATAGAGATGATCTGACCAGCTTCCAGAGCGTCTCGTTGGAGAAACGCCCCCTCCGGTTGTTTCAGGACATGCTACAGAAGTGTGCTTTGTCTCACTTTTTTCTATGGGGATTTTTTTTTTTTTTTGATACCTGGATTTCCAGTTATCAAATGTAAAGCCTCCAGTGCAAATATGTAGCATGGAGAATGTCCCCGCACCCCCTGCCTCTTGCAGCAATGCGAACTGCATATCTGGGGAACTCAGGGTAGTTGACCAGGGTGGTGGAATGCTGGGGGGTGGGCAGTGATCAGGGTGGTATGGGGAGGCAGTGGAAGGGGCAGTCAGAGTGTCGCAGGATGGCATGGGCCTGAGGCAGTGGGTGTTAGCACAGGAGTGATCTAAGCAGCATGGGGCAGTGCAGGGTAATCTGGGAAGTCCAGGGGGGCCCTGTCCCTTCATTCCCCCCTTCTTACCTCTCTGTCATCTCCACCTTCCCCAGTCACCCCCTCCTCACTCACCCACTGCTGCTCTGCTCTCCTCAGCTGTCCAATCCAAGGTAATAGGTAGTCCACACTGGGACCGGTTCCTCCTGGAATATAGGAAGACTGTAATTTCCTGGTATTAGCCTTGTGAAGCAGACTGATGTAACACCAGCTGAAAATAATCCTTGCCTGAAGAGAACTCTCTCTGAGCAGCTCAGAGGGTACTTAGCTTGTCTTTTGCTGCTCTAATGTGTGGACCTTCCTGTTTTACAGCCATTTAACATGTTTGAAAGGTAACCTGTAACTATACCCTTTAAGGGAAGCCCACCATGGATTTATCAATAGTCTGTTGGTTAGGACCTTTTCCATGTTTAGGTCCCTCGTCTTAAATTAGGAAGATTATAGCTCAGGAGTGCCTCCTGGAGCTCCCTATAACCCAACTGCAGTGGTGTTCAGGCTCCATGCCAGGAATAGGATTTTACCCTTAGGATCAAATTGTTGGAGACTGAACCCTCAATTTCTTAATTATGCAAAAATGAAGGAGTTACTCCTCCAGAGCTCAGCACAGGAAAGAATGTTTAATGGCAGCAACTTACTCTCATTTTAAGGCCCAAACCTGCAGCCTGGCTCTACCTTAATGCTAAATTAATTAGTAAAAAACAGACAGAATTGTTAATCAAGTGAGACCCACAGAACTGAATTATGATAACAAACAACAACAAGAGCTTTGTTACAATGGGGAAAAAGAAAATACAGAATAAAGAAACAGCACAGAAAATAAAGAGAAGACACCTCAGTCTATTTACTTGCAACATTGCTGTGATTGCTAGTGCATACATTTAACTTTAAATGAACCCTTGAGCACTGTGTTTACAGTGAACTTTACCAAATGTCCAACTCTCTTAGGAGCTTTTCCCCCTCCTCAGGTGCTTCATCTCCTTTCAAAAAGGAAGGGTGATACTTTACCAACCAGTTGGGCATTGGTCACTTGCTACTGGCACTAGTCAGCTGCTTTGGATCCTGCACTTGTGTTATGGGGGAGCATTGCACTTCACAAGCAACTCTCTCCTCTGAGCGTCAAATGAAACTCAAGCAGAGCTAAGCTCCGTACAGACACAACAACAGTAGTAACACAAGTTAATTTCACACTCATGCTCTCAGGTGCAAGCTTGTTTATAAACTCTCCAATCATGCCACCTCTGTCAATCACTTACTCAAATAATCACTCTCCCAGAGATGCTGTCACTCTCCTGTCAATCATCAGCCACATCAATCACACCTTTGATTGCTTCAGAAAAAGGTATCAAATGCATGTTAGTTATAGGACTAGTTTTAGCACAAACATATAATAACTAACTGCGTATGCTCAGACCTCCAAAGTATGCCATTACCTTAAGGTAAAAAGTTCATCCCTACTGGAATTTTCTAGTTCTTCTAACTCAGTAGGCACGTGCACCAATACTTTTTATTGGTTACAAAGTATTTTAACGTTTGCTTAACCACTATTTGCATGACCTAACTGTATGGTCGTTGGTTGAAGTTGTGTTGGTTTAAGTACATAGGCAGACAAGGTTTGTTGGGCAGATGTGATATCTTTTATTAGGCCAACTAAATATTTGGAAAATTTGTTCCTTGCAAGCTTTCAGGCATAAACACCCTTCTTCAAGCATGTGGAGAGCCCGGTAGTGTTTTTTGTGCTCTCCCAGGTAGAAAAGAAGCCAATATGCAAAATGCATGTCTGTGAAAATGCAGCTGTGTGGCAGTGAGGATCAGAAGAAATGAGAGACAACAGGTGTTAGACAGGTAGGTGAGGAAAGGGGGAATGATAAACTGGTAATAGAATGTAGCTGGTAAAATCCAGACAGGTTACCTGGGGTTATCAGATGGGTGTCAGGTTATAATGTGCCATAAATCCAGTGTCTATATTTAGTCCATGATTTTTTGTATCCAACAGATTTATGAAGTGAAGTTCGTAGGCTTGCCTATGAAAGGTGTTTTATAAATTCCCTTTGAGGATTAGAACTGAGAGATTGGAGATGACTGGTTGTTCTGTGAGAAGTGTGCACCCACAGGGCATTGGGTGTTTTTGATTTGATTAGATTACCAGTGTGCCTTAATTCTGCCTTAATTCGTTTTTCCTTACATACATTTAGCAAGCAGGCCAGGGGATATGCCACCTAGAGGCCTACAATATAAAATGTCCCTTTTAACTGAAGTTCCTGTGTGAAGGGGTCTGTGGTGCTTGGAGTGTTCATCCCAAACACACCCTCTGGTCTTCACCCTCCCCTCCCCCCTGTGCCATGGCATATAAAGGAGATGTAACAGCTAAACTCTTAAAATTCAAGTTTGCACATTGTATTTATATTGCATGTCCAGTTTGGAGAAAACAAAATAAGTGTTACTTAAATGTTGTTGTTTGAAATTCAGCACTATTGTTCCTCTGTAGATAAAACTGAACTTAGAAAATATAAAATTATGCTTTAATGCATAAACCCACCGTTTCGTAAAAAAAAAATCACTTGGATAAACAACAATTTGCAGCTTCAAAATGACCCAGAAAGAATTTGTGGAGATTTCTTCCCTCCCAATGTTGACTATACCTGAAAAGAGATGGCTTTGTTCAGTGCTAAAATGAACTTAGAGATAACAGAAAAAATGATTTTGCATTTATGCCTCTGGCCCAAGACTTGGAAAACATCAGGTAAATTACTATTTCTGCTAATATTTACCTCTACAGCTTTGGGTAAGTCACTTAGGCTCTGATCCTGCAAGTTATGTAAGTGGGCAAATGATTCAATCTTCCTGCAGCAGTCAACAGCCTGAATAATGCATAATATATTAGGATTCATACTTGAAGGGCATATTGTGAGGATACTTAGATCCTAGGATAATGAGAATAAAGAAAAGCCTATACAGAGAGAGAAAATTGTGCTATTACAGAATTGTAATGTAAATGTAAAGAAATGGAAAAGCATCAAAGAAATAGGGGAGAAATTCCCAATTGTTAATTAGGAGTTTCCTGTCTTAATGCATCTACCTCTGTAGTCTACTCTAAGAGAACAACTATACATAGCGGTATTATATGCTAGCTAAATAAAGTCTGACATACATTTGGCGTTGTAATTTCTACCTCAACAGACATCCTAAAGGGTGGCATAAAGGAGAATGTATGTCTATCTGCACTTGCATGAATAATGCTTATTCACAGTGGGCTCAGAGCATGAACAAAGATGGTTATTTTTATGTTTTCCTGTGCATGAATTCACCTTATCTAGACTTCTCTAATCACCTTAGGGAAAAGTTTGCTTCTGGCCTCTTTATCCCCAACCTCATGATCTTACATTTTCCTGGATTGAACTGAAGGGAATCACTTGTCTGTCCTTGTTCATGGTTTTCCTGTCTCATTTTGTTTTGGATGACCATCCTCTATATAATTCCTGTCACAAGTGTTTTGCATCATTACATTCTGGCCAGCTCTATCAATACTCTCCTGACACAATGAGCATTTACAGACAAGCTCTGGGAGGTGTTGGGGGTGGGGAGGGGTGCTTCAAGTAGAGTGACTCTGAGAGCCACTCTGATTAAAACGGCTAGAGTGCCACATGTATCAACATCTGCAAACTGAAAAATGGCAGCAGGGGTACTTTAAAGCTCATTTGACGAGTTGTAGTTAAAGTGCTCCACCATCATTTTTCAGCGTGGGGACACTTATATATGACTCGGTAATTGCCACGCTCGGGAAGACTTGTGTGTGTGTGTGTGTGTGTGTGTGTGTGTGTGTGTGTGTGTGTGTGTGTGTGTGTGTGTGTGTGTGTGTGTGTGTGTGTGTGTGTGTGTGTGTGGTGCTTTTGGCCGGACTGTGACATCACTAAGTTTGGCAGTTATTGCAAATGAAGTAAAAATTTCAGATTTAAAAAGTAGTTTATTTCTATTCTCACACTGATGGAGATTAGAAGCATAAAAGCATCAGTATTAAGCCAAATATAGCAGTTTAACCTTGTCCATACAGGCCAGATTCAACTATATTAGTGGCCAGTTGAACTGCAGCAGATTAAACTACCTTTATTAAACTAGTTTGCTTTGTCTCTTTGTCTGCATAGATTAGGCGTTTGCCTACAGCATCCAATCAATTTTTATCCCCTCAAAGAAGTCACCTTTACTCTACTCTTTCTGATCTTTAACAGACTGATTACAGTATTAGTTACTTCCTCTAAATTTTGAACCAGTCAAAATGGATAATTCTATTCTCACTTCTGCAATTTTGTTTCATGCTTATTTGGCATGAACTTTTCATTATGAATCGGTGCTGCTTATTTTGAATGAGGTGTTTTCATTAAACACACTTATACAGTCCCTGTAGTCAGTGTTCCCAATATTAACTAATTTTAAATGATAAGAATAGGTATATATAAATCCTTGGTTAAAGTCAAATTACTTTAGTAATAATTCAACTTATCCTTATGAGTTCATCTGTACTTAAAATGAATTTCCAAATAACTTCAGAGTAAGCGTATATTCCTCCCCCTGCATGTCTTCAAAACTCTAGCACTCTATCAGACTAGTTGGTTATTTCTTTTTAAAAATGCTATGGAAGTTTGAGATTTGAATAATAAAAGAAAAATATCTTGACAACATTTTAGACTCTCATTTTTAAATAGCTATAACATTAGTTGAAATTGTTAAAAACTTCAAGTTTGGTAGACGGGAAAATTGCTGAACTGAATCTTTCTGAATTACTGTCACCAATGGAAAATGTAATATTTAACTATTTGATTAATTTTGCCTGGCTCCCTTTAATAAAGATACTTACTTAGTAGTAATATAGCATTGATTCTAAATCTTTATCTTTTCTTTTTCCCCTAATAAGAGCTCAGTTTGAAAATTTATTGTAAAATCTTTTTTTTTTTTTTTTTTTTTTTGCTTACAACCTTTTAAAATGATCTCAGTTCTCTTAAGGCCAAGCCTCCTCAACACACGATATATTGTTTTTCTCAATCTGTCTTTAAATAGTCCATATCCATTTTTTAAAAGCCTAAATTATATGTTGTAAGTTTTGTCCACCTTGATCTTTTCCGATCTAGACACTTTTTGCTATGTAGGAGGATTTGCTGTTGGGAAGTAATATTTTTTGTAAAAATATATTGCACATTAACCAAACACTTGTATCACAGATTTCACCTAATCACAGGCTGGAACTATCAAATATTATTTTCACTGATAAAGTGAAAACATTTTTAATGCTTGCCTCTTGTGACATTGTTTTCCTTCAACGCATGTGGTGCCAAACAATAATTAATTTGATCCCTGCCCTTGATTAATAAATCACGTTTCAACTTGTCATCAGAGAATTCTAAGGAAACCTCACTCCTTCAAAAAAAATTGAAGCAATTAATGAAATGTCCAAGAGAAGCTGTACAGAACTTTCAAACCCACCCAAGGCATGAAAATAAATAGTTGTTCTTTTTTTCTTTAGTGGAACATTATATTGTCTTATATGCTAACTGAAATACTCTTCTTATAAATAGTACTTGTAATAAAAGGGTTTGGACGATAAAATTCATAAGCTTCACTCCATTAAGTCACACAAGTGCTATATATTCCCATCATAAATTTCTCTCTCAAATATTTCTAGTTTCATTACTATTTATGGGACAGACTATGCTATTAATATATAAGCAGGCACACTCTTTGCAATCAATGGCAGATCCACCTAAAATGTCATGCTGTGGTGCAGTCTCTTCTGATAAGGGAATGACTCAAACCCTTCATTGGAGGAAAGGCAAAAAGTGTTGCCTTAAGTAAATTTGTATAGGCTTCCTACCCATAATTCCTTTATTGACCTTTGAAAAGTTAGAGTAACCTACCAGAAACTTAGTTTTGTTTTCGACAGAAGCTCAAAGATAGCTAATAAAGGGTCTGTTTTAGAAAAAATCATTATTTTCCTCATTGATTGTAGTTGTTTCCAACTTTTCTTCTGTTGATTTTTGTCAGGGTTATATGCAATGTAGAAGACTTTCTGGTAAAAGATGAAGCAGAGGGTAGCCACAGAGCTAGAAGTTTCAGGAAAGCCATGCCTATGTCCAGCTCTGGGGGGAAAAAGTGAAGCACTGCAGTAAATTAAGGGTTGATACTCCCAAGGGGGGGCCAAGTGAGCGGATTTCTTCAGAACAAAGACAGCCCTGAAAGACATTTGGCCTGCTGCTACTTGCTGATCCAAAATGTAAGTAGGGTTTGAGGGATGGGAAGTTGGAGCAGACAAGGGTTGGTAACAAATCTGAGAATATCACCGGTAGGTAGCAAAGGATTTTGATGGATTACTCTCAAGATACTGAAAAGAAAAGTGCTTTAGTCTCTCTGTATGTAATCTGCTGCTGCATTTATTTTAAAGTTCTCTTGGGTTTTCCTGTCCTGTAAGGACATTTTTTTTTTTAGCATAAACTCTATGATTAAATTAAGCTTAAATATATTGAATCTGGACCTAATTGTAGTTCCTATTAGCTTTCCTGTCACATATTTCATTAGCTGTGACCTGGATACAGCATCAATCTAACAGGTGTCTGCTCCTAAAATGTCATTTTTATGGCTGCTACTGGAATCTAAATGTTCTATGAGATATGGTTGCATGTATTTATCCTGGTTTTCTTGATTTAACATAAGCAAGAGGCAGAGATTTTTGTGGGCGATATCTTTTAAATCGGACCAACACCATGGCTGGAATAGACTTAGACAAGCTTTGAAATGCAGTACACTTTTCTTTAGGTCTGAGGACAAAGCAAGCACAGCTAGGATTAAAATGTCTACAGTGTTATGAGACAGGGGAGTGACATTCCTATGAGCTAACAGGTAAAAACATCACAAAAGAAAGGATAGCTTAATTAGTGGAAATGGAAGGCCACTAAAAAGTAGAAGGTGGTGCATAGCTGTAATCTAGTTTCACCTACGTGGTTTCCCTGAGGACATTTGGTGTGCTAGGTGAGATTTACCACATTCTGGGATGAATGTGTAGTGTCCATAGATTCTGATGGGTTCATTTTGTTGATTGCTGTAGCAATAGAGGTTCGTTGACAAGTTTTGCATCTACAGTTAAGGCAAGGCTTCATCCCATCAATGCCTGTGTTTTAGATCAGTAGGGAGTTTGCCTCTAATGCTGAGTTGGGCAAGACTAGGATTATATGAAAAGTCAGGAGCAGTAGTACTACAGATGTCTCTCAAGGTCTGACCTTTTTCTAGTATAGGCTGCAACTGTTTGCTGTTTCTTTCTGGTTCACGTATAGGGTGGTAAGTAGCATGGATTTTTAATTTGGGAATTATGAAAACTATACTAGTAGCTAGCTATCTTATTGTGCCATTTTGTGACGTTTCTAATACCATTTCTGAAGAAAAAATTTTGCCTGTGCTGGTCAAGTACTAGAATCCTAGTACTGTGCTAGATAACGAATAACATTTAGTAGTACAAGAGGAGAGATTGTGCATGCAAGGAATAATAAGAAAGACTGCTGTAAACTGGGAGCTCTTCAGTTGGGTATTACTGAGGAGAAGGACTTGACAATAGCAGATGCGTCACTGTCTGATACATCCTTAGACAGTATCTGTCTTTGTACAAGGCTTATCTGCAATATTGTATGTAGTCCTCAAACTGGAGCAGGTGCAGAGAAGGGCTACTAGGGTGTTCAGGAAAATGAGAAGCTTATTTTACAAGAAAAGACTAAACATTTGGATTGTTTGATCTAGCAAATCAAAGACTTCAAGAGGATATGATTGCAGGTGATATAAAGGATGATGGGGACAATGTAAATACCAGGAAGAGAAAAGAGTTATTTGAGCTAAAGAACAATGTTGGCTCAAGATCAAATGAATGAACTTAAGCTGGAAATTACAAAAATGCTTGTAACCAATAAAGCTGAGGTTCTGAGACCAGAAGACTTTAGCAGGAAACCGCCTAGCTACTTTTAAGATGTACTTGAATCAGTTAATGAAAAGGATTTTGTGTGACCATTGAGCTTGTAGCAGGTAATGACTCAGAAGGTGCCTCCTCATCCTGTGGTCTTTGTTTATAAACAAAACAAAACAAGAAAAAAAAAACACAAAGGAAGCCAGTTTGACAGCACACTCTAATTTGCCTGCATCCACACCATGAGGATTTGCATCAGCTGAGCATTCAGCTTCATTTTACTTAAATCATATACATCAGTGAAGGCTAACCTTTTTAGCAGGTGTCTCACAAGTTAGACCAACACCCTCCCTGAGTGCCACTTCAATCTCCTACTCTGCACTCATCTGCTGATTTGTTTCTGCTCCCTGCTTTATCTCTGCCACTGGTTTGCCTATCCTCTCCCCAGGCTGCTGAGTGCCACAAGTTGCCCACCCCAGTAAAAATCATAAAGCTGTATTCACTCTCTCTGTGCAGACCATGCCTAAATATTTTTCTTGTAAGGAGAAAGTATGTATGTGGTTGGAGTATCTTCCATTTGTTACCAAAGAAGACAGCATGGTGCCAGGAGGAGAGCTAGCTATGCTGGTGTTTACTATTAGTAGTTTAAAAAACAAAAACAACAAAAACAACAACAAAAAACAGTGAAAACTTTAAATAGCTAGGTAAACAATTTCACTTTGAGGGTATGTTTGGTAGTTAAATGGAAAAGTCATCGGGTTAAGGGAAGTGGGTCAGGCTTTTTAACTAGTCTGCCTGTGGAAAGGAGTCAGAATAAACGTGCCAGAAAAAAGTCACAATTTGAGGCTAACCTGACTTTTAAATGAATTTGCTTAGACACTTTTCAGGGGGCTTAAACTCTAGAGACATCTGCTGCTAGCACCCTGCTCTATTCAAGTCACTTTGCGCTAAACAAGATTTGTCACAGTAAAGACATTAAATCCCTGAAAAATTTATTTTTCATAAACCTCAAAATTGAAGTTGGTTGCATTTTTTTTTTAGTTATGGGTAATGTTCTTTATCTGTGGATTTACCTTTGTCACCTGACCTCCTTGTTTTCCTTATTTATGAATCAGACCAAATAGACCCAGAGCAGTGGGCTGTGTCAGATTTTACAAGGGGGAGCTGATGTGATTATACCCATGTTTTCCCCTAGGAATCTTATCACAGTAAAACTTAATGTAGTATTTAAATGTTGCTTAATAAAAATCTGTTAATGGTTTTTGTAGGGCATTAACATTTTAACCATATTTTGAAGGATAATGCAGGAATGTTGTATACACAGAGATGGAAGCAAGGACTGCAAAAAGAATCTGTTATGCAACCCATAGCCAGAGTATACAGTTGATTTAATATCTACTGAAAGTCCCATTATGGTTCTTAGTGGGGAAAAATAGTATCAGTTACACCAAACAAAGCATTAATTGATAAAAGGGCAGTATTCCTTGGTTGGGTAATGAAACCACCAATCTCAGTTTTCAACACAGGTTAAACTACACCAAACCCTTAAACAAAATGTAACAATGTGTTTTCTGCTACACTATTATCATACATGCCTCATCCTGTTACAAGAAGAGTAGTGGTGATTAAATAACCCATCAGCAGCCATAAACTAATAATTAAAATTCTCATATTGCACAGAAACATGTTAAACATGCAAAGTAGCTTCAAATGAGAAACAATGAATGCTAGGAAAAGCTTCCCCCGTCTCCTTTTTAGGAGCAGAAAACATACTTACAGAAAATCTTCCATGGAAAATACTAGGACAGAATATACACAGCATGAGATTTTCGCACACCACGAATCCTACAATCTCATTATTCAAATCAGTCCATTCATGTTATTTCATTATCACATTATAAGCTCAGTGACACAGATGTTATCCTGCAATAACTACCATGTACTCCCCCACCCCTCTTTTTTCTGATGAAGAAAACAAGGTAAGAGTGTCCTTTTCTTTTTCTTATTCTATAAGCAGTCCAGAATTCTTACCTCATAGAACACCAAGTTACTGCATGTTTAAATAAATTAATGGCATAGAAAAATTCTTGTATTCAATTAGTATTAATTAAAAAGCAGTTATTGAAGTTTAACAGTATAAACTGTGGACTTTAGTGCCATCCTTTATTGGCACTTCAGAAATGTTATTTTGTAATACTCTGAATCACAGTTGGGTGACACACAGTCCTGGTTTATGATGGTTTCTGTTGCAATGTTAACTCACAAGCCTACTGTTAGGGGAGAACATTCTTGATTCAGTAATGGCTGTTCTTCTAAACAGGGATTACCCAATATGCTAGTGACATTGCTCTAGAAGGGGGTATGACCTCATTTGTGAAACATGGATTCCTTTCATACATCCTCCAGGAAACCTCTATTGGAGAGGCTCTGAACAAAATTGAATTTTCCCCATATTTGGAAAAGGACTATGATGATAAAGTGGCCTGTCTCTTATAGTGAGTTTCAACTGCATGGTGACTGTAAGGTAGGGGTGAACAGGCAGGGAGCACAGGAAACAGAAGACATGGGAGATGGCACAGGGACAACCGAGTAGGGAGCAGAGAATAGAGTGGGTGAGCAGGCCGAGGAAGGGAATTAGTGGCACACAGGGAGAACTTGGGGCTAACTTCTTGGCATATCTACCAAAAACTGTCCCCCAGTGCTATATGGCATGAGTGGATCCAAGATGGTGAAAAGGAGGGTGCAGATGTTTTGGTATATCATCACATAACACAACACACACTTTTCTCCAGTTAAAGAAAGCTAGATGCTTTACTAATCTGCCGGGGCACTACCACTATATTATTTAGCTTAAGATCAAAGTGAAAACAAATATAACCACTAATATGGACTAATTTGCATGATTATGTCTAAATGTAACCCCTCTGCCAAGCACTGGTTGGCAGCAAGAAGGGCCGGCTTCACTTTTTGGAGTACCTAATGGATTACACCAGTGGCTTAAGCCCCCACTCAGAAATCTAGGAACACTAAATTTGACTGGGGTATTCCATATAGACCAATCACCATTCTTGCAAGCAGTATAAACCAATACAAATTTATTATCAAAACACAACCCTCCCACCCCAAACCTTAAACCCAATATAAATGTTATCCCTACAACTATAGTTCATATGTTGAACCTCATTAGTGTGACTTTACCCCAGCCCAGCCCAGTCTGGGCTTGGGGATCCCCAAAGGGTTATTTCCATGCCAGGGCTGTCTAATAATTGGGGTTCAGCACACATAAGGAAGCTGTTTGCAGCTAGTGGTTTGGTTGTGGTGGAAAGAGCTCCTCGTTACTCCTGGAGAAGTGGTAGATCACTAACCTTTGCTCCCACAGAGAGGCTGAATTTCCCTTTTTGCTAGCTGTAGATTCTCCTCTTGGAGGACACTTCACTCTTCAACAGCCCCTAGCAGCTTCTTCCTCCTCCAAACCGGCCTAGCCGATTGATGTATGTATCTCTCAGCATGACATCATCTTGGCCATGTCCAATCAGGGAGTGCCACACTGGGAACATCCTGCCCACATGACCAGAATGCATGTTTTCTCTTTAACAACAGACCAGAGGAGAAAAGGAAAAAAGAGGAAAAAAAATAAATACAAAAAAACCCACACACTATATGGTGGCCAAAGGCACACTCTGCCATGCACAGCTCAAGTGTGTGTGGGCGTTACATAAAGTTTTAAAAAACATGCAACAAACTAGGCAAAGTAGTCAAAAAATATTGTCATTATTCCTGTAGTCATTATAGTTAACTGTATGTTTCTTATTCAGATTCATAAAATCTAGCCTCCTTGAGCATTTTGATAGTGCCGTCAATACTTCATTCAGTCATTTCCACATCTGACAATTAGCTCTAGCTAAAAATCACCTGCAGGGCTATAAAAGAGGAGAGCGGCTTTATCCGGAATGACTAAAAGACAGCAAAACTGCAGAGGAAAGGAAAGTTTTGAATAATGGCACATCAAGACCATTTCAAAGGAGAGGGGGTCATTAACAACTGTGGAGTAGAGAGAGATTAGCAGAAATTAGGCAGATAACAATGAGCTATTCTGTCTAGGAATAGAAATCACACACAGACTGGTGTAAGTGATTGGAAACCTGTTCAAATCTGTAACACAAGTTCAGTGCATATAAACCACTTTCAAAATGACAAACTGGTTTAAGATAAACTTGGATGAATGTAGTGTCAGATTTAACTGACTTAGGCTAAACTGAATTTCTGTCCCAGATCCCCTCCAGATTCAAGTTAAATCAGTCCCCCAGCATCCCATGATGCTTTGCACGTTCCCTGCAAGCCTTCCCCCACCCGACCAACAGGGGGCAGGCTAGCCTTAGCCCAAGCTGTTTGCTCCAGCATAGCAGGAAGGCACACTCTAGCACCCTCCACCTTCTAGCCTGGGCCACTGCAGGCATGTAGGTGAACTTCTGGGATCAAAAGTGAATGTCTGGTCACTTGTTTATTGGTTAAATCTATGCAGCTCAGACTAGCTTGTGAAGATTGAATTGATTCATCCTCAGGCTTTTTGACTGTCTGTGCTTAGCCTAAGTTAACTGACTCTCTCAGCACTGCCTGAAAAGAAATGCTACTTCTTTTCCCAGGCAGTTGGTTTTAAAGTTTCAATGAAGCTGGAATCAAAGGGCATGCAGATGCACCACTGAATATACCCCACACAGTATCAGCTTCAGTGCTTACAGCAATATCAGTGTCAAATCCTTGACCGGTTCTTTAAATGCTAGAATGCTATTATGTTTAGAGGCATTTTTAAAATTATTTTTCTGAAGTAAGAAGTTTGACTTGGTCCTTCAAGAGTAGACAGATTATAATATGAAATAGCAATATACATAGCAGGTCAGAACAGGCATAGGCCCTGTAGCTATGTGGGGATGGCCACAGTTCTGGTAATCAAATGATCATATCAGAATAATTTATTTAAAATATTTCATTTGGGAATATTTAGAAGCTTCCAAATTGGAAAACATTGCATTGGATTAAGAGGTTTGAGGAGAAATTATATAGAAATTATGTGGAGTTGCTGAGAACTCTTTCTTTGACCTTGTAGAAAAGGCAGTGTGCAGAGGTGTCTGTTCCCTCTTTTTCAAAAGATGGCAAAATGCTTATAGTCTTTATAAAAAAACCCCCAGGAAATAGAGGTAGTAGCCATTTTTTTATAAGGTCCTGTTCAGAGCACTGGCATGAGATTCTTGCAGTCTCAGAAATTTGTTAGTCAGGTATCTAAGGACTTTGTTACACATTTCACTTTGAGCTGCTCAAATTTTGGTTAGATTTAGTGCTCTCTCAAGTTTGGAGCAGTCATACCTTACAGCTGTCTGCCACCTGCACAGCTGTGACATGCTATTAGAAAGCAGGGTCTCCCTACCCTGTTCCCTCCCCATCCCCCAGGGCCCAGCCCTGTGACCTGGCTAGTTGACACGTTTGCTCCTTGCCATGACCTGCAGGCTGTTTGCATGGGGTTGTATCCCCAAGGGTGGGAAGGTCACACCCCGGGGCTGCAAGGGGGAGCTGGCTTGGTGCCAGGACTGCTCCGTATTAGGCTATTGAGCAGGGGCCTGACTAGGAGTTACAGTTGTGAGTTGCCACGATAGGGCTGGTGAGCCAGGGTAAGCGTCTATCCCTGCTATAGGTGGAAGTATGTAAGGTTGGGAAGAGGTGTTTGGGAACACGAAGCAGGGAGGCAGAAAGTTAATAGGATGGAATAGATAATAAAATGGGACTTGGAAAGGAAATGGGGTGGAGGAAGGGTGGTGAAATGAAGGAAGTCAACCACTGATGGAAAAAATTAAAAGAACGAAATAAAACCAAAGGAAATAAAGATGAAATAAATTAAAGAAGGTCTCATGTTTTAATAAATTGGGTTTGTGATGGGCAGGGTGCTGGCTGTGCTTCCTGGGGTGGCTGAAAGGTAGGAGTGGAAGGCACTTTTCAGGGATCTACTGCCCTTATCTTGGTCAGGCAGCCCAGCTCATGGGGTCCTAATTTGTCCCCCTACCCTGTTCCCTTCCCATTCTCCAGGGCCCAGCCCTGTGACCTGGCTAGTTAACATGTTTGCTCTTTGCCATGACCTACAGGCTGTTTGCATGGGGGTTGTATCCCCAGGGGTGGAAAAGTCACACCCCTGGGGCTCCAAGGGGGAGCTGGCTTGGTGCCAGGACTGCTCCGTAGGCAGTAGAGTTCAGGGGGTAGAAAGTTTGTCCACACAGAACAGGGGGATGAGGGATGGGATGAGATGATACTGCATCCTGGGATGATGAAGAACTCCAACTTGAGCCGCTCACCTCTAGGGAGTGTCCACATACTAATGGAATACCAGCTGGGTAACATGGTCCAGTGATAAATCTGCCCGGGAGTGGTATAACTTTAATCTGCCTAAAGTGTGCTTAAAGCTAGTTTCAGGTATTAATTTGTGGACAATCCAGGGGCTAGTTTCAGGTGTTAATTTGGGGCTAATTCCAGGAGCCACCTGAAATCAATGTATAGTAAGGCCCTAATACTCCAGCTACTACTTCAAAAACATCTGACCTGACTTCACTTCAATTAACCAATGGGAGAGAGAGGGTTTGGCATGTTACCATAGTAACCCTCCCCCACCTCCCCCATTTTCTTTTTGTAGTCTAGTATGCTAAATGGTTATCATATCTGAAGAGGAAAAGAAGTTATAAGGAAGTTTTGTTTTTTTCTAATTGTGGTTTCACGCTCTACAGTACTTTTCTAGCTACATATGTATTAGTTATCCTTGACTCAGGGAAACGTACTAAAATGTCACCATTATTATTTTTCCCCTTCTTGCTGCTTTTGAAATGGTAATCCTACCAAACCATTATGGATTGCGTTATAATATTGCTACAGTAGTAAGTAAGGTTTTCTTGAATCCACCAGGGCTTTCTTTAAAGTCTTTTGCTGCTTGTTCTGAGAAATTTGACTATACACTATAAAGATATGATGTTTTGCAATGTTATTGATGTACCAAAGAAAATTGCTGAAATCAGTTACCGAAATGAAAGGAGTAAATGTGGGCCATTATCTCTTACCTATTTCATCTGGAATATCCATTGTGAGAAAAATTGTGCATCACTATTTGGTGTGTTGTATGATAGCTCAATCTTTAAAAATTGAACAACAGTCTATTAATTTAGCCTATTTATTTCATATAGATTTGTCTTGGACTGGTGACCATCAGCACTCTCATGTAGTATAAGTGGTGCTCTTGTATTTGATTTTTGTTACTTACTGATAACGTCACACTCGGATATCCTGTCTTGATGCCAGTATTAGTCTCTTCATAGAACAATTTTTCCTGACTGTGCTCTTAAACTGCTCTGATGTCTAGGAGATGGACAGATGAATTAATTACCCTGAGGCAAAATGCGGTGGGGATTTACTGCATGTCAGATCCTGGGTAATATCATGCACCTGGGCAGTTATTACCCTGAGGTAGAAGAAAACTAGCAGGTAGTAGCTTAACCCTCTTTCATTAGGATTTATTGCAAAACAGCTTATGGGTGGCAAAATATCCAGCCCTGTTTATCTTGCAGGAACTGGCTTGTCTCCTCATGAGCACTGTGAGTTCAGGCCAAGATTATTTTTGATCTCCTGTTGCTTGTCATGTGACATGGTATCATCTACACAGAATCACTTAATATGTGGTAACTTAAACCTGTCAGTATGAGCAGGAATCCATTCCAACATGCTCTACAAAAATGGTTGACACATCACCCACAGTGAAAAGAAATAATTTCTTTTCTAGGGTGCTTCTGTATAATTTAGAGTTGAAAGAAATTCTGGTTTTTTGTTATGTGATAGATTCCAACTGTAGCAGAGTACCAGATAGCTTCTATTACTTGAGAAAAGAAGAACTGGCTTCAAGAAAAATAGCCAGTCAGGGGCAAAAGACAGAAGTGCCCATTACAGAGCTGGTTACTCTACAATAATCCAGCAGGACACAACCCTACTTGGAAAGAACAGGTTCTACTCAACAGCAAGATTAGCAGCAGTAAGCTGCACTGGAGTCTAGTGTGAAAGCCTATTTAGGAAACACCTATGACAGGTCAGGGAGCTATATAAACATATGAGGCATGGTTTCCAGCTCTATAAACCCAGCAGACCCAGACACAGGCATGCGTGAACTGGGCAGCCACCTGGGGCCCAGACAGAAAAGTGGTCCAAAAAAATGGGGGGGGGGGGGAATTATAAAGTTTTAAAATTGTGCATATATGGGACTGTCACTGTTATCAATTGAAAATGAACTATTTAAAGACAACAGTATCACAGATGTGATAAAGACTTGCAACAAGTCCGATTATTATCATCATCATCATCATCATTCTCTCTGGTGAAGTGGGGCCTGATAGTAGAAGTTTGCCAGGGCCTGCCAGGAGTCTAGGTACAGCACAGAAACCCAGGTCCTGAGCCAGAGCAATCAGTCTGGCCCTGGAAGCTGCAGTGGAAGAAGATCTAGAGCAAGAATGGCCAGGAGAGCTCCTATCTGGCACTGGCACTACCTTGGTGGAGACTAACAGAACATAGCTGCCTTGCAGAAGAACGTGACCCAGGATAAGGAGAAGCCTGGTGGAACAGACAAGTAGCCATTGTTTATGTTTAGACCCATAACAGGTTAGTTGGTATTATATCAAGAGAGGCTTATTTTCTTTGTTATAGTTTATACTAGTGATCTGGGATTGGAATTAACAGGTGTGATATGGAGGTCCCAGCTATGCCTAAAGGTACAAGAGTGTCCTAAGTCCTGTCAGGGGCTGGTGGCCCAAGACGTAAACTAGGTTTGAGCCTTATAGAGTGGCAGCTTAGGAAAGGACTGCAGCTGAATGCAACTCAAGCCTTGTGGGGTCAGAGGGCCCAGATGGGACAGAGCCAAAGCAGGTTCATTGCCCAGAGCAGTGCTGAGACAGGGTCAGGAAACTCAGAACTAAAATAATGAATACAAGACCTGGTACTTAGAAACCAAGTCCAGTGCAGTGGACCCAGGCTAGAAAGCCTAGTCAGAGAACAGGAGTAGAGGCTGAGAAGTCCAAGGCCCTGACTAGGGAATGATGGGACAGTGACATACGTGAGGGATGGATGTGGTGTAAGGGGCAGTAAGAGCCATGTGATAAGCCTGTAAGGCTACAGGTGCCCAAGGATTTTTGGTGTGATGTCTGTTATTGGACCAGATGCAGAGATGGGATAAAGTTAGACGATCTTTCAAAACGTAAGGCATTCTCCATCCGGTTTGAGGAAGAAAGCGGGCCCAGCAATGACTAAGAATTCTGGGTAGAGCTCTGAAGTTAGAGGGGGCAAAATTATTTGGAGTAGTAGATAAAATTAGCAGAAGAAAAGACGTTTGATTTCTGGGAGATCACAATGTATCAAAGGGAGGAGAACTGGGTCATGAGGCGCTACAGGGATTTTGGAGTGGGGCTAAAGGGTCTGGAGGTGGAGGTGGGGTTTTCTTTGATCCTCCCAGTCTCAGGATACCAGCTAAGGTGGGAGAGGAGGATCCAGGTAGTTAATCAAAGATTGCAGCACTGGTGTCAGTGGGAAGGCTTTGGCTTCCGTGACCACAGTCTGCTCTTTGGTGATAGAGGCAGTGAGCTGCTGGGAAGGAATGGCCTCCACAGCTCTCCACTGGGAAAGAGGTTCTTCTCAGCCAGACTGGCTGACCTGCTCCACCGGGCTTTAAACTAAGCCCACCAGGGGATGGGGGGACTACCGCCACTGCTGGCCTGCTGAGCAACCCTTGAAAAGCCAGCAGGCCAAGGCGCTTGAGAGAGCCACCCCTTCCCCAGCCCTGGAACAACCAATAGGTAAGGCAAGGGCCCGCAAGACAACACTTGCCTGCCATATACACAAATGCCAGAAGCTTGGGGAATAAACAGGAGGAACTTGTCCTCCTGCTTAACAAATAATTATGATGTCATAGGGATAACAGAGACCTGGTGGGACTCCACCCATGACTGGATCACAGGTATAAACAGCTGTACCCTGTACAGGAGAGATTGAGAGAAAAAACAGGCAGGGGTGTAGTTCTCTGTGTCAGGGAGAGCAATGTGTCCCTGCTTGCTGACATTGGCAACCAGGGTGGATGGCTGGAGACCCTCTGGGTTAAAATCTGTGGGGAACATGGCACAGGGGACACAATGGTGGGAGCCTACTACAGACCTCCCACCCAATGTCAAGAGCTTGACCAGGGAATTGGCTGAAGCCACATGCTCCAGGTCCATGGCTGTCATGGGAGACTTCAATTACCCAGACATCTTGTGGGAAGAGCACTCAGCTAAATCCGTGTCACAAAACTTCCTCTTGTGCATCGATGACCTCTATCTGACACAAGAGTCCTACAAGTCGAAGAGAGGAAAAGTGCTGCTCGACCTGGTACTGGCAACCGGGTTGACCTAATCAGTGACCTAATGATCAAAGGGAAACTGGGTGACAGCAACCATAAGCTGATCACCTTCACCCTCTACCATAAAGCTGGCAAGTCCGTCAGCAATACAGAAGTCCTTGATTTCAGGAAAGCTGACTTTGGCAAGCTTAGGAGGCTTGGTGGTGAGGCCCTAAGGGACCATGACTCCAAGAGAAAGGGAGCCCAGGAAGAGTGGCTGCTCCTCAAGAGAGCGATCCTTGATGCACAAGCTAATGCTATTCAATCTTGGAGGAAAGGCAGCAAAAGGGCAAAGCAGCCCCCTTGGCTCTCCAGGGAAATAGCAGACCTACTGCGGCTAAAAAGAAAGACCTACAAAGGATGGAGGATGGGATCCACCTCCAAGGAGGAATATTCCGCACTGGTCCAGACCTGCAGGCAGTGAACCAGGAAAGTCATGGCTGCAACAGAACTCTAACTAGTACAAGTATCAAGGACAATAAAAAGTACTTTTTTAGGTATGTGGGGAGCCAGAGGAAAAGCAAGGGCAACATTGGACCCTTGCTAAATCAGATGGGACAACTGATGCCCAGGAAAAAGCCAACCTATTAAATGTGTACTTTGTGTCAGTCTTTCATGAGTCCCACGGGGTGCCCCTGCCCACTACGGGGCAGAGAGGCCTGGATGAGGGAGAGTCCCTGCCCTCTATCAATGCTGACCTTGTGAAGGAACACCTTGAGAGGCTAGACACCTTTAAGTCAGCTGGTCCTGGCAATCTACACCCCCAGGGTACTCAAGGAGCTGGCTAGCATCATAGCCCAGCCCTGGCACAGATCTTTGAGAACTCATGGTGCTCTGGTGACGTGCCCAAAGATTAGAAGAAGGCCCATGTGGTGCCTACCTTCAAGAAAGGGAGGAAAATGGATCTAGCAAACTACAGGCCCATCAGACTGACCTCTATCCCAGGGAAGGTCTTGAAAAAGATTATTAAAGAGGCCATTCTTAATAGACTGGCTGACGGCAACATCCTGAGGGATAGCCAGCATGGGTTTGTTGTGGGTACGTCTTGCTTAACCAATCTTATTTCCTTTTATGATCAGTTGACCTATCACCTGGACTAGGGAGAGGAGATTGACATCATACATCTTGACTTCAAAAAAAGCCTTTGATCCAGTATCCCATGATCACCTCTTGGCAAAACTGGCCAACTGTGGCCTCAGGTCCACAGCAATCCGCTGGCTGAGGAACTGGCTCTATGGTCAGAGGGTGGTGGTTGATGGAAGTCAATCATCATGGTGTTCTGTGACCAGTGCAGTCTCCCAAGGCTCTGTCCTTGGACTCATATTATTCAACATCTTCATTAATGATGTGGACATTGCAGTCAGAAGCAGGCTGGCCAAGTTCGCCGATGATACCAAACCCTGTGGTAACACATCCACACTTGAGGACAGGAGGGCGATCCAGGCTGACCTTGACAGGCTCAAGAAATGGGTGGATGAGAACCTGATGGTTGTGTAATGCTGAAAAATGCAAGGTTCTCCACTTTGGGAAGAAAAACCTGCACTGTCCTTGTAGGCTCGGCAGTGTTACGCTGGTTAGCATTATGGATAAAAGGGACTTGGGTCATGACTGACTGCAAGATGAACATGAACCTTCAGTGCAATGCTACAGCTGGTTCCATAGATGCTTCTCAAGCAAATCCCAGGACGTCATTCTCCCATTGTACCTGACCTTGTTGAGGCTGCAGCTGGAGTACTGCATCCAGCTTTCGGCTCCTCAATTCAAAAAGGATGTGGAGAAGCTTGAGAGAGTCCAGAGAGGAGCCACACCTTTGATCAGAGGTCAGGAAAACAGACCTTACGACAAGAGGCTGAGAGCTATGAGATTCTTTATCCTGGAAAAGCTCAAGCTCAGGGGTGATCTGATAGCCACTGATGAGTTTATCAGGGGTGTTCACCAGGATCTGGGGGAATGATTGTTTGTCATCACTTGGGAGTTCTGGTAAAGTCAAATGGTTATAAACTTCTGTAAGACTGTTTCCAGCTGGACACAAGGAAGAATTTCCTCACTCTCCAAGTCCCCAAGGTCTGGAACAGCCGGCCACCAGAGGTGGTTCAAATACCTACATTGAATGCCTTCAAGAGAAATTTGAATGCTTATCTTGCTGGGATCCTATGACCCCAGCTGACTTCCTGCCCCTTGGGAAGGGGGCTGGACTTGATGATCTTCCCAGCTCCCTTCCAGTCCTAATGTCTATGAAATCTATTCTCACCTGTAGTGTGCAGGAAGAATTTCAGGAAGCCATAAAGTCAATATCAGTGTACAATTCATGGTTCTTAATATCCAACCAGCTTATGAATTTGTTTCCAAACTTGTCTTTGTGGTAGATTTCCCTTGAACATGAAGATCTTGAGGTCAGGAATAGTGTGATTGTTATGCAAAAAAATGTTTGAGTCTGTCCTTTATTTTTATATTTAGGTAGGAGTTAATTCTAGTGCATATTTTCTATTTAGTTTCACCCATGTAATTACCGTACAGGCACTTGGTGCATGGGATCGGATGTATCACGTTTTGGAAAAAAGCATGTGTAGGATCCATGGATTCTGATGGGTTTGGGTTGGGGAGTGGGGGGCCTGTTGTAGCAGTGGAGATTCATAGGTTAAGTGTCCACTGTTAAGGCAAGCCTATCTTTTTAAATTTGTCTGTTAAAAAGCAGAAAACCTTTTTATATTGGTATTTTCAAACAAACCAAGAAATTTTATATTAATGTTGGAAACATGGCTTTCTGTTTGTTTTCCTCATGGAAGCCGTAGGTTGATAATCATGCTCCATTTTACCCAATAAGTCAATCTTCATAATTGGATTATATCTCCCTTGACTCACAAGAGTCATGTGGTTATCATGACATATCATGAAGAATATGGTCAGATGAAATGTTGCATTGTATGATCTGAAATACTGTCTTCCAAGATGCCTGGTGATGAGACAGCATGGGTCTTATAAGATATGCAAAAACATAAATGACATACTGTTCCAAAATAATGAATCATGTAACCTAGTAGCCTGAACAATGTAACTTAGTAGCCTGTTTCTGAAGGGCTCAAATAATAGATGGTTTAGAGGTCGCGCGCGCGCGCGTGTGTGTGTGTGTGTGTGTGTGTGTGTGTGTGTGTGTGTGTGTGTGTCATATCATTATATATCTACATATACTAAACATGCCTTTTATTACATAATGCATCCTCCAATCATGGTTTGGGGATTTTGAAGGATACATCCTTGACTGTTCTATTTAATGGCTCTCAATGGATCTGTCTTCCATAAATTTGTCTAATATCGTTTTGAAACTGCTTATGCCATCTAAAGCCTTCCTTGGTAACAAGTTCTGCAAGCTAACTGCATGTTGTGTGTTAAAAAAAAAAATAAAAATAAAATAAAATACGGAAAGAGAAAAAGTATTTCCTCTAGTTTGTTTTAAACCACTCTGTTAATTTTGGTGATCATTCTCTAGTTCTGGGACTTGGTGACTAACAATTCCCTATTCACTTTATTCATAATCTTCATGAATATTTAAACCTCTATCATATCCCTCCTCAGCTTTCTCTTTCCAGAAGTGGCCCAGTCATTCCTAGTACATCAACTATTTCATACCCCTGACCATTTTGTCAACTTTTGTTCAACTCTTAAATGGTAAAAAAATAGATAATACAATTCAACAATGCATTCCACTTGAATCAAAACTAAATGCTTCAAGTGAGAAGAGGGGGACTCTATTACCCACCCCATACACCCCCACCCCCACCCACACCCTGTCTGCCACACACATGGTATCATTCATCAATATTTATAGTTTTACTTAGATGCCCTTTTTGAGGTAAGTAATTAAACAGTAATTCTATATTTATTTGTATTACTGTCAACAAATAACTCCTGGCAATATGGAGGAACACTTGAAAACTTTACTGGGCACATCTATACGAGATACCTAAATGTGCAGTAGCCTATTTTACTGGTCATACAAGCTTGCTTCTGGGTCTGCCCTGCCTCCAGGCTAGGAGCCGATTCTGCCCCAGGACTGAGATGCCTCTGGCACTCCTTTCTCTGGGGCTCGCCATGCCCCTGCAGGGCTTCTCAATATGTTACCCCCTGTCGAGAGCCTCAATATTGCCCCCTCCTGGGAAGTCCCCAGGGCTTCTCTGTATGCTGCCCCCTATCTAGGGCTTCTCAAATATGGCGTTCCCCTCTCTGGGGCTCGTCAAGCCCACTCTGGGCTTCTCCGTACGCTGGCCCCTATTTAGGGCATCAATACTGCCCCCTCCTTGGGGCTGACTATGCCCAACTTGGGCTCCTTAACATATGCGGTCCCCTTTCAGGGACTCCCAATGCCCGGACTTGAGCTTTTCCTTAAAATGGCCCCCTTTCTGGGGCTGTGTGCAACCTGGGCCTCCCACTGCTGCCCCCTCTTGGGCTTCTTCACATGCTGCCCCCTCTCTGAGGGCTTCTCCAAATTCCCCTTCCCAGGCTGGGGTCTATGCACCCCATCTATGCGCCCACACTGGCGCACCGCTGCTATAAGAACGCTGCACCCCCATGGGCACCAGGATCCCCACACTGCTGGGGTCCCATATGAGGCCTCCTCCATCCCCTTATAGCCTCACCCAAACCACCGGTCATATATAACAGCAGGACACAAACACAAGCCTTTGGCTGTAACATAAACATAAGGCACCTGGCCATAGCAACATAAGACTCCTGGCTATGCCATAACCTCATTGCTCCCGCCTCTGGAGCTCTTAGGAGCTGCACTTACATCTTTGCTTTCAGGAGCTCCTGCCTCTCCAGCTGCTAGCAGAGAACTGCTTCCCTGGCCTCAGCTCTGGGCCTTATAAGAGCCAAGCCCTGCCCCTTTGGGTCAGCTGACCTTCATTGGTTGCCCCAGTAACCTGTAGCTGTGCTGCCTAATCACTGATAGGGTTCCCCCTCTGGCAGTTCTTCTTCTATGCAGGCACAGGGCAACTGGAGTGCCCTGTGACACTGCCACATGGGCTGTCAGTCCCTTGTCATGCTCTTGTAGGTAACTTGCAACTGTCACTTCCTTGTTGTGTCTTCACAGGGCCAGCAACATAGGCACAGCTGTGCAGGGAACCAGAGAGTTGGTGTGGGACCCACCATAGTTGCCTTCTGGTCTGTGGATGTGTCCACACCAGTGCCCTCCACCGGTGTCCTCCAGCTGGACTGAGAAGAACACTGGTGACCTCATGGTACTGTGGGATGAGGCAGAAGTACATTACCAGTTTGAGCAGGGTAGACACTCAAATGTGCACATCTATGAGGTATTAGCAGGCCAGATGCGGGAGTGCAGGCACAACTGGTCAGTTCAGCGTAAATCAGTGCTGCATGAAAGTTAAGGTCTTACAGGCACAGTGTGTTGCCACAAGTGATCACAATTGTCAGTCTGGCTGTGCCTGCAAAACCATGCCCTTTATGAAGCAACTGACAGCCATTCCTGCACTCCAGGACCCAGGCCACACGTGTACTACATACAGCACCACAGGCAGCCTGCCCGAGCCCATGCCCTAGCCTGGCACTCCTGGTGACATGTCACTGAGGGAGGGAACTTTGGGCAGGGCACTTTGGGCACTCAGTGGCCTGTCCCGCCCAGTTCCCTGGCACCTGTGTATGCCTGCCACCGGATCTCACAGCCCCTGGTACAAAGCATTTTACCTCTGAAAGTTGGAAACCCTCACAAACAGGTTCTGTCTCATGGCTCTGCAGGTTCTGCAGCTGGACGTAGGGGAGAGACTGCCCTTGGCAGCTGGAATTCAGCCTAAGGTCACCACTGCCCACAGCCAAGGTCTTTCAGATATGCTGGCTCTGCCAGAAGTGAATGCAGGACCACACTGTCCTCCTGCAGCAGCTGGTGGTGGCATTGGAGGCCCAGCTGGAGAGCTTATGGGCCTGTTTGATGGAGGATGTCACCCATGAGGACTGGCGGACTGTGAGTTATGGGCAGAGCCTCTGGTCCTGAGCACAAGCAGCTCTAGCTGTTGCAGGAAAAGAATGCCATCCTGCAGGCCACAAATTATAACCACTGGGTGCTGGACACCACTCTAGTCCTGGTGGTAGCATTCATACTGCCTGCTGCCCAACCCTAGACCCACCTGCCCCTTGGCAGCCACTGCTGACAAGCAGCAGGCCCCTACCTGGGCCTGGGAGCAGGTCATATGCTACCTCCAGCAGACAGGAGCCACTGGCCTGGCCACTGCCCTGGGTCCAGTGCCACCTAGCTCCCCTGGCTGGGCCCAGCCCTGCCATTAAATCTGGCTCCACATGGCCATGGAGCCAAAGCTCCCTGAAGCAGGGCCAGGCCTACATGATGTCCCTGCTAGCCCTGGCCACCAGCTGCTGGTGGGGGAGTCACCCATGCTTTGGGACTAGAGGCTGCCATCACCCCTGGGTGAGTCCCCTGTCCACTGCACTAACCACAGTATGCACACCCATGGGGGAACAGCCAGAGGCTGGGGTGTTGGCCACCTGTCCCTGGGCTCTGCCCTCTAGGCACCCCCATCCCATGCCCCCCCAACCCTGGGAAAGTCCACAAAGGACATTGTAAATAGTTTTCACAGGGAAGGACATTTTTTACTGTTGGTGGTGGGTTGGGTGGTGGAAGGGCTCTATTTGTTGAAGGGAGTGGTTCTGGTTGATGTAAGGGAAATAAAATCTTTTTCATATGAGATGTATATAGTGAGATGTGGAGGGGTGGGGGGCCCATGGATGGAGGTGCAGGTGAGCTAAAGCAGGGAGTGCTGAAGGAGGTCAGCCAGGGTCACCTGTATCCAGTGCCTCAGCCCCCACTGGTGGGTATGCAGCTGTCCTGGAGCCTTGGTGGGTGGGGTGGGGGGATGATGCTGTCACTGCTGCCATAGGTGGTGGTTCTGCTGTCAGGTGTCCTCTGCTTGCCATGCCACCTCTGCCTAGGCCTCAAAGAAGAACTCCTCCTAGGCCTTAGAGATGTTATGCAGCACATAGTCTGCAACGATGACCATGGGGAGGTTATCCTCAGCGACATCAAGATGGGCAGTGAGGAAGTACAGGCACCCTTGAGGTGGCAAAAAGTGTACTTCACCAGGAGGCACAGGTCCATCCCAGGCCCAGTTGTAGTGGGTCTGGTGGGGGTCCAGGGCCACATGAGCCAGGGCAGAAGCAGGTAGGTAGGGTCCCTGATGAGGAGGGGCAGGACTACCAAAATGCCCAGCTGCATGTCCCAATGCTTCCCATGCATGCACCCCCGGCATGAAGTGGTTGCTTTCCTCCAGGCCTGCCAGGCCAGAGTTCTGAAAAATGTGGGCGTCATGGGCATAGCCTGCCTAGCCAGCGCTCATGTGTGTGAAGACCCTGCAATGATCCATGATTGAACAGGATGGAGTGAAAGCCCCTCTGGCTGTAATAGGGATGGTCTCTGTGGAGCATGCAGGTGATAGAGATATAAAACCCATCCAGGGCCCCAAAACACTGGAGGCATCCCAAGGCATGACTTCCCCACCCCCACCACCACCAGGGGGTCACAGACACAGAGTATGATATCTGCCAGCACATTCTGGAGGGCACTGCTCACCTCCAGGATGGCTTCCCCAGCAGTAGCCTTGCTTACATCAAACAAGTGGCCACTGTTTCACAGACTGGTGGGTGTAGCCAGCTTGAGCAGGGTAAGGGCTGTGTATTTATCTGTGGTGTGGAGTTGCCGCATATCAGTAAACTGCCAGGTGAGGCTGGAGCTGCTTTTTGAGGTTCTGGAAGGTGACCCAGGTCATATAAAAGCTGCCCATCCACTGCTCATTGTCCCAGGTATGCTGGATGATGTTCTGCTACCAGTTCTGGCTGGCCCAGTAGACCCAGAGGCAGTGGGGCTGGAGGCCCAAGAGGGCCATGACAGCCCCAGTGGGTGCATCCAGAAGCCCCTCATTGATGCCCCTGCCAGCAGGAAACATGAGGCAGCAGCAGTGGCCCTGGGAGTGTGCACTGCAGCCAGGCAGGCAGTTGCTGTGTGGTGGGGAGCTGGGCAGGGCAAGATGGCTGTGGGCCAGCTGTCAGTTGGCATGGCAGGCCAGCAGACCCAGTGTGGTGGCCAGCAAGAGCCCAGGGCACTGGCCATTGCTGCCACAGGCGGCGCTGGAGCAGCCGTAGCACAGGGAGGTAGAGTTTCCAAGAAGAGAGCTACCATGTATAGCCTCTGCACTGGGCATACTGCTACTGGACAGGGAAGTGGCTGGCCAAAGAGCAGCAAGTTGAGCTGTCCTTTGAAGAGTGCTGCCATCTGCTGGCAGCAGTGGCCAGAACCTGAAGCTTCCCATGGTGGTGGCAGAGGATCATTGCAGGGCTGTAGGAAGTTTGGTGCAGAGAACAGAAAATCTGCTCCCTAGATTTCATAGACATTTGGGCTTGAAGGGACCCCAGGGGATCATCGAGTCCAGCCCCCTACCCAGGGGCAAGAAGATAGCAGGGATCGTAGGATCTCAGCAAGATAAACATCCAAATGTCTCTTGAAGGCATTCAAAGAGGGTGCTTGAAACACCTCCAGCAGCAATCTATTCCAAACCTTGGGGGCTCAGACAGTAAAGAAGTTCTTCCTTATGTCCTGCCTGAAACAGTCACAGAGGAGTTTGTGACCATTTAGTCTCATCATCCTTTGGGGTGCTCTGGTGAACAAACATTCCCCCAGATACTGGTGTTCACCCCTGATAAACTTATAGGCCGTCATCAGATCACCCCTGAGCCTATGCTTTTCCAGGCTGAAGAGTCCCATGGCTCTCAGCCTCTTGTCATAAGTTTTGTTTTCCTGACCTTTGATCAAGGGTGTGGCTCTTTGCACTCTCTCAAGCTTCTCCACATCCTTTTTGAATTGTGGAGCCAAAAACTGTATGCAGTACTCCAGTGCAGCCTCACCAAGGCTGGGTACAATGGGAGAATGACGTCCTGGGATTTGTTAGAGAAGTATCTATGGATGCAAGCCAGCATTTTGCTCCCTTTACCAGCTGTAACATCGCATTGAAGGCCCACGTTCATCTTGTGGTCAATCATGACCCCCAAGTCCCTTTCCTCTGTGTTGCTAGCCAACGTAGCACTGCCAAGCCTACAAGGATGCTGCACGTTTTTCCTCCCAAGGTGGAGAACCTTGCATTTTTCAGTGGTAAACACCATCAGGTTCTCATACACCCATTTCATGAACCTGTCAAGATCTGCCTGGGTCACCCTAGTCCCTGCAAGTATATGTGCCTGCTTAGATACCACTGGTTGCATCTAGACCTGTGGGACACTGCTCTCCTCCTGTCATCCCCCTTTATGGTCTAGCAAATTAGCAGGGGCAGGCTAGCATACCAGGCAGGCAGTGGTGCCTGCAAGGTCCTCTGCACCACTCTGAATCCTGGCCAGACTTTACCTTGTACCCCTGTGTTTCTGATACAAAGCACCACTGCTGTGTTTCTGATACAAATCATCATCAGAGTGTTGCACAACATATACAGAAATGGTTCGGAGAACCAGAAACATTTTTGGTGTCTGCTAAGGCCACAGCAGCGATGCTGCACTGTGCTACAGGGATGCAGTGATATAGTTTTCACCTAAGCAAGTTTGCGGGCGATGTTAGGCGTTTGTTGTAAGCAGTGCCGGCTGGCAAGCTGTAAGCCTGTCTTTTTTTTCCCTGTCCTGCATGCTTACTCCTCTCTGCTGTTCCTCTCTGTCCCCTTTCCTACACCCTTCACACATGGTTGCCACAACCTTTGATTCACTCAATGCCAATGGCTGCAGAGACCCTGTGAAGTGAATGGCTCTCTTTGGTTTCTTGTGCCAGAAAAAGCTAGACATCAGCTTTCTGCAAGAAACTCATACTGATGAAGCAAGTCAAGCCAACTGGCATGCTGCCTGGAAGGGCCATATGTTCCTGAGCCATGGCACCTCTCTTAGCACAGGAGTCACAATCCTTCTATCACCACAGCTGAAGCCTGACTTAGTGGTAACCCAAAAGATCATCCCTGGGTGCCTGCTAACTGCTCATATCACTTTAGCACAACCCTGGCTTCTCAATTAACACCTATGCACCCAGTGCTAGGTGAGAATGGAAAGCATTTGAGACCCTGGCTGACTTTTTGAGGAGTGCAGCTGATGATGATGACCTTCTCCTCCTAGGCGGGGACTTTAATTGCATGGTCAGCAAATGACATGACTGGAATGGGCCAGAACCTTATCCATCCTCAGTGCGGTGGCTTCAGACAGCTTTGGAGGCAGGGGACCTTGTGGATGTCTGACACCATTTACACACTGATGCCAGGCAGTACACTTGGATAATAGCAACCATTGGTGGGATTGTCATGGCACACCTTGATCGCTTGTACATCACCAAGCATTGCCTGCTAGTCCTGCATGGCAGCTGCATTATTCCATCCAGACTCTCAGATCACAGTCTTATTTGCTGCAAGCTAAGGCTCCTTGGCAGAGAGTGTTCCCAGGCACCCTACTGGTGTTTTAACACCAGCTTGCAGCAAGACGCTCACTTCTATGAATGCTTGCCTATTTCTGGTGGACATGGGAGAACCACCTTTTCCTCCTGGAAGCAATGGAGGGATGTGGGGAAGGCACAGATCAGAGCTTTCTGCCTTGCATGTTACTGGCAGAGATGCAGGACTACTTGAGATCCTTAAGCTTCAGAAGAAGCACCTGCGGGAGCTGGCGGAGGGCACATCTCGAGGCGCAAGGATTCGTGCCCAATGCCAAGAGCTGCCAGAGGCTGATGCCCTGACCCAGTTCTTTTTCAACTTGGAAAAGCAACAAGTCCTGCAGAAAATCCTTGATCATCTCAAGACTCTGAATGGCCAGATACTCACGGATCCTGTTAAGATCCACCATCACACTGTAACCTTCTATCAAGACCTGTATATGGCTTAACCTCTCTGCTCAGAGTCCACTAAGTGCTTATACGATGGCCTTCCCAAGCTGTGCCCAATGGCGGCTAATGAACTTGAGTGAGAGCTGTCCATGGAGGAACTCACGAATGCAGTGGGGAGTCTCACTATGGACCAGTCTTTACCTCCGCTCTCTTGGTACTGTACCAAGACATCTCCAATCTTTTGAAAGTGAAGGGTGTGCTCTGTGCTCCATTCCCAGCCCACAAGGGTATCCGCCAGTGCTGCCTTCTCTCAGGAATGCTGTACACTCTGGCCATTGAGCCCCTGCTTCATCTACTGCTACAGCACCTGACTGGCCTTGTTCCTCCATTGTGCTTTGGTTTGGTTGGTGACCTGCTGGTTAGGCTGACAGCACATGCAGGTGATGTGACTATTGTCCTTAGAACCCAGGGTGGTGTCCAGTTGCTGGTGGACTGTCAGCATGCTTATGAGCATGCTTCATCTGCTTACATTAACTGGCCTAAGAGCAACGCCCTACCCCTTGCTGCATGAACCAATCATCCCCCCCAGACCTGCCTGAGGGTCTTGCCTGGCAGCGCAAGGGCCTTAAAGATCTGGGGTGTTGTAGCCTGGAATTGGGAAGACCTCAGCAAGAAGCTGGAGGTGCACCTGTGGTGGTGGTGCTGGCACTTACTCAACCTCTTCTACCATGAGTGGGTCCTCATTGTGAACAATTTGGCAGCCTCAACACTATGGCACTAGTGTGTCATGTTGGACTCTGCTGCATTTACTCAAATAGCTTCAAAGTCTGCTGGCCAGACATCTTCAATTTCCACAGTTGCTGCAGGAGCCACTTGTCTATAACCTGGCAAGCATCACAGGCTGTTGAGCATTGGGTCTAATAGCTTTGCTGACTCTTTCATCCAGTCATGTATGGTCTGGCTAGGCAACCTTCTCAATCTGACCCAGTCAGACTGGCTGTCAGCCAAGGATCTGGCTGCCCAGTTGGGCATGGATTTGGTCCACCCCGCTACCCATCTCTTGAGGGCTGTGCGGGCTGCCCTCCCAGTGGAGGCAGCAGCTGCCATTGAGGATTACTTCAGAGCACGGTGGGACATCCCTGCCAGAGATCTCCAGAGAGCCCTTTCTACAGGCTCAACAGGCCTGTTGTCCTGGCCATGGATAATGATCTGGGTGGTTTGCCTGGTTCCTTATTGACTCTTTCATTGCCACCTGACAGCGATGCTGTGATTCATCTTGATGTGCTCCCCTGAAAAGCCCTGTATACATGGGTGGTTTGTGTCCATCACTCTTGTGTCCTTCCCACTTGACCTGACATGATGTGGAGGCAGCATCTAGTGGCACCTGCACTCACACCAGCTTGCCCTGTATGGTGCAAGTTTTATAATCTACTCATTGCCAAATGGACTGGTGACCTCCAGTTGCAGTTGCTGCATGGGATATTGGCCACCTGCACTCTCGTCCACCACATGGACTCGAGTGCATCAGCAGCCCATCCTTTTTGCCCAGGGGAGATAGATTTATTCCATACCTTCCTTGGATGCCCCAGCTGCTACCATTCTTTGCTGCCCTTGGCACCTTGTTTGAGGTGCTAGACTTGGACCTCTCAGAGACTACCCATTTGTTTTCTTTCCCATATGTATTGTCAGAGGGGGGTGTCATCTGCCTTGCCAACTTTTTGCTTGGTCAAGCTAAGATGGCCATCATCAAAAGCTGCAGGAAGCAGCTCACTGGGCTGGCTCTGATACCCTGAGACTCTTTCGGTTCTTGGTCCAGGCCCGCTTGCCACTGGAATGTTAACATGCAGCCCTCCAAGGGACAGTACACACCTTTCAGGCATTTGGGGCCATTCAGGGGGTGCTTTGCAGTGTTGAGGGCATCTGCTTAGTCCTCACATTGTGATACTGCTTGCCCCTTCCCAGGGTACCAGCAGGGGTCTGAGTGGGCTGTCGTTGTACTAGCTCTTTTTTAAGACTGTGAGGGCAGGGCTTGTGGGCCATAGCTTTAGGCTGTGTCTTCTGTACCAGGGTCCCTGCATGGGCAATGTTTTATTTTTTTGTTGGATTGTTACCCCCTTTTTCCCTTTAATAAGCCTTTATAAAAAGTCAAAGCTTGTCTGTCTGTCTGTCTTTCTTATAGTAACAGTAAAGTTTCCCAGTTATATGGAGGAACTTCTATAATCCTTGTGCCCCAGGACTTTAAAATAAAGTAAATTTAGAGGCTCATAATAATAGAAAATTAAGATTGAAAGGGACCTCAGGAGGTCAGCTAGTCCACCCCTGCTCAAAGCAGAACCATCCCCAACTGGATCATCCCAGCAATGGCTTTATCAAGCTGGGCCTTAAAACCCGACAAGGATGGAGATTCCACCATTGTTCTAGGTAGTCCATTCCAGTGCAATTCTAGTGGCTTTCCTAATATCCAACTTTAAATCTCTTGCTGCAACTTCAGAACATTGCTCCTTGTTCTCATCAGCTGCCACTAGGTTGTCTCCACCATTTAGTAAGGGACCCACACTTTCCCTGACCTAATATGTAATGCCAGAGGATAATCATTGTTTTTTTCACCTAAGAACATTTTGAACGTATCAGAGTGGAATTATAACAAACTTTGGAAGCAGATCCTCAACCTTTGGCAAAGGACTTCTTAACTAGCTTTCTTTTCCTGAAACCATTTAACAGTGATTATTGGACATTTGCTTATTTCATATGCCTTGTTTTCTTTCCTAACCTCTGTCCCATAGCATGTGAAGCCCAACATTAGGAGGCATTATATCAGTTCATCAATGAATAAAACTCTCTATGCCACAGTTTATTTCCTGAACTGCTAGGCTAGGGACAGAAGTTTCATATAAACCAGTATAAGTGATCAGAAACCAGTTCAAATCTAATGCAACAGAAGTTCATTGTGCATAAACTGCTTTCAAAATTGCCAGAACTGGTATAAGGTAAAGCTGGATGGATGTAGTATCTGACTTAACTTGAATCTGGAGGAGATTTGGAACAGAAGCTAATTTCACTTAAATCAGTTAACTCAGTCCCCGAGCATCCCAGGATGCTTTTTATGTCCCCCACAATCCCTACATCACAGGGTGGGTGGGACAGCCTCTGCTCAAGCTGTATATGAAATAGCACCTCCCAGCTTCTGGTCTGGGCCACTGCAGGTATATAGCTGCATTTCTGGAATTTAAAATGAATGTCTGTTTACTTGTTTATCAGTTAAATCTACACAGCTCACACTAACCTGAGAAGATTGAATTAATTCATCCTCTGGCTTTTTGACTGCCTGTACTTAGCCATTAAGTCATCTGTTAATAGCATCTTTAAACCAACAGGCACAATATAATAGCAATTGGATGTGCAGGTAGTGTAACTGAGCAGAGTCAGAGCTGGGCAGAAGCCCTAGGTGCTATCTCTGGGTAGTAGAGGATGGGGAAGGATGCAAAAATAGCTGCTGCTACACTATTGGCATCACAGTAGCTGGCAGTGCTCCATTTACTGTAGTTACCCAGGGCACAGAATTGCCCTGCTACACCTCTGAACATAAAAAAGAATGCTTGATTTATCAATCCAGGAACTACATTAGGTGGTCAACCGATTGTTCCCTAGGAAAAAAGCAATATTGTAAGCCCTCAGAAATACAGGTCAAACACAAATGAGATTCTGCATCAGGATAATACTAAACATAAACATGTATCTTAAAACACAAACTGTATAATTGCCATGGGTTCACAGATAAGGGTCTGTGGGGTTTCTCACCTTCTTCCATAACATGGAGACAAGTTCCTGATAATCTGTTCTGATGGAAATTTCCATCTTGACACCATACCTGATATTCTGCTGTAAAATTTTCATGATAGTTTCATCATATATATCATACTGGAGGATGTTAAGCCTGGACCAGTGACAGATTAAACTTCATAAAGATGTATGCAGTAAGGAAAGTGAAGACTTTATTCACTGTCTGTTGAGATCCAATATGATACCATCACCTTGCATACCCTTCTATCATCTGTCCAGAGCATAGATATGTTACCCTAAAATGTAATAAAAAACATAACTGTAGTTAGTGGCATATAAACTTGATTATTAAAAGGATAAATTACTGCAGGAAAGCTTTAAGAAATAGAAATAAACAGTTTCCTATATTCAGTGAAAATATTCTTAAAAATCTCACCAAAATATTTTTGTTCACTAGATATTAATTAGTGCTAATAATGAATCAGAAGCCATTGTATAGCATAGTGAATAAAAGAAAGCTATAGGAAAAAGAGGGGATTATATGAGCTGGAGGTGTTGTTTTGTCACCAGTAGCATAACAAAGGGTGGGTAACTAGGCACCAGTCTCTGGCACCTAGTTAGAGTGGGCACAAGAATGGCAGCCATGGCTACTACCAACTCAGACTCTGATAATTGTACCTTTGTTTGTCACCTGTTGCTATGCAATTTGTCTACTAATATTGAAAGGCATTGCATTGCAGGGGAATTAAACTCTTGAGATGCTATATTTTTCATTCAAATAATACAACCAAAGGGAGAAACATGTTAGAAAGTGTGTCAGATTTTTGTTCTATTAATTTTTTGCATAACAAGATAATCTAAGACACAATAGATCCAAACAGTAATAGAGAGGATATGGAGATCCCACTCTAGAAAATTTTGTGCATATAGCCACATAGAGGGCTAGGGTTAGATTACATCGAAAAAGCACCACTTCCAGGGTTATGCGTGGTAAACTTGAGGGCTGCAGAAGGACCACAGAGGTGAAACAATCATTCAGATCATCGACTGTAAACTTTCAGCAACAGAAAAAAAAATCACAAATCTGAGAGAAAGCAGGTTTGATGCATATGCTGACAAAAGGAGGTTTTCAAAGGGAAATGTCATGTTTACCTTGCATCTGATCCCTTGGCTCAGATGAAAAACACTAAAGCAAATCCAGGGACCAAAGCTTATTTGAGCTTTTTCTTTCCTGAATGGTCTCAAGGGCTGGCATTAACTTCAGGCCCCTTAAAAACTATGTTTTTAACCCAGCCTTCAGCTCAAACAGGCAAAAAAGAACTGAGCAAAGCCAAAGTATTCATGTTTTCCAAAGCATTGAAACTAGCAGCTTCTCTTACCTTCCCTAATACAGCTGATCACTGACACTCTGACCCCACTTACTGCGAATCACATAAGAGACCAGAGGTCTTACGGGGTTCCCTTAAGTGGCCACAGTATGAGTGGAACTAACCACGCAGTCGGTCAGGCACCATAGACACCATTACATGGAATTTCTGGATTACACTAGTGCTTACACAGTGAATGCATTATAGTCAAAATGTAGTTTCCAAAAATCAATAAGGGAAAAATTGTAGCATAAAATTGGAGGCAGCTTTGGCAGGAAGATTGTACCCTTTGCTTTTCACAGTGAAGAAAGGTTTTCTAAAATGTTCTGCATGTTATTATTAATTAGTGAAGAGCTACAGATCAAAAGACCTATAGATCATTTGGAAATTGATATCAGTAATCGTGTTTGTCATTCTAAGTCCTGGAAAGAGCAATGAAAACTAAATTATCAGTACACAGTAACAGATGCTGGTTACTGAAAAATTTTTCTGCAACCTAGTTAATCTCAAGTAAACTATACAAAATAGAACATACTGGCACTGATTTAGGTTGCTTATGCAATATTATTTAATATTTTGGGGGATATTTACTTAAAAATGTACTTTGATCTTGTGTTTCCCTGAAATTCAGCATCAATACAGACAAAACTCTCAGTATAAGTGACCTCAATGTGATAGATCAACAACAGATCCGAGGAATATATTGAAACCTCTTTTTTCATTACACCTTGTCCATCTTATCTATTCTATGGTGTTGTAGTGGTGTCCTTCACATTAGTATCTGAGCACTTCCAAAGTAAATGTGATAGCAGAAATGAAGTCCCTACTGAACTTGATGGAGTTTGAGTTCTCTCTTCGAGGTAAATATGTTTCTTGAGATGGGGTTTTTGGTTTTCTTTTCCTTAATTTTAATAGTAGATTGATTTCCAACCCCAGATTGCTTCAGTTTTAGAAGAGATGGATCAGTTGGCTGGCCAAAAAAAATATGAAAAAAGAAACACTGCTAATACTAGCTTATTGGCTAGAAACTGTTTTAATTGCTAATGCAGGAAAGCTTATTATCTCAAATAAGCACACACGTGTCATTAACTCAAAGGAAAATATCTCAACTTTACCATTTTTTACCTCATAAAGTCATATTATACATTTGCTGAAATAATATCAAGGGACTTATGCAGATAATAGACAAAAAAATTAAAAGCTAAAACTGCCTCTATAGCATTTTTTTTTTTTTGAAGGAGAGGAAGCCACCCATAGTAAACATTACTTTCATACTGCTCTTAAGGGCTCCTGTCAAGCAATGTTAGGCTCTGGACACAGTCACTCTTCATTTTCTTTGTTACTACCAGTGAGAATTCAATGTATGGACCAAGGGGACAATACTTCCCTTAATCCCCTTTATAAAAGCAAGCCATATTCTCAACTCATGTAAATTGCTATATGCCCATTGAACACTTTGATCTACATTGGTTTGGGATTTGGTCCACAGACAAGCAAAGCTTTTATTAAATTCTTACACTTTTTTTTCCAAATTAGACATTAACACTTAAAAGGGAAAAATATATAAAATAAATATTTATAGAAGAAAAACCCTGGAAATATATTCCAGACTATTTCCGGGCTATTAGGTAAACACAATTAGTTTTATAAAATGCATGGTAATTTCCCAAGAGACCGGAATATATGCCTGTGTGTGGATTAAAAGTGCTTTAAAATTACTACATACCGGACATATTTACACATGCTATTAACGCTATAAGCACTTACTGTGCAGTAAAATACTGTGCAGTATACCTTCCCTTGGAGCACGTCTACATGTGCTCCCTGTTGGGAGCAATTCTGCTCCCAATGGGAGCAGCACAATACAGGGCTGCTTCTAACCTGGTTTGGCCCCCTGTAGCAGCCAAGGGAAACTCCAGGCTCCCCAAAGTACTTGCCCAGGGGCTGGCAGGGAGTTATGGGGCCAATCCTAATATGCCTCTGCCAGCTGTCTTTTGGCCCTGTGCACAGTGGGAAGGGTCCTGATGTGCATGGGGCTTGGAGGGATCTGCTGCTGCAGAACTTTCCCAGCCCCATGCCTATAGGGACAAGCCCTATACCCAGTGGTACTTCCCTGTGTAGCTGGGAAGCAGTCCCATTTCTGGAGCAGCTCCCAGACAGCCCCCTTCTGAGCTGGGATGCCCCACCCCGCCAGGGGCTGGCTTAGCGCTACCCCTGAAGCAGGGTAGCTTCTGTCTAGTCCTCGGCTGGGTGGGTAAGCAGAGAGCTACCCTGTTCCAGCATTGCTCAGTTCCTGGCTCCTGGGGGGACCCAGAATTGGGTATCACGACAACTGGAGGAGTTTGCCATCCCTTGTGGCTCCCTCACACTGGGGCTGACTGGGAGAAAACTGGTCAGCATCTACATATGCACTACCATGCAGTTAATTTACTACCTGTGCAGTAGACTTAGTTACTGTACAGTAAATGGTGTGGACATGTAGATGATGATGCTTTACTGCACACTAGATTAGTCTACTGCAATGTATATCATCTCCTGCAGACACAAACACTTAGAGCTTAGAAAGTCTTTGGTGTTGATTACTGAGACCAGTATGGGGGAAAAATGTTGTATAAACTACTTTGCTGCTTATGCAGATATTTAGAGTATCTTGACTACCTTGCAAAATTATAGAAATTCAATTAGTCAATTTCAGTCATTAAAATTGTCCTCCATCTTTGTAGAAAACCAGGTAGTTTGTAGAGGTTTTTTTTTGCTTCTATGATTTCTGTCATCTTTGCTCTTTAATTTGCTCTTCCCCCATTGTGGCCTTGACCCATTGAGTCTTTACCCATTGTGGTCACATACATACAACATGTGTAAACTATAAAATAATTTTTGATGAAACTGAATATTGCAGTGGCACAATACATATTTTATTTTTAGGTATCAAGGAATTCATCCTCCTTCCCAAAGTCAAATAATCATAGGATTCTTTGTAGCCCTCCAAGGAATGATGAAACATCCATTTGAACCCACAGGACTGGGAGCAGGACTGGGACTTAGAAGGAAAATATTCTCAGATGCAGTGTTGTTGATTGGGGCACAAGTATTGTTGATGGAGGAATGACTAACAGAGTGGGAATAAAACACATTGGAGTAGGGGATAGAAAACTAAGGACAATAACATCCACAAGTGCAAACAGTTCTAAAGGAATCTTAGAAAATGATGAATAATTAATTTAGGATATGGCAGATTCAACTTCATTTATTTCAATTAGATATATTAATAAAATTAGAAATAGGAGGATGTACTCTAAAGAAAACATGGGGACTCTTTTAACCTCTTAGAGGATGGTTAGGCTTTTCAGAATCACAAAGAATCAGTCCCTCCTCTAACAAATAACAGGTTTTGTGCCTCAGGCAAAGGAGAAGAGAGGGATGAACTAGGGAATGGATTGATTACAAGAACATTTTTGCAGGGCGATGAGGAGGTTAATGTGCTTACAAAGCTGAAGAGAGAATTACTTCAGTCAAGATCAAGAAAAACAGGCTTAGGAGATTCTCCACTTGAGAGGCAAGCAAGAAAAAAAAGAGAAAAGCATAACAAGAGAAAAGGAAAAACAAGTTAGAGGAACTCATAATGCTGATTAAGAGGACCCTGAGGCAGGTATGGTGATTGCATGTGGAGTCTCAAGGCCCTGTTATTTTGGGTGGCTCCACGAGCTTTTAACACGAGGATGGTTTGCACATTAAAACCTGAAACTAGTTTTAAGCATTTGTTAGGTGGCTCAAAGTTATACCCCTCCAGGCCAGGATTCTCTCTGATCTGTGTTACCCAGCTCAGTTACAATAAGCCATTTTAGGCTGCACCTTACTATAAGGACCCTTAATGTAAACACCTGCTCCACCTGCCCCTGCTGGCCCAGATCAGGCTCCCTGCTTCCCTCTGCCTCCCCCCCCCCCCCCCCCCCTTTGGGCGGTACAAGGTTTCTTTCCGGGGTGACGGGGCAGGGAAGAGTTAAACTGCCTGCCTGGCTGCCCCTGCTTCTGCTGCTAATCTCTGGGTGGGCTCAGTCTGGAAAGAGCAGCATCCCAGCAGGGGTGGGGAGGTGGATAGACAGGTTAACCCTTTCCTGCCTGCTCCCCAGGGCAGACAGCACAGGTGCCTGCAAGTAAGTAGGGGGAGGGGTGGGAGGGTAACCCTGAGGAGAAGGGGGAGGGGAGATGATGGGCCAGGGAAGCCCCAGAGGGTAAAGGGGGAAGCCCAGAATGGGAGGGTAGGGGATTATTACCTTTCAGTCCACCATGTTAGGTGCTTTGTTAGTCATGCTATTACATGTGTGGGTGCCTTTAAGAGTATTATGTAAAAGTTGTTACATTTGCTGCGGGTTGTAGGAGGGAACAGCGGAACAGTAGGCTCTCTGAATGAGCAAGCTTTATCATTTTATAAATTTAACTCTTTGGTCTTTTGAGAATGACACATTATGGGTCTTGTACCAGTTATCAAGATTAAGACAAGGTTGTTCTTAACTATAAGCAAATTTACCAAACCCCAACAGTTACAGTTCTAAAATAAACAGCCAAAATAAGCTTACGGGTTACAATTCTATTACTGTAGTTAGTCAAAAGCAATACAACATACTCACTATCCCAAGATTTAACGAATGTGGGATCACTGCATGGGCAGTCTGCGAGGTCTTGTCCAGGTTCCTGACTCCTTCATCTGCGTTCTGAATCTTGGACCAGCGACTGGATCATTCAGGAGTAGTTTCTAGAGGATGCATTCTCTCACCTCTTTTTATATACCAGATAGCTTGCATTTCATAATGCATCAAATTATTTTAAGCTTTCCTCCTAATGCAACTTGCTAATTTGTCTTCTGTTTGCCAAATATTGTTACCCTTAACTAGAATTTTTTATTCTGAGGTAATCTTGTCATTCTTAGCTGGGGATAGTTTTTCTCTGGCTGTTCCTCTTGTGCCCAGGGCATATTTATTCAGTTTAATTAGCCAACTTCCTGATTCATTTTAAGTCAGGGACAGTATTTTTCTGTCTGCTCCTTTTTCACCAGGTGCAAGTCTCAACCACAATTCAAGCTAAGCAGGCAGCTTCAGGTAAGCATAAAGGTCAAACCCCAGGCCTGAAAGAATTTGGGTTTCAACACCAGCTGGCCAAACGTGAGCTAGCACTAACTCCAAAACTCCAATCAGCATTTGTGCCTCGCAACGTAAGGTGTCACAAGGCCCTCGGACTCTTTGTTAAATAGTATTAAACACGGAAACTTGCAATATTTTCTGTATCTTGAGTGTTCAGTGGGAGAACAGTCAGACAAGGTTCTTTGGGTGAATCTGATATCTTTTATTAGACCAACTTAAATAGTTGGAAAACAATTATTAAGCAAGCTTTCGAGTTCATAAACCCTTTGTCAGGCTAAGGAAGTTTCTGCAGCTGCTGTGTGCTCTTCCTGGATGGAATGAAAAGTAAAGAAGTCAGCGGCTGGGCTGGTATACATACAAGACAGGCAGTCAGCAAAAATGTAGATTGAGGAGTCAATAGATGAGAGACAGGCTGGGGGGAAGTGGGGGAAGAGAAGGGGATGAATAGTGGAAAGATACCTGGGGAGTCGGATGTCAGGCAGGTTATAATGTGTCATAAATCCAATATCTATATTTTGTCCGTGATTTTTAGTATCTAGGAGGTTGATGAAGTGGAGTTCATAGGCTTGTCTCTGGGAAGTGTTTTGTAAGTTTTCTTTGACGATCAGGACTGAGAGGTTGGAGAGAGAGTGGTTTTCTTTTGAGAAATGTGCCCCTGCAAGTAATTGAGTATTTCTGTCTTTGATAGATTTCCGGTGTGCGTTCATTCTGGTGCGCAGTTGTTATTTGGTCTCACTTACGTATTTTCCATCAGGGCATTTGGTGCATTGGATGAGGCATATTCCATTCTGGAGGTGCAGCTGTAAGATCTGGGAATGCTGAAGGCTCTGTTGTGGGGTGTAATAAATGTGGGGGTGGTGGGCATGCGTTGGCAAGTTTTGCATTTTCTGTCATGGCATGGTCTAGATCCATTTTGTGTGTTCTGGGACTGAGGAAGTTTGCTTCTGATGATGAGGTTAGTGAGGTTCGGTGCTTATTTGAAGGCTAGAATGGATAGCTCTGGGAAGATCTTTTTAAGTATAGGGTCTCTTTCTAGTATGGCTTGCAATTGTTTGAGAATTTTCTGTAGGGTTCAAGGGAGGTTATATGTCATAAGCAGCAGTGTGTGATTTGTGCAGGTTTTGCTTCTGTACTGCCACAGTTCTTCACGTGGTATCCAGGTGGCTCTTTCAAACGTGTGATTTACATCTCTACAGGAGTGTCCTTGCTGGGTGAAAGCCTTTTTAAGATTGGTGAGGTGGCAATCCCAGGTGGTCTCTTCAGTACAAATGTGGTGGTATTTGAGGGCTTGGCTGTATGGCACAGCTTTTTTGTTGTGTAAAGGGTGATTGCTGGTTCTGTGCAGATATGTATGTTGGTCTGTGGGTTTCTTGTATAACGTGGTCTGTATTTTATCATTCTGGATACTGATCATTATGTCTAAAAAGGAGATGTTGGTGATGGAGTATTCTAGAGAAAGTTAGATGGAGGGATGGTGATTGTTGAATTTCTGATGGAACTCAATCAGCGATTGTAGGTTTTCAATCCAAATGATGAAGACATCATCACAGTGGGAGTAGATTCTCTTTCAGTTTCTGGAGGTAGGAGGATTTAGATATAGCCGTCATCCAGGAAACAAGACAGACATAATGTTCTGAAAGCTCAGAGCATCCAGTCTTTCTGTGTATAATAGTTCTTATCGGCTAGAGATACTGTTTTATACTATTTGATCTCAATATAGCAGGTACTAGAACTTCATCCAGAAAGAGTTTTTAATGGACTTCAGGTGTCTGACCCATTATGTGTCACATCCAATCTATGGCCCCCAGTATCATGAAAAGGGGAAAGAACTTCTTTCCTTCTTTCTTGTTAGTTCACAAGAATGTTATAGGTATGTTTTTTTTATTTTTTGCTCTGGGAGAAAAATCCTAAACAACTACACACTCATGGCTTTTCGTGGGAGAGCAGTGACTCTCCAGGGAGAAATTTAATATATCTATGTGGTCTTAGACTGCAAGGAAATTATTGCAACACATACAGTCCCCTTACTCACTCTGCAGCTGTTTCCAGTCTTTAAGGGGAAGATGGAAACAATTCATTGAAATGAAGTAGGATTTATGTGTAATTTGTGGACCGAATTCAAAATGAGGTCCTGGACACCATGATTTAGCTATGATCTAATCCTGGAAGCATCAGTTCTGTAGAGACCTTGGTCTTATTAATAATATTTTTCAGTGGGCTTCTCTACACAAGGTGCTATGTCACCATAGTGATGAGCTACAGTGATGTAGCATCAGCAGGCATGAACGGTGACACCGACACTACTGTGTAGTAGGGTCAGAAATGACCCATGCACCACTGGACTGCACAATAACAGCAGTTACTTCACAGTCATTTAGTACAAGCTAAAGCCAAGTACTAAATGTCTGTGCAGTAACAACTGTGCAGTCAGGGGCGTGTGTAGACAGGCCCACTTATCTCTGCCTCCTTCTAGAAACACCTCCAGTTTGACAGCAATAATGCAACTGAGGAGGTGTAACTGGGGCAGCTAGACTGGGCATCACCTTTGAGTACGGGGAGAACAAAATAGTAACCATTGCAGCAGTGCCTGAACGAGCCAGTTATCTGCACCATAGCAGTTGGCACTACCCTAGGCATGGAGCTGCTAAGCCTCTTCTTGACAGGGTTGACCAGCTCAGTGCCTATGTAACACTTAAACATAGATGGGGTCCAGGTCCAGGACCTAGATGTTCCTCTACGTTGTTCACCCAAGAGTCTCAGTCTGGAAGGGTTTATCAGATCACATGGAATAGACCAGGTTCCACACATAATGCAGCATTGGTTGGCACTTTTAAAAAGAAAGGGGATGCTGCCATCACTGTATAATCTAATATTTCAGTAGAGTTAATGGTTGTTGAATTGTAACATACATAAACTATGGAATTGTAACATACATAAACTATGAAGCAGGAGCTGGAAGTCATTTTCCCACCCCTTACCCCTGACACATACATGCGTGTGCACACATACATTTTAACCACAAGATTAATCACTCTTATACTTGTTCTCTAGCTTTCTGGCTCAGTGACTCTAATTCATTCTTGTAGTTTCAACAGGAGGGGTTAAAAGTGCTGCCTAGCATGTAGCCCAATGGTAAAGCCATTTCACTGAGAAGAGGGTTTGAACTCCATTAGGCAGAGGAGGGAGTCCTGCATATCCTGAGTGGATGCTTTAATTGGTATATTTTGGGATAAGATGCAAGTGGTGCTATTATTTTAAAAGAAGAGGGTTTTTTCCCTGCTTCTTTATTAGAATGGGCCTAGTTGTCTGTCTTCAGGAAAGGATTCTGTGCTGTGAATACTAAGTACAGGATAGCATGACCCCCACTGAGTAGGGCACCTGAACCTCTCCAGGGTAAGAGATAATCACATACTCAGATTTTACCTTTTCTGGTTGTGGGTAACTCCCCACTCTGTGCTCTCATCATTCTTTGATGCTAGCTATTCCCTTTTTGTATTACATCCTTACAAGTTTCAGAATGGCCACAGGGGCACTTTAGCTAAACCTCGTCAAGTGAACTTTAGATATAGCATCCCGCAACCATTTTGAAATGCTCAGGGTTTTAATATACATTTTGGTGAGCCATTTTAATTAGAATGGCTATTTGAGAACTGCTCTAATTAACCCCTGACCCCCCCACTCACACATCCCTTAGAATGTGTATAGACAGCACAAATGCCTAAAACACATTATGCATTTTTTTACATTATGGGCATCTAAATACATGCTCTGAGGTGGGGATATGGGGGAGGTGTTTTATTTAAAGTGGCTCCCAGAGCCACTTTAATTATAGCACTCACATCATAATGTGTATTCAGTGTCCTGAACTTCAAAATGGTGGTGGGGGTGCTTTAACTAAAGCTTGTTCAGTGAGCTTTAACTAAAGCACCCCTATCGCTATTTTGAAATGCAGGGACATAGAATATATGGTATGCAGAGGCTGATTCACAGCAGATTAGATTAACTGAGCGGCAGAGTTCTATCATGTGTATGGATGCCCTATAAGCTTAAGAGGCTTACCCAAGGTCATGTCCTCAAGAATGCAAAAGGAACTGAACCAGGGTCTCTTAAATCCAAAGTACGTTCCTCCTTTGTACTGGGCTATTAGTTTGAAGTCAACATTTTTGTTCTAGGTTATTTTTCTTTTCATGCTATTTCCCATTCTATTTTCTATCAATATTTGTAATGCATAACGTGATTGATATGTGAGCAAGGTTTGCCTCAAGAAATGAGACAAGTAGCTTTATGTATTAGCAATGCTTGTAAACTATCTTGAAAATATAGAGGAAATGACTGTCAACTTTGAAAACAGTATTGCTAAACATAATTCACTGTCTTGGTATGCTTTAAAAAAAGAGAACTTTTATTCCTTTGGTCAATTTATTTAAATGTCACCTGCACAGGAAATAGGAGAAGTCTTAAGTTATGTTGGACTGAAAACAAGGTTCTCCTCTTTATATTTCCATACTACAAGTACCACCTTAATGGCATTCCAAGTCTTTCAGAGAAACATAAAACAAGTCCTTGAACTATACTTCATTTTTCCTATGCTTTAGCTACTAAACTATTCTCCTGTTGGGTTAACAAGTTTCTGATGAACTACTAACTGCAAAAGTTCATTATTTTTACTATTAGAGAGGCTTATAGCATAGCACCAAAATCACAGAATGAACTTCAAATGACAAAGCTCCAAATTTTCCTTTATTAAATTTAATATAAATGTGTGCAGAGATCAATAGCAAGAAAAGCTTACATTGTTCCACCTCTGTAATATTACCATTATAGTTCTATTATTAGAACTCCTATTTCGGAGTACTAAATGGCTAATATCCTGATTTCTTAATGTTTACATGCTGTATTTATTCTTTGATGCCTCTGTGAAGGAAATCAGTTACAACACAATCTTTGGAAGCTTGCTGTCCTTAACTGCTTGAGATGGCAAAAATCTTATTTTCTTTCTTACATCTACCTTATAGTTACCCTTCTTGGTGTATTATGGAGGGCTTGTATATTTAGAACACTGCTGAGCAATCAACCTTTATTTATTTACAACAACCTTTTCAAAGTGTTTATAATTGGCTAAGAAGTATTTAATGTGTCAATTTTTTGTAACTATGAATATAATTTTCATGGACATTTGAAGTAATTGATATGAAGGACAGCTCATGAAAATCTAAATGCTCTTGTGAAGACTCAGTTGGCAGAATCCTAGGGTTGGTTGGGAACTACATTTTTAATATGTAGGATAATCAGCAAATACAATGTTTTATATTTTATATGAAAGATGGAACAAATATAAAGTACAAATTAATTTCATAACAGAAAATCCAAACCTACTATTATATGAAGGTTTAACATGGATAATAGTAACATTACCAAAATGTTGTTTCAAAATCAACATATTTGAGTGAGACACTTCACTTTTGACAAACCAGAATTTTCCAACGGGAGAAAGAAATAACAGAAATGTTGTGAGCAGCTCTAATTACATTTCAAAACACTTACTGACAGATGCTGTTGCTCTATGGTTGTGGCTTTTCCTGTCTTTCCCATTTTTCCTGACAATGTTTCCAACTCCCGGATTTTTTTCCTTGACAACTGTAGTAGGGCTGATGGCCCTCTTCCCTGTAGCAGTTCTTCAGGATGGCATCAGTACTAGATCATCCCTCTAATGAGCTATGTCAGTACATATTCATATGTGCACGTGCATGCGTGTGCACGCGCTCCCCCCAGTTGGTTTATAAGGCAGTTTTCATTATTAAATGATTTCCATTTTTTTTATTATGTGATCAAGATCAAAATTCAGACAGCTAAATCATGCTTAGGCCAATGATGAGGAATACACTATCTCCATGAAAAGCCATTTTCTTCTTTTACAATGGTTGTTTCTCCTTACTGATAATTTACTGTAAACACTGGGTTTTTGTCATGGTTTTATTCTTCTCAAACAAAAAACATGAAGCCAGAGTATAAAGGGCTACAAGAAAAAATATTTCAGGTTTAATCTATTAATTCACATGCAACTATGCTTATTATATAACTATTCAAATTGATACAAATAAAAGATTGTTTTCACTATGATTTGATGAGGAACAAAAACAGTTTCAGAAGGGTCACAGTAAAGTATGTTAAGAGAGTATAAATCTGGTCAGACCAAATCAAGGTGTGGGTGTAGTAAATGTGTATTAAAGTTTTATTTTCACTATTCATGTAGTTCTGTGTGAATATTATACCTTTCCTCCCATAAATAGTTTCACTCTCAGCATTTCCATGCAGCATCATGCAGATTTATTGGAATATTTCCTGAATGAAAATGCTTACTTATGTCATTAACGAAAATGAAGTTGTGACAAACTAAGGTACTTCTGATATGGATCATTGTGCTAATGATCAATATCTGCAGTCTTGTAGGGCTTACCATTCTTACAAAAGAGATTTATAAATGCCAATTACAATCTATTTAGGTGTCACTTCAAGTTAGTGCACTGAAAATTCATTGATATTAGCTGTTTCAGATATTTTAATGTAAGATGCCTAATAGATCAGTTTCACAGAGAAAATTCCTGAGTGATTTAGCATGCATATAGAATAAGATGTTTAATATTATGTATGCAGCATAGTATGCTAAACACTATATCTGTCTATTCCTACTCCAAATTCAACAGCAATGTATATAGAATGTTATGGGATGTGGAGGGTGCAGTTCATATAGTTGACTTCATATGCCACATTTTGTTCAGAGACAGCAAAGGGTGTAAGTTTTCTAAGGGTAAAGATATTTCTCTTTTCAGAGGTCTAATTAGCATGCTTTAGGTCTTCGGCAAAAGAAAGTCCTCTTATGACAAAAGCTTATTATCAGCCTAGGTACCAGAGACATCTGTGACAGTGAGTTTAGCTACTGCAGAAAATCTACTGATAAATGACTTCATAGGATGCTTTCAAAGACAATCCCTATGTACTTGACTGATTAATGAATTTTATAAGCCAAAAAAAAATGCTTCTGCAAGGTCATGCTGTGACATTATTTTCCCGTTGTTACGATAGATGTAAAATAACACTATGTCAACACAACTACCTAGAGTAGATATGTTAATAATAGTGGGGCATATTGCTTCCAAATTTATATTTTTGTTACCAGTAACAGTAATGTGCTATCATTATACATGAACATAAAAAGAGACATTTCCTAATTTGCCCTTTACTATGAGCACTTTAGGTACAATTCGCAAAGAGGCTTGGGCAGAGATACTGAACATTTCTGCACTTAAATATTAGTTGACCGCTTTCAGGAATGGAATTCACAAGAAAGCCCAAGCTAGACACCTAAATTTTCTAGAGTTTAAATGGCATCTATGCAAGTTAGATGATGCTCAGTACTGTAAGCAGGGGAAGATCTAACACAGCTAATAGAAAACATATCTAAAATCCCAAATGTCTCCTAGAGTTGGGCACCAATTTGCAGCTGGTGTTCACAAACCTACACTTAGACTAAAAGGACATTATTGTTTCGTTGTACAAAATCAACTGGCACTTTCAAAGCATGATCAGTGATGATGCCTGCCTTTTATGTAATAGTCTACTTGTTAGGATACTTGCCTGGGCAGTTGGAGGCCTAGGTTATAGGCCCTTCTCTGCCTGAGAGTTTCTAACATATATTTTTAACTTCCTAGGAGGGTGCCCTAACCTCTAGGCTACAGGCTAAGCTAAATTAGGGGTACTCCCCATCTCTTCTAATGAAGCTGTGCCACTATGCGGAAAGGCATGATAAGATGGCTCAGAAAAAGGACAATCTGAGGTGGGAAGAGGACTTCTATATTCTGCTTCCAGATCCCACTGCTATTTAGGAGCATGCTGTGGATACTTGTCCTGGGCTGAGCCCCTCAAATGATTTAGTCACAGGTTTGCTTAGTTTACAAATTCCAAACAGGCTTAGGTGTGCGCTAAGCACCAAGGCATTTTTACCTGGGCTTTGGGATGGGGGCAATTTAATTAGAGTGGCTCTCAGGAGCCACTCTAATTAAAACATTCACAGAGTCTCATATATTCAGCATCCTGCTTTTCAAAATGGTGGTGCGGGCACGTTAAAGCTCATTCAAGGAGATTTAGTTAAAGCTCTTGGGTGTGGAGAGCGGGGTGGGGGGCATGCTTTAATTAGAGCGGCTCTGAGTTGAGAGCCCCTCTAAAGCACTCAGAGCATCTTGTGTATCAGTGTCCCCACACTTAAAAATGGCAGTGGGTGCACTTTAAAGCTCATTGAATGAGGTTTAGTTAAAGGGCCCCTGCCGCCATTTTTAAGTGCAGGGATGCGGATACATGAGATAGTGGAGCCTGCTGGCGTATGGTAATTACCACACTCCAGCAGACTCAATTAATCGAGTCATCTTCAATACACTGTACTTATAGAGAATTGGAGCAGTCTCACTGCTCATGCATAGGTGCCCTAAATATCTAGGGACATAAGTATGTTAGGTCAGTTTTCTGTGGATTACTGTCTCAATGACAGTACTTAAACTATTCCCATGTCCTATGTTAGGTGTTTTGGTTCTTTTGCATCTCTTATAAAGGAATTTATATGTAAAGATAAAAACGATCCTATTCATAGATAAATGAGGGTGTGTACTGGCATTATGTTTAAACCTAACCACTAACCAGGGTTACGTTGATCCAAATGCCCACCTCCATAAGCATTCGGAGGGTTTATTTCAGCTAAAAAATGTAAGGGGAATAAACGGGCTACATGGAATTTATTTAATAGGACTGTTACCACCTTCTTTGACCTCCGCCTTCTCCCCCACGCGTGCACACACACACACTGCTCAAGAGGAAAAGTGGACATCTTGTTTCTATAAGAACCTTGAGAGACAGCAGACAGTTGAATATAAACTAGAGCATCTTGAAGGTTGCTCTAACTTATGCTACAGCAGTGATTTTCCTTTCTAAAGACCTTAAGTCTTCAAGATAGATGGAGGTGTGCATTGAAATGAAGCATAGTAGAATTGAATAGCTGTTTATATCAACTTTAAACAAGTTTCAAGAGAATGTTCTGCCTGTAAATAGCTATTTTAATTAAAACAACATTGTACTGAGCAGCAAAGATCAATTCATGTATAAATATCCAATACAAAGTAACTGATAAAAGTTATTTGAATAAACTCGGCATGCACTATTCGAATTACCTTATGCAGAGTGCTGCCATTAAATTTTGAATTCCCATGGTTTTACTGGTGTTGCAGCTTAGGTTTTTATGTGCTTATGTATTAGAACTGGTTAGAAAATTTATCCCTCTGACTTGTTATTGAAGCTAATATTGCAAAGGTAAGGAAAAAAAAGGAGGGGCGAAGGGGGTCCCCAACTTTGGTCCCCAAATTTGGTTTCCCGAATTTTTGTATTCATACAAATCTAAAATTTTCTTGAAAATGGGTGTTGTGGATGACTTTTGGTGAGGCTACACATTTTGTAGTTCATTTGATCTTCAGGTGCTGAAACCATGAAAAAAGTAAATATGTTTTCACAGATGATTTCCTGGGTTTTATTCTATTTTCAGAGGGGAGTGTTTTTTGTGATCTCTTTTATTAGACCAATTTCAGGAAAGAAGCAAAACTAAATGAAGAAACTAACCAAAAAAAACCCCCGACCCTTGCCTCATTCATTTTCTGGACCATCACAGCTACAACAAGAAGCCAACCCAAGTATTCTCTCTTAAGAGATCAGTTGTATAAATTAGACACAGGCCTGTTCAGAGTCCTAAATATCTGGCGGCTATTTGTATGAAAACCTTCATTTAAATAATGAGTTCTGAAGATGCAGAAAAATCTCATAGAGCATTAAAGGAATCTGTGGTTTTCCCCCCTGCTCCCTCCCTTTGTCCTCTACCATAGTATTGTTTTCCTTGTCATGATGTAACCTTTAGATTTGAAACATTTAGAGTTAGAGATTGTCTTGTTCTGTGTATGCAGCACCTAGTACAATTCTAACTATTCTTCTGGATGCTGCCTTACTATAAATATTCAGTATTAAATTAAAGTACTTTTTTACAGTAGTAAAAATAATTTAAAAAAAGACTTTTCTGTGTAAGGATCCCTCTCCTTGGCTACAGTCAAAATAGAGAAGACTCTCTGTTTAACTACCATGACACCAATTCATATTCCTTCCCTCTGTGTGGAAGTCTAAGAGGTACTTCCTAACTTAATTCAGGTTGTTTTTCAATCTTTATTAATTGTATTGGCTTGCTTTAAAAAGGACTTAGCCCTGCTTGTTTTCAGATTCACTTAAAACATATTGAGGAACAAAGAACTGACTATACTGAATAGTGGCATGATCTCTCATGTAAGTCTGCATTTTGAAATAGTGTTCTGTGAGCTAGATGCCAGAACTGCTTGGTGAAATTCTATAGCCAATTTTATGTAGCAAATCAGTCTTGATGATCATGTTGCTTAAAACCAATGGAAATGGCATAGTGAAAGCCATCTCCATAGTACATTTATTTAGGACTGCATAAACCACCTGAAAACATACTATGAGGAGAAGTTTTATTTTGATGGAGAAGAAATTGTGTAATCTAATATTAGAGTTACTTCTCACTATAAACTACAAGATAAATTGATTTTTATTTTTTTTTTGTTTTTATAATTAGGAGTAGTCTTATATTTATGAAATTGTGTTCATGGAGGACGGGGAATTCTATACCTCAAACACTGTACAATATGAGCACTTAGGCATGTCTATGATATTCTGTATGACCTTGCACTCCTCACATATGTATTTTGTTTCCTCCTTCTTCAGGTACCAGTTCAGGAACTAGGGTAAAAAGAAATGGCATCTTTTAATATGCTCCCCTTGCCAAATAAAAGCTGAAGAACGTGATATGATTCTTAAATTCTTAGCTCATAACTGGTAGCAGAATTCAAACATCTGCTTAAAACCTTGCTTAGACAACTGTTGTGTGTTACTGTTCTCTTATGCGATCATCCCATTCTACCATATTTAGCACTTTTTGTCTCGCCAATTGTATATGAGTATGTATTGTACAGTCATTACATTTGGATCAAACTAGTGAGAGTTAGGTTGATCTAAATGTCCATGCGTGAAGGCATTCAGAGGGCTTCAATCAGGAAAAAATTGCACACCTGATCTAAATTAGCGCACCTGAGTGCTAACTTAGATTGGGTTTGAGCTAACCTGATTTTGGAAACCTGATCTCTCAAATGCCTGAATGTATTCACAGCATAATTTCAGGGCTGGAAAAGCCCAACTGCTTGACTCAGTCCTGGGGCTGTGGTAATTCCACCTTCCTGATCCTAATCGCACTATTTTTAGCCCCTCAACACTCCTGTACAGACCCACCAGACCCTTCTGATCCCACTTGCCCCTCCCATCACCCTGAGCTACTTACACGGGTTTCCCCACGTGGCTCCTGGCAGCAGTGAATGCTTGAACTTGCAAGTCCTAGAAGCAGTGAACTGCTGCATGCATCCACTGGTTTAGGAATAGGTGGCCTAACCTAGACTGGGTGCAGTGAATGCTTGTTTGCACCCAGTGTCTGTTCTGACTTGCTTCAAGATTTATACGACTAGAAAAAAAGGCTGAGAAAGGATCTCAATGAGTCGTAGGCTGTGTGTCCAGATAAGCAGTGGTGTGTATTATGTGGTGCCACAGACCCATTTGCAGTGCTACACTCCGAACGTGCAGGTGTTTCCTGTGTTGTTACCTTGCAGTGTTGTGGGGAGGAGATCCCAGAGTCAAAAAAACCTAAGCCAGAAAAAAAGCAGGGTGGTGCATGTGGTAGCTGCGTGCATCACCCAAAATTGGAGCTTGGCCAGTGGGAGTCGCACTCCAACTGCCAGCCAGGCTCCCAGCTGCAGGAGTGCCATGGTTGCTGGGGCCAGCACAGTTGCCAGCCCCAGCCTCCCCTACCCCACCTGGGGTAACCTGCCACACAGCAGAGCACACGTGGCATAAGCATTCCCTTGAGACAAGTAGCAGCGGCACAAGGTGTGTCACTGTTGCTTGTCCCTGGGGAAACAAACATCCACGCTCGTCTGGATGCAGCCATATAGTTTAATCCTTTTCTCATAACCAGATCATACCTATTTAAAATATTCCAGCCAAGTGTTTGTTTAACCTATTCTTAAAAAAATAAATAAAGGATTGGGATTTAAATTTCTCAGTGTAATCTATTCCAAAGCTTAGCCATCCTCATAATTAGAAAATTCTTCCTAATAGCTAAACTAAATATCCATCCTTTGGTGCAGTTTAAGAAATTATTTCTTGTTCTGTCTCCTGCAGCAAAAAAAAAAAAGAATAGTATTTTACTATCCTAAGAGCTAAGACTGTTCTTAGTTCTCTGTTCTGTTTCTGTGTCTTGCCCAATGAGACAAGTTGAATGAGTAAGAATTGCTTGAAACTGCAGAATTAAAGACTCTGAGATGTAACTGTTTCCTTTGCAAGTTTTCAGTACTTTTCCTTTAGTATAACATTAGTCTATCTAATAGGTAAAATGATCTTGTGCTTGTTTTGCAATTTAGTAAACTGAGACACTGTGAATTAAAATGATTTGACTACAGAGACACAGTAAGTGGATATTATTAACCAAGGACCAGAAGTTTTGAATCCTGACTCCTATTTCTGAGTTCTAAGCATTAGGTACTACTGCCTTTCTGGTGCTGCTTTATTCAACTCTATTAATTTGTTCAGAGTTCAGCAGCTTCATGGACTTTTTCCAGTGTAAACCATTATAGATCATGTTCAGTGGAATATTGATTACCCAGATACAATGAAGTAATACAAATTGCGTCAGTGTAGTCAAGTAACTAGAGCAAGGGACTCCAAGCCTTTTGTCACCGTGCTGTTGTTGGCTCGCTGTATAATAACCTTTGGCAAGTCATGTATCCCTCTGTAAAACAAACATGACTCCTAGAGATTAGTTTTGTGAAGATGGATTGCTTGTAAAGCAGTGAAAAACCATGAATGCCAAGGAAGTTAAAATATATATATATTGTTGACAGGTTAGCATCAGTATGAATGAATTTTCAGATGAGTATGGGGGCTTTTAATAGAAATGACACCAATTGGGAAATAATGCCTCATTTTGGGACAATAAAGTCTAGCTTATCAGGTATTGAATTCCTGGCTTGAAGTCATTTCCCAGTTGCTTTTACAATTTTTTAGCCTGTTATATTACGGCTTTGTGTCTTACCATGCATCATCTGTTTAACCAGCATATCATGTGCCTCACATGTGCCTTAACAGCAGCTTAGCTCTGACATTCTTAATTAGGTCTGTTTTCATCCCCAAGGACCACATTTCAACCATTTGATACATGCATCTCTCTATTATCAATTGTTATTTAAACCCTTCAAACTCTCAAGAAAAACTCACTTTCTGAGACCTAAAAAACAGTCTGAGTAAGAGTTTTCTTTTGAATTCACCCTAAGGCTGAGCTATATTTCACAGCTGGTTTTATTGATTTTATTGTAAGGCACCTTAGGATACTTGCATAATAAAGTACAATATATATGGTTATTGTATAGTATTAAAAAAAATAGTGCCAGAGGCACCACTCTTTGTCTGTGTTTCCCACTCTTCCCCCCCAACCCCTCCTTTTACAAAAAAAAAATTTAAGTATGGCTAGGTAGCAAATACCATCTTCAACACATGCATCAGATGGGCACAGGTGAACATGGGGGATTGCAGATCACAGATCAAGCACAAATTCCAGTAGCCTTAGGGTAGGTTGGGAAAAGGAATCCATTAGAGATTGAGTGAGAGTATGCAGCACAGACTTACAAAATGTTTTTATGCTCATTGCTCTCCATTTTATCTCCTCTCCTTCTGTTTCTGCATTTTTCTTCATTCATCTATTGGTAGTTTTACTGTGTGGAATACTAATAAGACAGTACTTTAACAAAATCTCAGTAGTCTTGTGACAACCTGGGTTATTCCATTACAAATTCTGACCCTGACATTGAAAGGCTAAAAATCAAAACCAGCTTTATTACAGTGGGGTATAACATTGAAGAAAATCATATACGTATTTGGTATCACATGAGAACAATATAATTCAACATTTAACTAGGAGTTTTAAAGGAATCTTTAGATTTTTTTTCTAAATAAAGAACAATTCATTGAGACACTCTATCCTAATACATTCTTCATGCAACTCCTGTTGCCCTTAGCCATGTAGAGTATTAATGTGAATTATTTACATTATTATTACATTACCTGGTATTTTCCAAACTGATTTATAAACACCTTACCTAAACTTTTATAATATTTTTTATTGAAAACATTGGTTGTTAAGGTTCTAAATAGTTTACAAAATAATATGGAAATTCTTCATCTACTCTCCCTTTGAGCTATATTTGTGCTGGATGATTAAAACTGACTCCCAAAGCCAGATGTTTCATGCCTCTTTTATAGGAAGCACCTGGTGTGCTCAGGTGTTTCCACTGATGTGGGTAGGACTATAAAAGTGAATCCTCAACCCTTTTTTTTCAGGGAAGTCTATGGGAAGTTTTCTTAAGAGGAATGAACTATGATTGCACATAAGTCAACTCTATCTTGAAAGCATGATATGAGGGAAGTTCAAGAATTTAAGGAGAGAAACCTCTTCGTTGATAGACTGCTTTAGAGAAAGTAAAGTATTTAGAAAGAGTTCTCAGGGAAGGCCTGTAATTGAAAAATTGCTAGTATGTGTCAGCTTTTACCAAGAGTTGATGAATCTTTATATGTGCATTTATGCAAAGAGAACTCTGGTTTTCATAGTATTACTGATTCCAGTGATATTCACCCATTTTGAATAGAAGTTTTATCACTGGAATTAGTACTACTTCTGAAACTAGAATTAACTCTTCACAATACTTCATAGGTCTGATGTCTGCCTCCAGCTTTTCCTGAAATTCCCACATCCCATAAATTGCTTCCTCTTGGGGTGGTAGTGTTTTAGAAGTACTCCCATGCCTGTCTCTCTCTTTCATTTTGAGAACATCTGGGTGTACCTTGGTGATAGTCTGCCTCCCAATATTTGGTCATTCTAATTTCTTCCTGACCAGAAGCCAGAAGTGTATGTGAGGAAAATATAGCTTAATAAATCATAATCTCAGTGTTGGGTTGAAGTTCTGTTTTACAAATGGTTATAGGTTTTAGCATGGTTTTATTTTATTCAAAGTACCTTGCCTAGGTCTTGTATATCCTCCTCTTCTATGAATACATGTTCATGAGTTTCTTGTTAGAGTACACAAAACACCAATAAGCAGTTTTGTTTAAACACAAACTAAAAAAAAATTAAATATCCAATTCTTTTCCTTACTTAAAGTAAAGAAGCTAGTATTCATTTCCTGCTGCATCCTATTGTATCAATAAGCTATTGACCTGTCCTTACACTGATATAATTATTCCAGTATGGTGTTCCACAGACTACAGATACTATGGGATGAAGTTTGATGCTCACTCTATAGTGATTCAGTCAGGTTAGCAGTTGGGAGCACCAGGCCTAGAGCAATAAAACATACAGTTGCTGATACTAATAATACAGCCACTTTGCATAGAGTAAGTAGCTTCCCTCCATTGCACTGCTATGGCTTAGTATTTGTATGGGAGAAGAATAATGATCTAAACTGATATTTGTTTAGGAAACAGCCGAATGTGTTTTCATCTAAACAGTGCTGTGAATTTTTTAAATCTTTTACCTCAAAGTCAGCATAACTGGCAATATACTTATCCTTAGTCCTGTGGAGGACATGGGTTTGAGTTGGCCCAAACAGCAAAATCCCATATATAATGGATGTGGCGATATACTCCTGAGTACTTTGAGCCAGAGTAAACTGCTTCCAGCTGCAGCATCTATACATGCATCCAGGAAAGTACCAATTTGAGCTGGGGCAAAGCACCCCTGGGCCGCTAGGGGACATAGGGGCTGCCCTGGGCTCCAAATGGTGGCACTGAGCAGTGGAAGTGCTGCCTGGACCATAAGGGTTAGGCACAGGAGTCTGCCACTCAGCTGGCTGGGCTGACAAGGTACTATTTACACTTGCAGTCACCATCTACACATGTATTTAATTGCACGTAATTAGTCCCCTATAATATAGTACTGTCCCCAACAGTACTATTTTATGGTGAAATTAATTAGTTTACTGCGCCCTAATACTAGCACACATGTGACACTTTGCTGTGAAGCTAATTAGTCTACTTCACAGTGGACACATCTGTATGCATACTTTACTGCATAGTAGACTAATCTACTAAACAGCAAAGCATCGCCGTCTACATGTGTGCTGCAATTAGGGCACAACAGACTAATTTACTCTGGTGTAGGATAGTGCTGTCAGACACTATGATGGAGTTAATTATTACGCTTAAATGCATATGTAAATTATGACGTCAGGATTAGTTTGGCTCAAATTGTACCAGAGTTTATTCAGCCACATTATTGCACTTCTAGATGTACCTAGAAAAGTACATGTGTAAATATATCTACTGGTGCACCCAGATGAGCATAGACATCCAGTTTTGTGGCACTGCAGACCATCTGCAGCATCAAAAATGGCACATGCAAGCATTTGCCACACTGATTTGCAGTGTAATAGGTTCTTTTGACACCAAGATCTCCAGGTGTCAAAAAAACCCATGCCAGGAAAAAATCCGGTTGGCATATGTGGTGGCAGTGTGCACCACCTGATACCAGAAGCTGGCTAACCAAAGCCACACTCTGGCTGCCAGCCGAGCTCCACACACCTGGATCACTGCCACTGCACTGCTGGTGAGGGACAGAGGACCCAGGGTAAGGATGCTGGGGCCAGCCTTCCGTACACCACCTAGGGCAACTTGCCATGAGCCAGAGTATATGTGCAGGGGTTTTCCCCAGGCACAAGTAGAAACAGGACATAGATGTGCCACTACTGTATGTCCTTGCAGAAATGCATGTTCCCACTCTTGGGGATGTGCGTATTGAGTTTAAAAGAACTAAAAGTTTGCATGCATTCAAATCCAAATGATTGGTTTGGCCCATTAAAGAGAGAACTCCTTTGAGTAAATGATATCTGGGTTAGGATTCTGAGGCCACTCTTACGTTAGGGCAGAGCTACCTGAGCGCAGGACCCAGCCTGTGTGACCTAATGAATTTTATGGCCCCGCTTTAGGGGTACTGAAAAATAGGCTTTGATTTGGCTTATCTTTAATTTGTTTACAGCAGGCTCAGAAATAAAACTTCACCAAACACTTCCTCATGACCTCATTTTATACTTACGGTTCAATTTCTGTTTGTTCAAGGTTTGTGTTGCAATCAAAAATTTAGAGGATGACTATAATGCACAAATAAGATGATTCAGATTAGATTCTCGAATTGGATTCTATGACTATCCCTTGGGCCCATGTGTATATATAGGAGCTACAGTGGGATAATTTGTAAAAAGCCTATTTGGACTTGAGGGCTGGAAATACTCCTTATATTAAAGGAGGACTCCTAAACATAATCTATGTGACACAGCCATACCAAACAGAAATGACTAAAGAGCAACAAAACAGCACAAACCAATTTCTGAGAAATCATGAGAACCTGGTAATAAAACCCTTAAGAGTCACGAGTCTGCCTCGAAACACATATGGCAGGGTTCCCTGTGGAATCATGGCTTGCTCAGGTGCAATATTGTTTGAAGGACCTCTGCTGCCTTCTGAAGCAATACAAATGGCATAGTTTTGGCAGCTGGGATATGTGTCTCTGTCAGACAAACAAAATAAAACAGCACAGCTGTTAAGGTGGATGCAAATACAGTATGCCCATTGATGTGATAAAAGGCTAAGAGATATTTTTAAGCTATTTTATAAAACCTTAATGGGATTATAAGACCTCTATGAAATACAAATATATCCCTGTCTTTTAGACTATAGAAACTCCATCCCCTATCATGTAGGAAACATAAAGAAATCAAAATCAAGAGTGTGATTCTTGTATTTGGTCGGATGATGGCACCTCCATTATTCATTTGATAAATTTTCTAAAATCACTACTGTATGTACTTTCTCTTGTGTTCTTTTTCATTTTTAGGGAAAATTGCTTTTAAATACTTACCAAACCACTTCTTAATCTTCCTTTATATCCTTCCCTGATACTGTCTGTTGTAGGACTACAGAAATGTACTGGAGAGAGAGAGATGCTGGAGGCCCGAGACCACAATAACCATTACGTTTACCAAGATGGTCTGTAAACATTTACTATTTGCTATTTCATATTCTTCTGTAAACTCTTTAATGTAAAGGCTGTCTTTTTGTTCCTGTACAGCACTTAGTAGACTGGACACCTGATCCTTATCAAAGTGCTTAGGAAACCTAATGCAATCAGGACTTGTGGTAAAAGTAGTATCTTTTATTAGGCCAACTAAATTTTTGCAAAAAAAAAACTTTAGTTGGAAGCTTTTGGACACAAACACCCTTCATTAGGAAACCTAATTAATACAAACAACAATATTTTTCCTCTTGAAGAAGAAATTCTGTCTTTGGATAGAAAAAAATGTGTATTTGGAAAGGAGAGTTGTTAGCCTTTAAGCTAACAACTCTTTTTTAAAGTAATGTTCTGACTTATTCCATCCACACATTTGTAACTTTTCATGTAATATTTTTACCTGCATGCCAATATACCCAATTAGTTAAGTGTTCTTGTAATTGCCTCTACCATCTATGTTCACTCAGACACATATTACCAAAAACGTCTTCCCCTACACTAAATCAAGGCTGACTTAGCAAAAGTTGAAAGGTTGACTTGGCAAAATGTCTTTCTTGAATCTGTTAGCTCCCCTCTTTGCTTAGGGCTGACTTTATATATGTCTATTGATATACATATACACAAAGTTGTGGGGGGATGTGGGCACATTAGAAGGGAGCGGTAGGCTCCAGGCTGACCTTGACAGGTTACAGCGGTGGGCAGATGAGAATAGGATGG
>JAGPOW010001296.1:104338479-104360870 GCA_030014935.1 Caiman crocodilus
ACCCCGGTGCTCTTTCCTGCCAAGGCAGGGGGTCGGACTAGATGATCTGCCCAGGTCCCTTCCGACTCTAGATACTATGATACTATGATACTATAGTGGTGGTTTTCAACCTTTTCAGTCTTGAGACACTCTTTGAAAAATGCCAGTTCCTCATTTCCATTCATTTTTTGACTACAGAAAAATACTAGAGCAATTCTTCTGTTGCAAAGAACTCAGAGACCATGTTGAAAAAACATCCAGGGGTCAAAGAAAACCTCCACACTGCTCCCTTGCAGTATGGAGAGCAATGGAATGTGTGGTATCACACAGCCACACTCTTCTGGACACAGACAGAAAGGCCCCAACAGGTCAGTATGTTTCAACACTATGGATTCCTACATGAAAACCCTGGGTTCATCTTGTAAATCATGTTTGCATACTGAACAGTGTTAATGCTATGCAGCACCCTGTGGCATCCCTGAAAGGATCTCAAGGCATTCACCACACCAGAGTTGAGAGTCCCTGCATTTATAGGTACTGTATAGAACAAAATCTTGGAAAGGATTGTGCCTAAACGTTTAGTGAGAGGGAAAGGTTTTTTGGTGATATTTTTTACTGGAGTAAGGGTATAGTTGGGAGAGATGTTAGATAGGTTTTCAGATCTTGGAAAGATGTAGAAACAGCCTGCTTCTTTTCCAGATTTGAAGAATGGCATTGTAAATTTAAAAGCTTGTCTAATATCTTTTCACCAATATTCTTGCTCCTATAAAAGATATTGTCAAAAAAAAAAAAAACAACCAAAGAAACAAAAAGCGCCAAACCCTTGCTTCTTGCATAGTTCCTGGATCATCATATCTACAGCAACACTCTAATCCTAATACCACATGGAGGATATATATTTTAGCACCTAGCAGAAGAAGTCCTCAGGCTTGCATGTTGAGTACTGTTATATGAAAAATAAATATAAAATTGAAGATCAGATAAAGTCATTTTTGACTTCTTGAGAACAAGGTATAAGAAATAAGTTTCCTGGCAAAAGTTTCCTCTCACATAAGGCAACAACATTATGACTTAAGAGGTATTTCTGCCCTGGGATGAAGACCCACTGGAATAAAGTAGAGATACAGAAAAGATGGCGGTACTTGGATGACTCTGAGCCACATTCATTTTTGCATTTCAGAAAATGAAAGGAAAAAAAAAACAGAAATAAGAAGAGGTTAGAGAAACAGGGGTGACAGCCGCAGCTGAAAATGGAACTTGCCAACAGTGATGAAAAGAAAGAAAAAGCAGAGAAAGAGAAGAATAATGATGAGAAGGTGTGAGATTGGAGAAAGGAATGATGAGTATCTGAATAGAAAAGAAATCTGAACTAGTAAAGGCAAAAGAGGGCTGACAGAAGAAATATAGAGAAAAGAATGTGTGTTTAAAGAAAGAAAAGCAAGGAGGGTAAAGTGAAGGGAGGGCACATATCGAAATATATACAACAAAAATACAATGGCTTTGTATACAGTATTTGTATGAGGCAGTGTCTCTGAAAAAAACCAAGGATAGAGAGAAGCATAACAGCTTAAAACAACCTCTCAGAAGCAGTGGAAACCTGATAATGAAATTCTTAGGAGTATGAAACATACAGACTAGAAGCTCCCAGAGGAGCTATGGCTGGCTCACGCGCATAAAATGGAGAAGATTATAGTTGCATCTTTGATGCCCTGTCTGTACTGGCCAGGGAAGTTGTATTAGCACTTTTTAAAGAAACCATATTTAAACAGATCTTGCTAGAAAGGTGCTGCTTTGCTTTTTTACTAGTCAGCTGGAATGTAGGTTATAACCTGGCCTTTTTATAACCAGTCTAGCACATGTTTATGTTCCATCTAGACTGACAAGGAGAAGTGTGTTAATATTTTACCAAACCCTGCAAACCCAGGAACTGGCCCAGGATGCCAGCAAAGGAAATTCTCACTTTTATATAGGGGATGCTGAGGATTAAGGTCACAAGCCAATAGGTTAAGGAGAAAGAGACAGGCACAAGTGAATAAACATCAACATTAAGTTATATACAAATAGGATCTAGGTAACAGGTAATAAACAGTGACACTACCGTGAAATCACCCACAAACGTGGACTATACAGAGAGCATTAATACTGTGATAGATACACTTGAGAAACCTTAAACCTTCCCATAACTTCAGAGAGACTCCTAATCAGCCGCTGGTCCTAAAAACGTGTAATTGCCATGTGCCAGAAGTTTTGCATATGAGCTTTGCCACTGCTGCTCATGGTCCTGACTCAGCGGCTCCTTCCAATTCTCTGACCATGTGTCTCTCTCTCAACCCTGTGCCCTCATTGCTTTTTCCACTCCTTCCCATCCCCTGCCACCTTCTAAAAATTGTAGTGCATGGTACAGTTCACCCCTCCAGTCACCTGAAGGCTTTTGGGAGTTGTAGTTCATGGTACAATATTACAGTATGTGACATTCAACATTCCACTCTAACACAATATCTTTCTTACGAGCCCAGTGGAAATAAACATTCCTCATTATTTACTACCATGTTCACCTTCTCTGTGCACAAAGGACATTGTAGTAAAGTGTGACTAGATCTTCTTGAACAAAGAATCCTTATGGGAACAGCGCTCTGCTCATGTCAAAAAGAAAGAGGAAGTTGCTAGTGACTGGTCCTATAGAACTCTGGGAACTGCCCTTTGCTCCGGCTTCCTCCTTTCCAGAAAGATGGAAACAAAACTTAGATATGCAAAAAGCAGTGTCTTCACATGCTTACTAAATGCAATAACCAGTTATGTTTAAAAAAAGGGCACACTCATAAGGGAGCTATCAAAACAGCTTTTTGTGAACAATCTGAACTCCAATTAATTTGACATTTCCATACAGCTCTTGTGGTAGTTATCCAGACAAGAAAAGACAGCATATACAGGTCATCAGAGATTTAATATTCCAAACAGAGCTTCACATCATTTTCATAAAATAATCTGAAATGTTTGGCGTTCCTACTGATTGTTGATACAAAGGGAACAAGGTTAAACAGAGTTTGAGAACTTCATTGTTTGACTAAAAAGGATATGGACAAATATGGATTTCTCAAACTTACTAAGTTATTTTATGTAATGATTTAATTTTAAATCCTCCATCTCTACAAAGTGTCTAATGTACTACAGAAAATCAAATTGTTTATTTGGGATCAATGTAGTATGAAGAGCAAAAAATGCCACATCAAACAAGTATTTATACTCAGTCCAATGACATTGACTTGTTTCGGAAAGGTTAGTGTGATAATTTTTATAAATCTGACTGGATGGCTTTGTCAGTTTTATATGCAGCATTTAGCTAAATTTTACAATAAACAGTTGACAGGAGAAAAATACTGCATTATATATATATATAAAATGCGCCTTGTTTAAAAAAGGGGCTGGCAACAGCATAAGCCACAGTAGGGTCCTGGCTTCACAGCAAAACACGCGGGTGAAAGCCTGCTGCACCCCCATGAGCCCAGGGACCCTGAGGAGAAGACCCCCAGGACCCCCAATGAGCCCCAACCTGCCCACAGGTAAGCAGGGGCCCGTGGTGGGAGGGACATAGCCAGCTGGGAGGCGAGAGATTAGAGATGAGGAGAGTCACCCCCCATCCTGGCTCCTACTTTGCCCAGCCCCCCAGGGAGCCACGCTAACAGGCCACACAAACAGGCACACTTCTGGGCCCAGCGTGTGAGTTAGCATGGGAATTTACATAGGAGGGTGAGCGGTAGGGCCTGTGGCCCTGCCTGTGAACCCTCTAGGGTAGACAGTCCCAGCCACAGCCAGCCTACCAACCACATCAGACAGATGGGCACGTGCCGCAACCCTAGGGACCCCTTGGGGTTTGTGGCCCCTCCCCCTCTGGCACCTCAGAGGGCTCCACCCAGATGGAGCCCATGGTTCCAGGCTTCATGCAGACAGAGCCTCTGCCTTTCAGCTGCGGGGGCTGACTGTCACTTTTTCAGGTTCTGGGGTCTGGGAGCATTGCCACCTGCCCTTGTGAGGTCTGCTCCCTTTTGGGGTCTCTGGTATGCCAGCTGGAGGAGCTCCAGACTGCAACCCATCAAGGGTGGTGAGTGAGAGAGAGCCTCCTACTGCCAGGCCCTTCTCCCCCTGGAGGCAGAGGGTAGACCATGGTCACCTTCCAGGACAAGGGGGGACTCAGGCACCTCCCATTCTGTCCAGCCAAGGAGTTGGACCAAGATGGTCAAGGGCCGTAAGGCCTGCCACACCAAGGTCCCTGCCCCACTGGAGCTTTGCAACAGGTATGAACCGCTTGCAGCCCCAGCTGAGCCTGCTAGGTTGCCAGCTCCTACAGATAACACAGGCTCAACTGTAACTACTGCCCCCACTCCCCCTAGGACAAAATGCAAATTGTTTGTTGTGGGAGACTCCATCCTGAGGGAGACAGAGGACAATCTGCTGCCCCGACCCCTTAGCTCAGGAAGTCTGCTGCTTCCCAGGAGCCCATATCTGAGACATTGCGGAGAAGATCCCTGAGCTCCTCTGGCCCACTGATCACTACCCTACTCTCCTTATCCATGTAGGCACAAATGACATGGCTCAGAGCACTCCCAGCTGGGTCATGAAGCACTACAGGGATTTGGGAGTATGGCTTAAGGGGTTGAGGGCACAGGTGGTGTTTCCGTCAATCTTCCCAGTTTCAGGCTATGAACTGAGGAGGGACAGGAGGATCAAGGTAGTAAACCAAAGCCTGAGATGCTCGTGTCATCGCAAAGGCTTCGGCTTCCCTGACCAAGTCCGCTCTTTGGTGAGAGAGGCAGTGAGCTGCTGGGAATGGAAGGCCTCCACCTCTCTCACCTAGGGAGGGGGCTTTTCTCAGCCAGGCTGGCTGATCTGCTTCACTGGGCTTTAAACTAAGCCCACGCCCACCAAAGGATGGGGGGACTACTGCAACTGCTGGCCCACTAAGCAACCGTTGCAAAGCCAGGAGGCCAAGGCACTTAAGGGAGCCCAACCCTGGAGCAAGCTGTAGGTAAGGCAAGGGCCCCCAAAAGGACACTTTGGCTTCTGGTGTCCACCTATAAGTTTATCAGGGGTGCTCACCAGGATCTGGGAGAACGTCTGTTCACCAGAGTGCCCCAAGGGATGACGAAGTTGAACAGTGACAAACTTCTCCATGACTGTTTCAGGCTGGACATAAGGAAGAACTTTACTGTCCGAGCCCCCAAGGTTTGGAATAGGCTGCCACTGGAGGTGGCTCAAGCACCTACTTTGAATGCCTTCAAGAGACACATGAATGTTTATTTTGCTGGGATTCTATGATCCCTACTGAGTTTCTGCCTCTGGGCAGGGGGCTGGACTCGATGATCTTCCGAGGTTCCTTCCTGCCCTAGCGTCTGCAATTTATGAAATACACACACACGTGTGTGTGTGTGTGTGTGCATGTATGTGTGTGTGTGTGGCTTCTGTGGATTTTGAAAAGACAAGCAGTTTTTTTGGAGGAGGGGGAAAGTTCCTCTTTCATAAGAATACTGAAAAGCAGAGGGAAAAGAAATATTCTTGCTAGTGTATAAATGTTCCTTAGAAGAGAGCTGGATTTTGTAGTGGCAAGATCACCAGCATCAATAGAAAAGAAAAATCTGCAGCTAGAAAATGTACTGCAAACAAGTCAAAGCTAAGAAACATATTTTACTACACAGACCATATGAATTTCATTTACAAGGGAAGTTCTTTAATGATATCAGGTACCAGAAATGCACATTGTCAGGCCTTGGAGCCAACCACATGGTATTTTTCTTTTTAAAATGATATGATCTTTGAGCATCTGTCAATTCCAAATTTTTATAAAAGTAAGTATCAATCAGCAGGACTTGATGATTTTGGTAAAAAGAGAGCCAGAAGGGGGAATGGTAGAAATACAGGATATTTCTATACTGCAGCAACTGTGTGTCATGACTAGGACCTTTTGAGCCCCCTGGATCCCCAAACTCCTGTTTGTATTTTCTGAATCTAGAAGTATGCATGTAAAGTTGATTTGCAACTACTATCGATAGCTTGGTTTCTTGTGCACTTGAGAGCAGACATTGAGGAAAATCATGAGTGGCCTAGTAGGAGTATTTCTGGGTTTGAAGCATGGAAACAGGAACAGTTGGGAATATTCCGGCTAGGACACTTTATTGGCACACTGTGGGCATACCAACAGAGGCCTTGTCATCTAGTTATCAGAGCTAGCAGCTTCAAATGCCCATAAATGTCTAGTTTTAATGATAACAGTCATTAATATGTCCCAGCATAACAGTGCTCCTCATTTATTCTCCCAATACACTTTTAAAATGTTCATGCCCTGGAAGGAGAAATGAAGGAGAAACAGAGAAGAAAAAATATGATGGGGCAGGGGAGGGTGATTGAGAGGATGGAAAGGAAAGACAGACATACATAGAGAAAGCGCATAGGATGTAGAGTTTGCAGCTGTGTCTAAATACTCTTCTTTCCTAATAGAGAACTAGCTGATCATAGTTATTTTATTAATTCCAAAAAGATCCAATATAGGTGCGTGTGTATGTCACCAAGGAGCCATTACATGATGTTGCACCATCAGTAAGTCGTATTTAAGATTACACTCTTTGTTTCAATGTCTAGATGACAGTGTGAAATTTACATTTTTTTTTATGTATTTTCATCTCCTACTCAATGACAATTTAAGAGTCACTATTATCCAAGGCATGGTAATAATAGAAAAATCAAATTAATTTTATATTTGCCAAACAAACCAAAAGGGAATCAATGGAAAACTCCCTCTGCTAAACATCACTTGCACAATTGACACACTGTCCTTCATACTGTTATCAACACCTTTTATTTGTGCTTGAAGGAGAGAGAGAAAGAAAAAGCATCCATCATTAACATTTCAGAATCCCAGTATACAGGAATTGGAAAACCATGTAAGACAGGGTATACTGAAGATTTTGACAGTGACACTATTCACCATGCTTTGGAAACTTACAGGAGGAGATCCTACATTGTATACTAAACAGCTAAGGCCTTGGCCTCTGTTCAGCCCAAATGTATTTATTCAACTCTGATCATATGCCCATGCAAAGAGTCCATGTCTCTCCTTTTAACATTTCAGGACTTTCCCATTCTTTCAATGAGCAGCCCCATATGCCTCCATAGACAGATCATATTTTACCTAGTGAGGTGCATAGCTCTAAGTTTTCTCTATAGAAAGCTGTATCTGACTCAGTCACGTAGGCAGCTTGATCCTGAAAACTACAAGGGGAGATGTCTCAATGGGATCCAGATCTTCAGAAAGGATGAGTTTACTTGAACCAGTGCCTCTAACTGACAGACAATATCACTGACTTTATTTGACCAGTAATAAATAAATAAAAGGGGAGGATTGTGGTGGTGCTGGCCTCAGCCTTGCTCCATATTTACATCAATGTAAATCATGCATTTTTTCATTGAAGCAGCTGTTCTCAACCAGGGTACCATGGCATCCTAAGGTGTCTTCAGGGGTGCCACAGGGCACCACAAAATGTTTCCATTATTGGGTATGCAAACAGGATTCACAAGATAAACTCAGAAATTTCAAACAGAAATCCACAGTGTTAAAAACAGTCTGATCTGCTGTGATCTTTTTAAGTTCTTTACAACAGAAGCATTACCCCATTGTTTTTCTGTAGTCAAAAAATGAGTGAAAACTAGGAGATGGAATTTTTCAGGGGTGCCTCAAGTCTGTCGAGGTTGTCTCAGGTCTAAACACATTGAGAACCACTGTATTAAAGATTGATTTAAGTGGAAAGCTGGAGAGCACAGTCAGAACCCAGGGCATACTTTTGCATGCTGTCTCTCTGACCACTGTACCCAGTGCAAAAGGACGTGTGGAGGATGCTCAAAGCATTGCCTAAAGCATTGCTTGGCTGTTAGTTCCTTGCCCTGTCAGGAGAGATGGGTCTAGACCTGTCAGTGGGAGTAGGCTTAGGTGTGTATATCAGATTGATTCTGAATATGCATACTATACCAAGACTACTTGTAGTTGCTTAAGTGATTTTTTTAGGTCAAAGCAGAACTGCATAAGGAATGTAGGTGATTAGCTATTGCTCAGGATGAAATAGGATCACCTTAATCGGTTTAAACTGGAATTCTGAACTTCTATTTGGACATGTTAGGGCTTTGTCTACACTTTGTCTGTAGCATGCCCTGGCCATGACAAACCCAAGCATACTCCACCTAAAGAATGCTTAAACCCGGGCAGTGGCTCAGAGTTGGGGCAACAGCTGAACTCTGTTTCCTGGTAGCCTTCATCACCACCTGGGAGCAACCATGTCCCCTGCCACTAGATCCTGGTCTTGCTGCATAAGTACCCTGGGCCTGTCCATCCCACACCCACCTCTGGGAGCACCAGACGGAGGAAAGGTAGAGTCTCCATGGAGATTCGCCCAGGACCTTCACAGGCAAGGGTGTATGTGGCTGGGCGGATGGGATGGTGGTGTGGGTGGGTGGGGAGCAACATCCAGAAGTGGTATGAGTAGGCAGTGACTGGGGTAGTGATGGGCCAGGGCCCAGGCCTAGATCTGGGCAGAGCCTCAATCCATTCCCCAGTTGTTTCTGCAATGTGCACAAGTTCCCTGTGGAGCTGACATCCATTGCAGGGATGTGCAGGGAGCAGATTGCAGCTCTGTTGAGGCCCCATCCACCAGCCAAGCACATCCTGCCTGTTGGGGTTCTGCGCCTGTCTCCATTGAGACCCTGCCCACCTACCTACCCTATCGAGTGTCCCAGGCACTGGGTGCTGGGCAGACGGATTCAAGGCTGGATAGGATAAATTGGCATCACATCAGGCCATCCCCCACCTACCTTCACACCAGGTAGTGTAAAGAGGGGGCTAAGACTGGGTCATCACACCCCTCCCCTTCTTCCTACCCTCCAGCCCTCAAGTGCTAACCAAAACTCTTTAAGTGGCCCTCCAGGCAAACTAATTGCCTATCTCTGATTTAACTGATGAGAGCACTCAAGGACATGCCCCTGAGGCTGTTTTCAGTCGCTAGTGTGATTGTAAATATGCTCAGAACAGCTTTATCTGGAAAATGCCATATTTTGGGTGTGCCTCAGGTATGAGTTAGTGGTCATAGTCAGGGCTGGGCAGACCCATCTGCCACCAAGGCATAGACAAGCCCTAAGAGATGGAATAAGATTTAGCCTCTTGTACATTCTTGTACCCCAGAGCTTGTCATTGTGCTACAGCCCCTCTGTAGCTGCTACACATCTAAGACATGATGAAACGTTTTATAGAGGTTGGGGAAAAGTGTATTTTTCCCATCACAGACTCTCATTTGAAGAATTATATAGCCAAGGTGGCTGGAGATCAAAGCTTGGTATTGAAATATAGCTCTCACTAGAGAGAAGCATCTTTACTTGTTCTAAAGAAAATTCATTTTGCCTTGACCAAATTAAGAGTCTTTGAAAACTGTATTACAAGTTTACTCAGTGTTTTGATTTTAATTATGCTTATAAAATGCACTTTGATAGAAGGATTCACTCTGAAGTCCCATAAACTTAGCTTTTCACAGAAATATATCCTATGCCCTCAGACTTTTGGTGAGATGGGACTTTTCAGTGACACCTGAACAAATAGTTGTAGAGAACCCTTTACTGAAAGATCATTTACTATTTTTCAAACAACACTTTAAAGATTGTGAGATGGCAGGAAATTCAGAGAGTTAGAGGAGTAACAACCAGGTGGCAGAAGGTAGGCTGGCTGTAGCAGCTGTGGTAGTCAGCCTGCCAGGAGGGATGGCTGCCATTCTTCCACATCCTCTAAGTGGGCACCTGGGGCTGATTGCCATCCTCTCATTTTGCTACTGCAAAGAATAACTGCTGTGAAGTGTGTCCCTGCCCCCTTACTTTGCTATATGTAACTCATCTTTACCAGGTCCAGGAAGTGCAAGATGCACAAAATAGCTTGGAAAAGAGGTAGGGGAGGGTGGAGGCACAAAAGGAAAAAAAAGGTTTGCCTTTTAAGATGGGAGCTGGTGGTAGGGACTGATAGGGTACAGACTGTCTGCCCAGACCGGGGTGTAGGTAGGTGAGACAGAAGAAGACAGAAAAAGCAACATTTTCTTAAGTATAAGAAAGGTAAAGGGACGTGGTTTTTTTGTTGTGTGACAAATGCTTTTTATTTTTTATTGTTTTGATTCTGCTTTGTTTCTTCTGTTGACATTTGATACTCACTGGGTGCATATATATGTGCAATTAATGCACTTGAATAAATTCTGGTGTAATTTATTGCTATGTTTATGCTGCAGTCCTGGGTACACATGTGTTTATAGATTCATAGATGTTAGGGTTAGACCTTAGCAGATCATAGATGTTAGGGACCTTAGCAGATCATCAAGTCTAACCCACTGCTCTAGGCAGGAAAGAGCACTGGGGTCAGATGACCCCAGCCAGGTGCATGTCCAGCGTCCTCTTAAAGACCCCCTAACGAGAGCACCACCTCCCTTGGAAGCCAGTTCCAGATTCTGGAAACCTTTACCATAAAGCAGTTCTTCTTGATGTCCAACCTAAATCTTCCCTACATGAGTTTGTGGCTATTGTTCCTAGTAACTTCAAGGGGTGCCCTGGTAAACAAAGCATCTCCTATTCCTTGCTGGCCCCACAATGAATTTGTAGGTGGCCACAAGGTCACCTCCCAGTCTTCTCTTCTGGAGGCTGAAGAGATTCAGGGTCCTCAATCTCTCCTCATAGGGCTTTGCCTGTAGGCCCATAACCATGAGTGGCCCTCCTCTGGACCCTTTCAAGGATGTCGACGTCCCTCTTGAAGTGTAGCACCCAAAACTATTGAGCAGGGGCAGTGCAGCCCCAGCTGGCAGAGGGCCTGGGTATAAGCTTGTCAGCCCTAGAGCTGCTCCACCCTGGCTCAGCATGCTGCAGAGGGGCTGTCTGGGACATGAGTGTGCTACAGTGCAGGGCTCCCTGACAGGTAGCCCCTGCGCTGTAGCACCATTTTGGCCCAGTCAGCCCTGATCTCTGTCTACATGTGTGTTGAGGCAGAGTAAATAACTCCACCATAGGATAGTACTTGTGTCAGGCAGTACTAACTTATGGAAGAGTTAATTGATTTACTCTGTCCTAATAACTCCAATGTGTAGATGGTGATACTTTACCAAGCCTCCAACTGAGATTCAGGATGGACTCAGGAGAAACCCTGCCAAGCCTAGGGTCAGGAAGAACCGGGTTAAAGAACTTCTGGGGGGGGCTGGACATGCTCAAATCAGCAGGTCCAGATGCTCTTCACCCCAGGGTGTTGAAAGAATTGGCAGGGGTTATCGTGGGGCCCCTGACACAGCTTTATGAGCACTTTTGGAGCTCTGGCTAGGTGCTGGATGACTGGAATAGGGCCAATGTGGTCCCCATCTTTAAAAAAGGGAAGAAGGAGGACCTGGGCAATTATAGTCCCATTAGCTTTACTTAAATCCTGGGGAAGCTCTTTGAGAGGATTATCAAGGAGCACATCTGTGATGGGTCAACAACATGGATGATGCTCAAGGGCAACCAGCATGGTTTCAGTAGGGGTAAGTCCTGTCAAACCAACCTGATTGCCTTCTATGATCATGTCACAAAATCACTGGACAGAGGTGTCACGGTTGATGTAGTCTCTCTGGACTTCAGGAAGGCCTTTGACACTGTCTCCCATGCCAGTCTCATTAAAAAGCTAGGTGACTGTGGCATTGATGCCTGCACAGTCAGATGGATTGCAAATTGGCTGAGGGATCACACTCAGAGAATGGTGGTGGATGGGTCATTTTCAGCCTGGAGGGAAGTGGACAGTGGGGTCCCCCAGGGCTCAGTCCTTGGGCCCGCATTGTTCAATTTCTTTATTAGTGACTTGGACAACGGGGTGAAGAGAAGCCTGCTTAAAATACCTTGTCCTGCATCCATAGATGCATCACAAGCAAGGCCAAGGGGGTGATTCTCCCCCTCTGTGCAACATTGGTCAGACAGCAGCTGGGTTACTGTGTCCAGTTCTGGGAGCCGCACTTCAGAAGCGATGTGGACAGCGTTGAGAGGGCCCAAAGGAGGGCCACTCGCATGATGCAGGGACAGCAGGACAGACCCTATGAGGAGAGGCTACAGGACTTTAACCTGTTCAGCTTTCACAAGAGAAGGCTGAGGGGGGGACCTGGTGGCCGTCTATAAACTTACTAGGGGGGACCAGTGGGGTTTAGGAGAGACCTTGTTTCCACGATCACCTCCTGGAGTAACAAGGAATAATGGCCATAAATTGCTAGAGAGTAGGTTTGGACTAGACATTAAAAGGCACTACTTCATAGTTAGGGCAGCTAGGATCTGGAACCAACTTCCAAGGGAAGTGGTGATGGCTCCTACCCTGGGAGTCTTTAACAGGAGGCTCGACGTTTACCTGGCTGGGGTCATTTGAGACCAGTTTTCTCTCCAGCCCAGGCAGGGGGTCGGACTAGAAGATCTACAAGGTTCCATCTGACCCTACTTCTATGAATCTATTTATTGTGGAGCTAATTAGCAACTCTGTAGTAAGCATCTCATGTAGATGCCCCCAATTTGGAGTCATAGGGCATTTAGTCATATTCCTTTTCATCCCACAACACAGTAGAGATCCAGTGGGTCAGAGCAGACTCAATCAAGTCTGCTCCACACACAATTTGGCATTCACTGTGCTGCTTCATGTGCAGTTGTATAAGTGGCAAAATGTGTATTAGCACACAGAAAATGGTGGCAGTGCACTTTTGAACTAAAACACCTCCGATAAGTTTTACTTCAAAAGTGTGCCACTGCCATTTTCTCAGCACTGACATGCACTTATACACCACTTATACAACTGCATGCTCTGCAGCTCTGGGTGCTTTTAAAAGTGCTTGGTGCTTGGCTCTGTGGCACAAATGTGCGTACAAATAGTGTTCACACTGGTTGCATCTCTTCTACAGAACCCCTGAATCCAATTTGGAGCATACAGAGACACTATAGTTTGGCTATATTTTAGTAATCTGGTCTGAGGGGGTGAGACATACAGGGTTTCATCCTGGGAAGTTGAAAGGCAAAAGGCTTCTTACTAAGAGGCTGTAGTGTAAGTGGGGGGAGGGGTGTCCGGTCACCAGTCTTGGGTATCAGGTTTGAGGGGATGGCAATGGGAGCTGGGCAGGAAGACCCTGCACCCAGTTGTGTACTGGGGTGGAGGCAGGAAATGCATAGGAAAAGTGGAATGGCACTCTCCTACCTCTGAGAGGCTTTGCCATGGCAGGTACAATCCTACATCCAACAGCGTCTCTTGGAGGTGGGGGGAGGAGGGAGTTGGGTGGCTACAAGGGAGCTCACATCATGAGGCTACTGGAGTCTGAGCCTACACTGTTACAACAGCAGCGGCAGAAGTGACCGCTGCCTCCAGAACACGGAGAGCTGGGGCAGATACAACTCCACACCCCTTCTCTCCCGTCTCAAACCGTTGGTGTAATCCTTGTTCACCCTGCCCCAACCTAGATGCTGAAGAAGCTCATTATGCCTCTGCCAAAGGAGGACTGGGATCTAATGACAGACCAGAAACATAGTTAATCCTGAAATTTGACAATCAGTTTCAACTGCAACCTTAGAAATTTACAATCATTATGCAGGCTGTAGAATTTATTCACTTTTCAATATCTACATTGATTTCATTGTCACATGGTTCAAGATAACTTTATCGATTTAGCATTTTATGTGATCTATTCTTTTCTCCTTGGTGTTTGTTTTAATAATTGTGTTAGTATCCTAATTCTATTATCATTATTTTTTAATCTAGCAATACAGACTCCATTAAGTGCTATCCAGGGATAAAACAGGAGAATGACTTGTGGTTAAGGCAGTATATTGTGATTTGGCCTAAGTTTTGATTCCTATATTTGCCACAAACTTTCTGAATTACTCTGGAAAAGTTGTTTGTTCTTTCTATAATTCAATTTACATTTAATAATCCTTTTATTCCAGCAATTGTTTAGTTTTGGCACAGGCACTGTGCTAAGTCTGTTTGTACAGTGTCTATGTCATTAATGAATTGTGTGTCAGCTAGTAAGTGTAGAGGCAGCTGCAAAACAAATGATAATGAACTATGATTCTAATTACCTGTGCGTGCATTAGGACTTCAGTGTTCTTCCTTTAGTTCAGGAGATGAGCAGAGTCCAGTACTTGAATTTTAGAAATTCTGTATTTGGTTGCTATGTTTGACATATTATATTAATTAAAGACTATCATAATATGCACAATATTTTCCCAGGTTATGTAAGAAACCATAATTGAATTGATGATTGTATTATAATGCATACTGTGAACATAATTCAAACTTCCAATACTCATAAGAGAGCCAGTTACACATGAAGCCTTAAACCTGATCTTTCTTTATTTCAGTGCTTAGCTATAGCCTTTTGTTCTTGTTACTATTAGACTCTATTCCTGACTTTATAAGTATCTATAAATGAGGCACACATGCACAATTTTGTTGGACAGTAAATATTGCATCTTTTTACAAGTAATTTGCATTCTATTATCTTCTCATACATGGTACTTAAACAGTTAATGAAAGAAGTCTTTTTCATGTTATTCATACCAGAGGCCTAGAAGTTCAAAAGATAACAAGCACTTCTCACTATTAATGAATTATAAAATGTATTTGCAAATATGTATCTAATGGCAGTTGTCAGAAGCAATTATTTTCAAATACATTTCACAGTTTAATCATGCTGAGAAGTGCTTCTGAACTTTTAGGCTTCTGGACTGAATCATGTGGGTGAAGTTTCTTATTAAAGAATATGAAATATACTGGAGCAAGATTAATTGTTACAGATTAAACTAGCATATAGTATTTATGTCTCATTCATTAGTTTATGGACTCAGAATCCTCAAGGGAGTATCAAGTATTCACGTAATGATCCAAGAACCAGAATTTGCATTTTAAGCTTTGATTTAGTAGAAAGAATTGTAAAATATTAAATAGCCAGTTAGCTGTGTGTTAGCAAGATTATATATATATATATATATATATATATATATATATATGCACACACACACACACATGTGTTTATATATGTGTATATATGTGTGTGTATCTATCTTTCTGTCTCATCACCATTGCAGCCTTCATATGCTGTATAACAAAATTATTTATATATAAATAGTGAGATCTTTATATATCTCTATCTATAGCTCACTATTTATATATAAATAATTTTGTTATACAGCATGAAGACTGCAATGATGATCCATGGGAATTTGTCCTTGGTGACCTCACAGTGGGCAGTGAGGGAGTGCCAGTGGCCCTTGAGGTGGCCAAAGGCACAATCTACCAGGCTGCAGGTCCGGTTCAGACACTGGTTAAAGTGGGCTGGGGTTCAGGTGGCTGGTTTAGGGCCACATGAGCCAGGGCAGGAGCAGGTAGGCAGGGTCCCAGATGAGCAGGGATGGGACCATGGCTACAAATAGGAATTTGTTTCCTTCTAAAAGAAGGAACAAATTCACTCTCTGAAATCATTGGGGAATAGAATGTGGTATAACAAGAAGGATGTACAAGTGGACAATCACATGTACTGGACAATGGAAACATATCAACCCAAAGTAATATAAGCACATTTGTTTCAAATGCTTTTTACCTTCTATTAAAACTCTGTTGTGCTCAGACATTGTTTAGACAAAATACATGGCATAAAGCTAAAAGAAGTGTCAAAAGACACTTAGTGTCACTTAGTGATACCCTGCTAGATATTTAGAAATATTTAGAACATCTACCAGATTTTTAGAAAGTCATACTTCCACAGGCACAAAAAGAAATATATGGGGTGCATCCTAACTTTACGCTGTTGTAAACCAGTCTCATGTAAACTCTTTCTGGCAGGCATTTCCACATGCAGGGATTAGGGACCAGATTTCCACCCAGTTTCCTACAGCCCTGTAATGGGTCCCTGCCATCACCGGGGGGAGTGGTGGGCTCCAGCTGCAGCTGCCAGCAGCCATCTTCAAAAGTCAGCTTTGCTTTCTGGCCAGCCCCTTCCTTGTCCAGGAGCACCGTGGCAAGCGCAAGGAGAGCACTCAGCAGTAGGGCTGTGTGAAATTTAACTCGGTATTTTGTTTTGAAACTGTTTGGATGCATTTTGAGCTCAAAACACTGAAATCAAAATGAAACGGGGAACTCAAAACATTTCATAAGTTTCAAAACTTTCGAGTTCTGAAACCAGGCTTACTGGCTTCAGCACCTGTCCCAGCCAGCAGCACCTGTCTCCTGTCATCTGGCAAGCAGATTGGAGGCCCACACCCCTGGGAGGACTCCAGCACAGCCCTCCTGGGGGTGCAGGCAGGCTCCTGATTCATGTACAGGATTACTGGAGGCAGTTGCTGCCACCAGGGGTCAGAAGCAGCACTGATCTTTGCGGTGCTGGTCGTAGCCAGGAGCACCCACCTCCTCTCATCTGGCAGGCAGATCGGGGGCTCAGCCACACCCCTGGGAGGGCTGTGGGGGCTGTACCAGAGTCCTTCTGGGGGTGTGGGCCCCTGATTTGCCTGCCAGATGACAGGAGGTGGGTGCTGCTGCCTGGGGCCAGCAGCAGCATCAATCTTCCTGGTGCTGGGTGCAGGTTTTGCCCAGCACCAGTCTGTCATCTGGCAGGCAGATCGGGGGCTTGCAGCTCTGGGAGGACTCTGGCACAGCCCCTACATCCCTCCCAGGGGTGCAGCGAGCCCCAATCTGCCTACCTACTGCATTTTATGATTCCCCATTATAACCTACGGGTGAAATGGCAAAACAGCATTGAAACACCTAAACAGTTTCAACAAAAAAAATTGGAACAGTGCTTTCAAAACAAAACAAAACTTGAAACAAAACACCATTCTGTCTAAACAGAAGTCTAAGTGGAAGGTGGATGTTTTGCTCAGACCTGCTCAGCAGCTATCTTTGGCCTCTCTCTCTCCTCACACTATGGCTGCTTGAGCTTCTGCCCTGGCAGTGATGACCAGTGCCCCGTGATCCTGCTAGCTGCTGCACTGGCCCTGCTGGCCTGCTGTGCTGACTGCTGCCTGGCCCATGGCTGTCTCACCCCACCCATCTCCCCCATGCATAGTGACCACCTGCCTGGCTGCAGCGCACCATCCCAGGGCTGCCACTGCTGCTGGCAGGGACACCAATGAGTAGCTCCACAATGTCACCTCCAGGACTGTTGTTGCCCTTCTGGGCCTGTAGTCCAGGCCCTCTGAACCAGCCAGCACTGGTGATAGCACATCCAGCCAGCCAGCACACCCGGGATGACAAGCAGTGGCTGGACAGCTTCTGCATGACCCAGGCTATCTTCCAGGACCTGCTTCAGCAGCTCCAGCTCCACCTGGAGTGGCAGAATACTAGCATGCATCTGGCCCTCCCTGCAGACACCTGACTGGCCCTTATTGTGCTGAAGCTGGCCATGCCTGCCAGCCTTCCATACATCAGACAGTTCAGTGTGAGCAAGGCCACGGCCAGGGAGGCTGTGCTGGAGGAGTGCAGGGCCCTCTATAATGTGCACACCGTACTCTATGTGCATGACCCCTGGTAGTGGTGGCAGGGTTCCATGCCCTAGGATTACCCCAATGTGTCGGGGCCCTGGGTGGGAGCCACACACCTGTCACCTGACCACCCCTATGACAGCTGCGGGGAATTTCACTCTATGGTCCTGCAGGCCATCATGGACCACTGGGTCATATTCACCCATGTTAGCACTGGCTGCGCAGGCAGTGCTCATGATACCTGCATTTCACAACTCCACCCTAGTGGGACTTGTGGAGAGTGGGCACTTCATACCAAGAATGTTGGACCTGCAGCTGAGCACCATAATGTTGATGCTCATGCAGCCCTACACCAGCCACCTGGACCTCTGTCAGGCCCACATTTATTGGTGTCTGGTCTGGATCCACGCCCTGCTGGAGTGTGCCTTTGACCACCTCAAGGGTTGCTGATGCTCCCTCACTGCCTGCCTCAAGGTCTCCAAGGACAAACTCCCCCAGGTCATCATCTCAGCCTGCATGCTACATAACATCTGTGAGGCCTGGGGAGAGCTGTTCTGTGAGGCATGTATGGAGGAGGCATGGTGCGTGGAGGATGCCTGGAAATGGGAGCATCATCTGCAGTGGCAGAGATAGCAGTGGACCTGCCCTGCTGAGGCCCCAGGAGAGCCATGCACCCACCAGTGGTGGCCAAGGCACTGAGTGTGGGAGGCTCTAGTTGACCACTGCCTCCAGCACTCCCTGCTCTAGCCCACTTGACCCACAACTCATGGAACCCCCACCCCCTCCATTGCCACCAGCTACTGGAGGAGGAGGATGCAGCCCATCGTGTGCTTCTGGCTGAGCCAGTGTATCTGCAGGGCCCTGGTTGTGGGCATTGGTGACCCTGAAGCCACATCACTGGTGTCAAGTATGGCCTTTCCCCTGCATCCAGAGGTAAGACCTGGAGAGCGGAGAGAAAAAGGCTTTTTGTAAGAGTTTGCAACACTTCTAAGATGCTCTGCACCGGAGCCATGCGCCACTTGTACTTAGATCAGGAGTCGGGTGTATACAGGTGCCAAGGGACCATGGTAAGTTGGCCAGGTGGACCTGGACCCAAGCAGCTGCCAGCTGAGCCCCCCCAACCCCATGTGTTCAATAAAGTTTAGCACTGTCTCCCACTTCTTTGCATGCTATGGGGGGGGCAGAACCCAGAGCCAGGGGAGGCGGGCTGGAGAGCTGGGTGGGATGAGGCACTGCATGCCCAAGGGTCCCTCCTTCCGTGACATGACATCACCAGAGGTGCCAGGCCACGGCAAGGGCTCAAGCAGGCTGCTTTGTGCTGGTGTATACTGCACAGGTATGCAGACCAGTTGTGCCCACACTCCCACATCTGATCTGAAAGGGCCTCATAAATGTGGGCATTGGAGCACCCACCCCATTGAAACTGGAGCAGCACTTTGGCCTCACAGTGCCATGAGGTCACCAGTCTCCTCTTGGCTCCAGAAAGAGCCCTCGGGGGAGAGCACCGGTATGAGCACATGTGGTCACAGGCCTGGGTGAGGAGCAGGACACCATATTGGGTCCTGCATCAGCTCTCTGGGCCTCCATGAGGCTGTCCTTGTATTGCCAGCCCTGGGCAACTGCCTGCAGCACCCAGAGAAGGACTAGGGCAAGGGACTGGCAGCTGTACAGCAGAACAGCTGCACAGCAGGTGTAGGGCAGGCTGCTGGGTGTGGCACTGGCCCTGATGTGCAGAAGTTGCTTAAAGGAGGTCCTAGGAGGCTGACAGGCCTGGCCAAAGGGTACAGCAGCCTGCAGCATCCTTCAGCACCCTGCTGGTCCTGAGAGCACTGTCCTGGCAGCTATGCAGCAGTGCAGTGCCAAATAGCAGCACTGGGGTGCTGGCAGACAGGCACAGATAACCTATGGCCTGCCCAGGGGGGACACATGGGGCCTGCAGTGCCCTCAGTCTCCCTGTCTGTGTGCCCCAGGGCTCGAAATGGCTGCAGGCTTTTTTAGCTTTCAGACAAAGGCTGCCATAGAGGCAGCCCAGCCCTGAGCCAGGAGAGGCTCCTAGCTCAGAGCCATGGGGCTGGCCTCAGACTAGCCCCCTAGTAGCTGGGCAGACCCAGGAGCAAACTTACTCCTAGCTCACATCTACAAGTGTGTTGGTGTGCATTAACTAGTCCTCTTTGAAGTTGCTACTTGCCTTTGCAAGTAGCAAATTTAAGTGGGATTAAGAGTTTTTACTGTGTGGTAAGCATGCACACATGTAGACACATGTGTTTACTGTGTAGTAAACTACACTAATCCTCTGTACCACATCTCATGTAGACACACCCACTGAATAGAAAGCCATTCCAGTTTAATGGAGATGTGAAAACAGTGTAAAACACAAAAAAACTAATGTATAAAGGATAGAAAATACAGACGTAAATATTAATAATTCTAAGTTACAACTCAAAATTATTGCTAAGATTATTGATAAGAAAAATATGAATAGCTAATTGATAAGGGAAGCCAAAGGAATCAGTGGAATAGCAAAGAGCAACAGGGTTAAAGATAAAGAAGTATTTAGAGATACAACAACAGAAACAAGAGATCAAAAAATAGCTGAGTTATATAGTCAAACTTGGAATTGCTTGCTCTGTTTTAGATCAACCTCCAACCTCCAAACCTGTCTGTAATAGTATAGAAAAATGATCTAATAAGAAGTAGTAAGGGGTATAAATAAGCAAAAATATGTCTCTTAGGTGACCCATAAAACCTTTTATTTCGCCATTTTTTCCCCTGAAGACGCAAAGGAAACTCACATTAAGTTCAAAGAGAGATGCATACAAATCTCTGGGAGCAGAATTTACCTCCCAGGTTTTAACTGAAAACCTCCAGTGTCTTGAACTGAAACAATCAGTGCCATCACTGCTGATAATATTGACAAGAGAAGTCAGTGACAGAACTCATTTGTTTAGTAGACATAATCTAGAATAGAAATGTGGAGTATTCATCTGTCATAAGAAATCTACATCATCTATCAAATGCTTGTTTCCTAAAGCAGTGGGAATGCTTGCTAGTCTGTTACTAATGCAGGGGCTTATTTGCTTTAGTAGTTCACTGTACTTTGCTATAAAAACAATTTTTTGTAAGTGAAGAACAGCTGGTACCTCCAAAGTCTAATTTAGATCTTATACTGGGATCTGCTAGAATGATTATTCTGTTTGTGGATGCCTTATTGACCTCACTGGCATTGCAGTGTCTTAGCACCTTGCAATCTGTAATGTATTTATCTTCACCACATTCTATAAAGCAGAGGAGTGTTGTTATCTCTGGTTTACATGTGGCCACACAGAGGATAGTGGCAAAATGAGGAGTTGAACCTATACCAAGTTCGCTTCTCTAATCCTTTTCTAACAGTATCGGAAAATGCTTCATATGTTATATAAAAGAGCAGAATATCCCAGGAGGTACCTTGCTGGTTAATTTGCTCTTGCTGGTATTAAGTCAGAAAGGTCTTATGGGCTTTGTGTATAAAGGAGGTATGCTTGGGTTATATATGTAGAAATTTCAAGAAAAATGTTATTTATTCCATAGTCTGGCTGCATTTAGTAGCTTAGCAAGTAATCCTGTTGAAAACAGTAGACTTATTAGATAGGGACAGATATTCAAAAGCCTGACCCTGAATTTATTTAATCTTTGTAGGTTAGTCTAATCTGGCTAGGATGAACTGGTTTGTAACCATATAGATGTCCCCTCTGGACTGAGGAAATGCTGGCATACTCCTACAGTGGCTCAGGCTAGATGCCAGTGAATGCTAGAGCTGCCCTTCCTTCCCTTCAATACTGCTGAGCTGAGGGAGGCATGACCAGGCCCTGGCAGGACATTCTGATTAGGGAGGCGTTCCCTGCCCCACATTGATAACAGAGCATTTATCAGCTCTGTTATCAGCATTTATCATCCCATCAGAAAAGAAAAGCCTCTCTCATTAGTTCAAGCTCTTCTTAAATAACTTTTTCCAAGGAAGGAATGGAGGGACATTACCATCTACTTCTGGATTAGCTCCAAAAAGCCCTAAGCCAACATTGTCCTGTCTGTCTTTGCCCTGTCTGCCTTACACAGGCATCTCTCAGCATTAGCTAGCATACCACAGGCTGGCTACAGTCCATGCTGTGGGAGGGAAGGAGGGAGTAGGGAATCCCTACTTAAGTAGTGAACAGCAAGGTGGGGTGGAGCAGCAGAAGCCAGGAAACCCTGCTGTGCCTGCTGTCTCTGCTAGAGCTCCAGCTAGGGAGCAGAGGGGTGGGAACAGCTCAGCTCTCTGGATCAGAAAGACCCACCCAGAGCTGCAAAGTATCTGGAATGCTGTGGGACTCTGGTTTAAGTTAAACCAGGAAGGGGTCTGGGACAAACATTATATAAACTGGGTTGACCCAAATCAGTTAAGTCTGATACTACATTCAACTAGGTTTATCTCAGAATGGTTTCAGAAATTTTTTAACTGGTTTATGTGCACTTAATATCTGTTCTGTTATAGGTTTAAATTAGTTTCTGATCATTTACACTGGTTTATGTGTAATGTCTGTTCATAGCCATTGTTGTCAATAATATTACTTTCCAAGTCAAGGTACATCAATATACTAGTAATGTTGTGAATAACCTCGAGCCATTTTTTCTAAAGGCATGATAAATGGCCTTGAGCCATCCTCCCGAGACAGGATACACGGCGACACTGGAAGGTTGTTTTGTGGATTATGCCCATCTGCAGTGATAAGGAGGAGACAGCTGTTCCAGGCAAGGGGCCTCGAAGATAAACAGCGAAATACACTAGAAAATAGGTGAAAGGGCTCATTAGGGGCTCATTATAATACTAAAAAACACACTCCTAGGTGGGGAGAAAGTATGCTAATGAAACATACATG
>JAGPOW010001296.1:104379171-104415198 GCA_030014935.1 Caiman crocodilus
TTTTTTTTTTTTTTCATTTAAACATACTTTCATTTAAACCAATTTTTTAGCAGGTTAAAAATGCACAGAGAGGTACCCCATTGCATGTGAGCTGCTAGCTTAGTGATTACAGCCCACATGTGGGAGACTCAAAGTCAGATCTTCCCTGCCAAAACTGAGGCCAAGCACAACCTTTCTGACTCCAAGTCATCCTCAGACTGCTAGACCACAGCTGCTGCTTCAGAAAAATAAAGAGGTATGTCAACTTCTATGCCTTGGATAAATGCCAGTTCCACATTCTGGTGACCTAAATTCCCATTGTAGTTTCTGTTTAATACATTATTCATCGGCTTCCCCTTCTAAAACTTGTGTAATAATGCTACTTGAAAAGTATCTGGTGCATGAGCTGCTGCTTCAAGGTACAAGGCCAAATCCTGATTTTTATTGATTACAACAATGTAAATCCAGAAGTGAGCCACTGTAAGAGTCTAAGCCTCTTCCAATAAAAACATGCTGAGATTATTCTAAAATCTGTGTTGCCAAATCTTATAAATTACTGTGCCTCTGCCTTTGAGGTGGACCCCACAAGTGTCTAGAGCAGGATCTCATTAGGTTCTTCATCTTTGGAGAACTCCTTTTATTAAAAGTATAGGCACAGACTTCTTTTTCTGAATAGTTCCCAAAATAGCCACAGTTGTCATTCTCCCCCCCTTACTTAGGGCTAAGACGGCTTGTAGTTGGACCTAGTCTGACCTTCATGGTGACTGCTTTAGGGGGCAAGCCTGGCCTGCCCTGCAACTTTCACTGCCACCTGGAGGGCTGCCAGTGGCTCTTCTCCATGTCCCTGGCCCCCACTGCCAAGAAGAACATCATCACAGCCATTGATGTGTTCCTTGGCATGTGAGAGGACTGTGCCCACCTAGCTACAATGGCATGGGCTGCTCAATATAGTTTGGCACTGTCTCCTATCTCCCTGCATGCATGGGGAGGGGGGGCATGGAGAACTCAGGGGCAGGGGAGTGTGGGCAAGATGGACCAGGCAGGGATGGGGGGCAGAAGCCAGGACCAGGGCAGGGGTCAAGGGCAGGGCTTACCATGTGGCTGGGTTTGGCATAGCCAACAGCTCTGCTTAGAGGCAATGGTGTGTACCTCTGGGTGATGTCATTGGATGGTGGGGCACAGTGTATGGGCACTTGGGCAAGGATAGCCTCAGGAAGGAGTTGGAACTGCTGGTAGCCAGTGGTGACATGGCTGGCCACACCTCATGGGTGGGGCTGAGGCTGTGGACCTATCAGGGCAGGCACTGACCCAAGCTCCCCAAGCCTCTGGTGGAAGATGCACACAGGGAGCTGGGTGGGGCCACTGGAGGCCTGAGGGGCTCTCCCCCAGTGACACATCATTGGATGCCAAACCAGGGTAGGTGCTCAGGGAGGCCACCCATGATATTCAACAAAGCACTGCTGTGGCCTGGGTCCTAGGGCTCAAGGACTTCAGTCAGTTGCTGCATGAAGGCTATGCACTTGCAGAAAGTCCTGAATTGATGATTGTGGGCAGTGGTGCTGCCCCACTGTGCCTGCAAGGCCTTTACCGTTATGTGGCACTGCTGGACAGACTGGTTGGCAGCCACATGGTGAGGTGAGGCAATGCCCCACAGCACCTCCAGGCTCCAGGCAGGGTAGTCAGGGCGGGCTGTACCCTGGTGGGACTGGCCCCGGTGGCCAGGAGCTGCCTGCAACTGGGTCTGGGTGCTAGAAGGCCTGGCAGGAGCCTGCAGTACCCTAAAGGCCTGGATGTCATTGACCTGGCAGGCACACCACACTGTGGTGCCAGGCAGCAGTGCAGGGGCTGGTGTGGCTGGCCTGTGGCCTACCCAGGGCCTGCAGTGGCCTAAGGCTGCCTGCATGTGTGCCCTCAGGCTCAAAATGCCTGCAAGCTTTTAAGGGCTTGAGGCTGGGGCTACCATAGAGGTGGCCCAGCCCTGGGGTGGCTATCCCCGCAGTGGCAAATCTCCTCTCAATTGGCATCTGTATGTGCAGTACTGTGCACTAACTACTTGCAAGTTAATTTGCTACTTGCATTTATAGGTAGCAAGTTTACTCATGAGTAGCGTCATTTATTGTACAATAAGCGTGCACATGTGTAGACACGTGAACTTACTGCTCAGTAAACTATTTTACTGTGCAGTTAAGCATCTCATGTTGATACACCCATTCACATCTAAGTAAAGAAGAAGTTAAGAGGAAAGAGATCCATTATAATGAGTCACAAAGTTAAATGCCTCACTGCTGCCTGAATAGAAATGCTGCTGTCACTGCCAGGCAATTGGTTTTAAATTTTGGATTGACCAGCAGTCAAAGGAGGTGCAGCAATTAACTTCCTCCCTTTGTATCCACCACTGCATGTTACAGTTCATGCACTTTTAGTTTGGTAACATAATTATTTTATAGTTTATTATATCGAAATATTAAAATACACTAAATATTGACCATTGTGCATAAATGTCAAGAATAAATATAGTGAACAAAGCAAAGAATTCATGATATTTGTCTGATCATTGCTATTCCTGTTTTTGAACTAAAATTTTTGGACTAGAGCTTTCCAAATGTAGTGAAATAGTATCAGGGCCTTGGTACTAACTTTATTAAAGTTAATGGCAAAATTCCCAATTATTTCAATGGTGTTTAATCCAGACCCTGATTAAGTCCTTTCCAAATTCCAGATGCTAGTGAAATAGGAGTGGCATAGTCAACTGCATTTGGAAAATTTCCATCAAAAAGTGAGATTTCATCTCATCAAAATGACTTGGAAAACATTCAATTTTATCAACATTTTTCAAGCAAAAAAAATCTGATCATTTCATTTAGCCTTGCATTTAGACCATATTGGGCCAATTAGATTTTCATAGGCTTTTGTTTTTAGTATTTTAGTATATTAATCCTAATCACGTACTTTGAATTTTAACAAATAGCACATGTAACATCAGGGTGCAAGTATAATGTGTTTTTAATTATTACAATGTTTTCATAGACAATTTTTTTTTTTTTTCAAATCAGACCTTTTCAATAAAAAATATCAGAATTTCTCATAAAATAACATTTCTGGAAGGGCTGGAGGAAAGACAAAAAAGTGCAAGAAGGAGCAGGGTTTTATCCATAGATGAGTTGTAGGGTGTATATTACTGAAGCTCTACTAACTATAAATAAATAATAGCCAACAAACTGTTTGTTACAATCCAAATCTCAGCATTACAGGGATGTAAAATGTATCATTTATAGGTGACAGAGAACAGCAGAGCTGTCAATGGAAAAGTACTTTTTTCTAGCAGAGGGATGTCAGAGCTAAATGTGAACGGGCTAATTGAACTCTGATTGAAAGCAAAAGCCAATCACTGAATTAAAACATTGGATTAGAATAGGAGATTGGAAAGTCTGACCTTCACAAAGAGAAAGTAAGAGAATAAGGTAACAACAATGAATGTATGTAGGGATTCCCTTGTTTAATTATGTAGTGAAAATGTCAATCTGTAAACATTACTATGATTTGATCAGAACAGCAAGTGCTTTGTGTTTTATGAATAGGTGTCACACAGGTTGCAAAATAAATGCAGTCATACAAGAATTACTGAAACTGCTCACCTTGGTATTCAGAGAGCAACATTTTTTTGTGCAACATGTTAAATTATTTTATATCTCATATTAAGTTATTTTATATCACAATCTGATCAATGTGAATCTGTAACTATATTCAAAAGGCAGGGGGCAAAGGGATGGTGCAGTCTGCTCCACTCAGTACAGATGGCTCTTTTCACAGGACAGGATGGATAAAACCATCTGTCTCATCCAGAGAGGGCAACAGCAAAAATTTAAAAAGGCTTCAGGTTTTCCCCTTTAGATTGCCAGATCCAACAGCCTATGTGCAGTTGTTATTCTCTACTACCTGGCATTAAATTCAGCCTGACTTTTGCAGTTGAAATCCATTGTTCCGGCCGCCACAGAGGAATTATGAATGATTTATCTAGCTTACCAAATGAATTTGCTTTCTTACCAAATGCAGAGATCAGATCCACAACTTCAGAATATTTACTCACTGCTCATCTATTATTTTAAATGAGGTATATTTCTCATGTTTGAAAGTAGGGTTTCCAGTCCAAACAGGAAATGGGGAATCTCTCTTGAAATGGTATCAAAGTAGATTTTTTTTTTTTTTAAAAAAAAAAGCATACTGTGATAAATATCAAGTTGTCCTTCACATCTCAGGACTGCAGGACACCAGGACCTTTGGACCTGTTCAGGCTACTTAAGAACTTGCAATAGCAAGACTACACAGGCAGATTTTTTTCTTACAGAGAAAAAAGAGTATTTCTTTATCAGGCAATGATCAAGAACACAACACCCAGCTGTGTTTAATCAAACATAGAGGGCAATACGTCCAAGTGTTTGTGTACAGAATGCACACATGCTCTGAGACTCAATATGACAAAATGTCGGCTGGAGGATTTTACTCCTCGCTAGAGAGTATTAGCTTTAAAATCCCTTTCTTGAAGACTGTTTTATCTATCAAAGATTATAGTAAGGCTTTTTTTTTCCTTATTTTTTTAAACTAACTGTATCTAGTCTTGTTTTAGAGAGAGATTTCATAGATTGGGGCTGTCCCATGAATAAAGCACTAGACTAGAAGTCAGTACAGGTAGTCCTTGACTTACAACGTTTTGCACTTACAATTTTATAAATTGACACCCTGTTTCAACTTTATGACATCAGTTTCGACTTTACAACGCTTGAACAAGTTACTTGCATAGCTCATCTCCCTGAAGAACATCTGTTCAAACTTCCTCAGACACTTTCTTTAAGAAATCAGACAAGATTCCAGAAAAACCTGCAGCCAAGACTCCTGAGAAGACTCAAGCCAAGGACCCTTCAAAAAGTCCAACCAAGAGCCTTTGAAAAAGTCCAGCAAAGTCACCTCAAAGAAGTTCTTCGAAATCAATATGATTGATATTTACAATATAAATACATTAATGTAGCAATATTACTTATCTATAATTGATTGAGTACAAAATTCTGGGGTATTTTTGGTGAAAATAGGGTATTGGGCCTTGGTTCAGGAACCAATTCCCCATTATAACAAAGTTTATTATGAGAAAATTGGTTCCGAGTTACGTTTCAACTTATGACACAGATTTCAGGAACCAATTGTGCTGTAAGTCCACGGACTGTTTGTATACCCAGATTTTGTTCCTGGATCTGCTTCTGTGTCACCCTGGCAAGTCATCTCATTACTCTGTCCCCCTGTTTCCTTTCCCGTCCAGTCTCCCCAGGTCCTAAAACTGGGGTACTTTCTCTTTCTTGATAATTCATTGAGACAGGGTATGTCTTTCTCTGTGCTTGTTTAGTTTCTAGCACAGGATCCAGACTGCATAGCTCCTTTTGGGTGATGAGGTGAGTTGCTTTGATAGTTGGGCAAATAGGGGATAGCATAGCCATTGCTCAGTCCCTGTCACCAACATGCAGACCCAATAGCCCTTTATAGACTGGATTTTGCAGCAGGTGCCACCTCTGAATAACCAGTCCCTCTGAGTGCCCTGCAAACCAGATGGCATGGCTCTGTGGACTGGAATCAGTCTGTGGGCTATGCATTTGGCACCTTGGTCACATAAAGGGCACCTGATTTCAGTTGGGATCCCTTTCCACTGCTATAGTTAAGACTTGAGCAGAAAATGGTTTTCCTGGTATTTTACATCTTTCAGACCTTTTGAAGTACTTCATAAAAAGCAAACAGACAAGCCACTACCAATAAACAAACACTCCACAACACTCAATTGCCTAGCAGTTAAGACACTGCATGCATGAGATTTAAAAAATCAGAGTGCAAAAGCAGTGACTGATACTGCAGGGGGTGGCTATACTTCCCTGTTCCCAGCTTTATGCCCCACTGCAACTGGTACACTGCCACTGAAGAAGCAGTCCCTGAATCAGGTAAATATGCCCCCTTCCCATGCTCCTAGCTCCCCCTCCATTCCCTTCCTCATTCAGTGGCACCTCCCATCCCATCCCATTCCCCTCCACCCTCCAGCCCCCTTTGTCCTCACTTTTGATGTACCTGGGTGCAGGGAAAATAAGCCACGAGCACTGTTGCCTAAACCTCTCCTGTCCTAGTGTAGCTGGGGATGCAGGGAGTGGCTGCATGGGGATCCAGGCTTGGTCAGGAACTCTAGTGGTAGTGTGCAGGTTTCTCCCTCACTGCATCTGCTCCCAGGCTGGCAGGGATCACCCAAGGGGACAGGGTAGTGAGCTGGAGCCTGCCTACCTCTGCTAATGCTGCTACTGCTGGTGTTCCTGGCTGAGCCTGGTTCCACATGCAGCTGCTCCACACAACCCCAGCTGGAGCAGGGCAGGAGCACCTCTGGGTCTCCCTGTGCCCCAGTGAGAGCCAGAGGCAGTAGTAAGCAGGTATCCCTTTCCTGTGCCCGTAGGCATATAAATGGAAAGAGGTAGTGCTGCCAAGCACAGAGCAGAAGGAAGGTGGGGAGCCACACCTGGTGTCCTGTTCACTCTCTTTCCCCCAGGTATGCTAATGGGTGCATGGTTGTGGTGTGACAACTACAGGGTGGGGAGCACTCTCCCATCCTGTACCTCCTCCTCAGATATATGGGAAGGTACCCCCTCCCTGACTGGACAGTCAGTGACTCCACAGCCACACCTGCAGGTCGGGGGGGGGGGGTCATCCTGTGACAGATCCTGCTGACCCACAACTGGCAGCAGCACACCACTGGCACTTCCAGGCATGCCACTGGCACTTCTGGGTCAGCGACATCAGCCACAGGCGGACTGCTTCTCCTGGCACACTCCCTCAGCCAGCACTCTCAGGGGCGAGATCAGCGTTCCCACCTGCCCCACCCCAGGAACGCTGCCTGTGAGGGGGCACAACAGTGCTCTCAGGGGTGCATGTGCACCCCTGTGTACCCCCTACATGTCTCCACTGCCCAGATACACTGCTGGGTGTGGGGCTGCACTTTGTGGCTCCTATGCAGAGAGTTTAAGAGAGACCAAGGCAGGAGTTGAAGTAGCTTTCCATTATAAATCTAATTTTCCCCACAGGCTTTCAAAAAACGAAGCAGTCAATTTAACTCCCTCCCCTTATCAGTGATAGATGCAAGTGTAATAGTACTGTGCTTTGTTTGTTTCTCCACAGTTCCTAATATAGTGGTCCCTGTCCATGACTGCATTTCTAGGTGCAACTACTTTAAAAATAAATATGAAGATTTCTGCTGAATTGCAGTCTGTATAATCTCTTCATTATGGTTCCCAGTTGTAAAGGCTGAGATGCACATTCAAAAGGGGATTAAGGACAACATCCAATAAGGATTGCCTACATTTTATCCAATGACTATTTTATATGAAGTAGGTAACTAGTTTTTAGAGCAGGAATTCAGGGCTCCCTATTTCCAAGGGAGAGCCTCAACCACTATGCCATAAAGTCACGCCAGGGCTGCATACAGGCATGGACAAACCAGGCAGCCACCCAGGGCCTGGACAGAAAGAGGGCCCAAAAATGGTCACTTTAAAATTATTATTCTCATTATCTCTGGTGAAGGGGGGACCCAATACTAAAAGTTCACCTGGGATGCCAGGTGTCTAGGTACGGTGCTGAGGCACAATGACAGTGGGACCCTTTGGGGCCCAAAAAAGCCTGAAGAATTTTTGATACACTAAAACAGCCTTAACAGCAGAGAAAGCCAAAAGCTTAGTGACAAGAGCACTTAACTGGGAACTACATAATATTGTCAAACAGATGAGCAAGGTGAACTTGAATCTCTTATACCCTGGGTGAATCCTCTAACCAAATAGCTGTTGTAATAAAGGAATGGGGTGGGAAGGGTTCCCCCTCCTTTGTACTCCCCTCCCTCCCGCCTCCGAAGGACCACGCACTTTCATTTCACACAATGCCTGATTTGTTAGGGGAGGGGTGATGTGAAAACACTGCAGTCATTTTTTGTAATGGCTTGGAGACATGCATTTGTCATCAAAACGGGTAAAATAAGGATCTGTCGTTGGCCCAGTTCTGTTCTCTATTTTTTGACAGTCATTCTGGTTCTCAGTAAGGGCAGCCTCCTTTCCAGAACTGAACCTGAATACCAAACAGCTGGAGGGTTTTTCAATATCAGATGTTTTTTGCTCGAAGACCAAAGTATTCAAAACAACCATGTTTGACCATCAATATGTTGACTGCACTATCCTTGGGCATGCTGAGAAAAGCCTCCAGACCACATTAGATATCTCTGCAGAAGCCTTTGAGCCCACCTGGCAACATTGAGAAGACTAAAGTACTCTATCAGCCTACTCTAAGTAATGAATGTGAGTTCCCACCTCAAATTACCATCAAAGGAAAGACTCTTGCATTCTTATCCCTGAAGGGCCACTTTACCACGATAGACACCTAAGAGAGTGGATGTTGAGGAGATCCAGCATAAGATCTCCTGTGTGCGTGCTAGTGCCTCCCACAGGAAATTACTTTGGCATGTTTTATTGATTACGATCTCCAGAAAGGCACTGAGATCCAAGTCTACAGTACAGTCATCATCTCTACTCTAGTGTATGGATGTGAAATGTGTCATCACAGGAGCCTGGAGAGGTATCACCAACAATGCCTCCAGAAAATCCTCTGCACCAAATGGGAGGAACGCTGCACAAGCACCAACATCCTTGCTGCAGCCAGTGTTTCCACAATTGAGTTTGTGACCCACAAGCACCAACTTACTGGATCAGACTCTGTGTGTGAATACCTGAGTCTCAACTCCTGAAACAAGTGCTCTATTCTCATCTTAGTTGTGGCCTGAGACCTCACAGAAGATAGGAAACGCTACAGGGACATATTGAAAGCATACCTCATTAAAACAGATGCCAACATCAAGAGCTGAGAGGAGCTGCTTGCTAACTGACTCCAACGGTGTCACAACCTCAATCAAGTGGCATAGCATTTTGCAGTACAGCATCTTGCCCTCAAAACAGAGAAGAGAGAGTATAGGAAGGAAAAGGAAAGGAATCCTAGCTTATGACCTCCTCTCCCCTGTACAAAGACCTGCAACTTCTACAGATAGATCTGTGGCTCAAGGATTGGACTCTTAAGTTACCTCAAGACTTATCAATGAGCTGTAGTAGAGATCATCCTCCAATTGTAGGATTGATGACCCTGACAGTTTGAATACACCTTCCAGATAAACTTGTTTAAGTGACAGAGATAGGAAAGCACTTACTTTTCTGGTTCCTGACAGGGCTTAGACATCAGCTAGGCACTGAACTATACTGTACAATAAAGACTGAAGTGTTTGGGGCCTGTACAGGATGAGTACCTGGGGAATTTTAATGTTGAAGAGAGAGAGCTCAGGAATTTCTAGCATGAAGCAACTGCCAAGGTGGCAATTTAGGATAACAGTTTTATTTTTGCATGCTTGCATTCAATGTGAGTCTTTACTGGATGTGGTCATAAGGCTGTTTGGGGTGCAGTCCAGTTAAGTGGAGCACCTAAGTAATCCTACAGAAGTGAATATTAAATCCGCCCTCAAGGATCATGTCCTTAGGGAGGCCTATTAGCCCCATTTGATTACTCTTATGACCACATAAATACACAAACAAAAATCTCCGCTGACTAAACTAACTGAACAATTCAAACACCTGTGTGCCAGATATTCACAGCTATATGATTAATTGTTCTGGTTCACAGGCAGAAACAGGCACCTGAGTGTTGCATTAGTTATAGGTGATTGGTATGAGTTTCTAGTTGAACAAAAAGTCCTTAGCATAATAAAGAAACATTATATTTTCCTCTGATGCCCTGTTTATATTTCTTTGCTAAAAAACAAAAGGCATTTTGTTAGCTTTAATTACCTCTCTCCAAGTTCATAAATGTAGTAGTTATGGAGAACTGTGCTAACTCATCAAGCAACTTCTTTGCTAAGCTCTCATTGCTTACTGGGAGAATGAACAATTTTGCAAATATGTGATGCAGCAAAGTAGACTAGAGAATTAAAAAAAATCCTTTTATCACAATAGGCTTATTCAAATAATTATTTCTGTGCCTTTGGCAGGCATTTTTGTGTACAGGAAGATAAGGAAGCATACTCTGATGCAGGTATTCTATTATTCCTGTTGATATTCATATCAGACATTAAAGCAGTAAATAATCAGTCTGAACTTTTCTATTGGCTTTAGGGAATAACATTTGTATTTTATTTCTTCATCTGTTACTTTTATGTGTATTTATTTAAAATTTGAGGTACGTTCACTAATTATTGCCAGAAGTAACATAATCTTAATAAGGTCAGATACGTCGTACTGCTTTATGTGCACGCAGGAATCTCATTACAGTAGATATAAAATGAGACTGATGAGAATTTAATATATCATTAATTACAGGTAAGATTGTTTATACCAATGGCTTTAAAAATGATAATGTCTATCATATAGCAACATAATAGGATTGTGTTCATTTAGTTTAGAATAAAGGATTCTGATAGGAACCTCAAAGGAATTTCAAGGTATTGTTTTTCTCTGTGTATACTAAATCAGCTTGTCCTTATTTAAACTGAGATTTCATATTCGTACTTTTCCTCCAGAAGGTTTTTGGAAAGCATCCTTATCCAACATGGGGTCTGGATGGGGGAAACAGACCCACAATTAAACAAGTGTTATTTAGGCTTTACTTATTGCTATAAAGATATCACTTATGTGGAAGAATGAGGATATGAAAACAGCACGGTATCAGACAGCTTGTAGTATACAATTATGTGTGATTGTGTAATACTAGCTCAACATTATTCAACTAACTCTTCTTTTCAGATGTGTGTGTGTGTGTGTGTGTGTATACATTGCAAACACAAAAACAAGTTAAAATAGTATTTTTATTAATATTAAACAGATGATTGCACTATTAATATTATGTGAGTACTTGCAAATCAAGCACTCAAAAGAATCTCACATTGTCTATACCTTATGTATAGACATGTATATGACAATGTCATATACATGAGACAACCTTAATAGATTTTTCTAATTTTTATTTGCACATTCTCTCTTGCATTGACCAGAAATCCCATCTTGAACCTGTGAAACCTTTATTGATGAAACTAAAAGGTTTCTGTAAAAAGTTTTCATATCAGCAACATGAGTTTTTCTGATGAAAACAAAGAAATCTCAGTCAGATCTACCCATATCCAGGCTCTTTGCCTGATTTCACTCCTATCTCTCTTTGTTCCCAATGTTTTTAGTATCTGCTTCTTTTTTTTTCCCCCCTTCCTGAATCAGTTGTAGTCTCCCTCCCTTATGCAAGCTTCTTAGGTAGTATCGGTTTTATCTCCAATTAAATGGTTCTCAGTCCCCACCCCCACTGCGGCTGTGTGAAGATTTAGATGGTGATTCAATTTGGAGGAGATTTGGCCTGTTTCGGTGGCTAAATCTCTGAATCCATATTGAATCAGAGGACCAATTCAAAGGTCCGAATCTATTCAAAACTCTCAGAATCTTTGGAAAAGATTCAAAAAGCTTGGACGATTTGGGCACTCCCCGGTGGCTGCAGCAGGGAGCTGCAGCCATCTCCAAGCTGGTAAGTACTAGAGGCGGGGGAGGGGACCCTGGGTGGACTGCTGCCATACCCCCAACCCCTCCCCGCTCCCCTGCACCCCACCCACTCCTCCAGTGCACCCCATTACTTCTCCACCCACCCCAGCCCCCGGCCCTTTAAAAAAAAAAAAAAAAAAGCCCTGGTGTTCACTGGGTGCTGCCGGGTGGGGGGAGGTGATCTGCCACAAGCTCCCTGATCCCTCCATTCACTCCCCCAGTTCCCTTATGTGTGCCGTGCCTGGGCCAGCTCTGGCCCTTTAAGAAAAACAATGAGAAAAGCCCAAGGACTCACTATTCCTGCAGCAGCCTCAGGGCTTCGGGGGGCTTGTGCAGAGCCCCTTCCGTGGTGCAGGGCAGCAGAGGGCAGCGGGGATCGCCCCCCACTGGCAGGGGCACTGAGTCTGGGGGGGTTTCTCTTTTTTTTTTTTTTTTTTTTTTTGTTAAATGGGCAGAGCTGGCCCGGGTGGGGCACCCATGGGGAGGCTGGGGGAGCAAGGGGGGAGTTCGGAGGGCTTGTGCGGAGCCCCCCACATAGTGCGGGGCAGTGGGGACCAGTGAGGATTGCCCCCTGCCTGGCAGCACCTGCTGAGTCAGGGCTTCTTTTTTCCCCAAAGTGCCGGGAGCTGGGGCAGCAGGGCAGCCATTGCTGGGCTGGGGGGATGGGCCTGGCTGATTCGGAGAATCAACAGCATCTGAATCTCTGAATCCAATTCAGACCGAATCAATTTAGGACAGTGATTCAAGTCGCCAAATCAAATCGCTGTTCCCTGAATTGGCCGAATCTGAAGTGAATACTAGCCACTTTGCACAGACCTGTTGCCCGCCACTATTCTTTCCTTCACAAGCTCCTGCTCCTAGCATCCTTTCCTGAAAATGTCTGGATTTTCTTCCTCCACCTTCCATGCTTGCCTCTACCTTTCCAGTTCCAGTCTCACCAGACTTCTTTCCTGTATTCGGGTTATATAGCTTCCTCCTCCACAAGGTCCTGGTGCTAGATGGAAAGGAGCTGGAACTGAGACAAGCTGACTATTTCAGACTATAAGGCCATTACAGAGAAATTCACTTGGTTCATTGGTTGCTCTGTAGCAATAGTGCATAAGCAGTCTAAAACTCACTAGGAGCTAGGAGAAGATGGAAAGAGTACTCGCTGAGAATGAAATCTTCAGGGAATTCAGAGGCAGATTTGAAAAAAGGCCCTATTGAGCATGTATATACTGAAATGTTTACAACAGTTTCTAATTGGTCCCTATGTTGTCATATTTTCATGGATATGGTAACGGGCACATCTCACAAGCCACGGCTCTGTGTAGATTTCAAGCCCTTCCATCAAGCAGGGGTCATTAAGTTCTTCAACTTAATGTTTGATTGTCACCATAATTTCTTAACATGGGCAATGTATTTCTCCTGGACCATTTTGACTAAACTATTCAAAAAGAATTAAGATAGACAGCTATCTGACATGTACATTTTTAGCCCAGACAAAGCATTTGGCCAAATGTTAAAGCTATGAAAACAAGATTTTAGGAGGGGAAGTGCTGGGCAGTGGTTTTAGGATAGGCATTGTAGCAAATCCTTGACCTGCTATCTCTAACTTTTACCTGTGCAAATAGTAAGTACATACAGAAGTATACAGAAATAACCTTGTTAAATATAGATCAATGTACAACTAACATTTCCTTTCAACAAGGAAATATTAGTTTCTAGAGGGAATTCTCTCCTGGAATATCATGGACTATAAAAAAAAGGGAAGAATCTGTTAAGATATCAAAATAATTTCTTTTCCTCCACAAGGAATGTTTCCTCCATTATGCTCTTCAAAATGGGCAATTATTTATATTGAGGTTTTAATATGTAATCTTATGATCTGTAATCTACTTCACAATCTTAGTAATCACAAAGGACCCTAGATGCATTTGTAGTGCAGAAGAACATAAGGACCAGTGAATTGAGAAGAAAGTTCACTTAGGAGAGTTCAGGTTGTATGTAGGCAGATATCCTGAATCATCACACCTGGAATTATCAACCCATAGGGGAAAATGTATTAAAATCTAAGCAGTAAGTGGTTGGCCTGTATATTAAAGTAAAAGGATTTATATACACTTGAAGTCGGTTCAAAGGTATCATTTTATTATCACTATTAATTTTTAATAATATTCAACCTGTTAAAACTCCTAGACTTAGTTACATATCACAGCAATGAGTTCCACAGCTTAGTTTTATTTTGTGTAAAAGCACTGCTTGTATAATGTCAAAGTATATTGCCTTTTAGTTTCAATTTTCAATGTTTCTTATACTAGTTTAAAAACTGAATACCCTTCTAACCTTCTCTGTACCAGTCATTCTTTTAATCTCTCTGTCATGTCCTACCCACTCATCTTCTCCTTAAACTAAATAGTCACATTTTTTTTTTCCAATTTCTCTTCATATAAAGGTATTTTTATGCCTCTAATCCATACCACTTAAAGAATATTCTGCACCTCTGCATGATGTGAGTCAAGTGAATAGAGTTATAAAGGGCCTGAGTAGGTCCCTTTGCACTTGTTCTGTAAAATTCACCCACTGATGGCAAATAGATGGTCACACTGGATGCATTAGCTGAAAAACCACATTTACTGAACATAGAAGATCATCAGCTGCTAATCCAGCCCATTTGCTAGAATAATGGCTGCTGAGGAGCTACAGTTTATGATGTGAATTAAATCCCCTCACCCTCTAGAGGTCTCTGGGTCAAATCTTATTACTTGAGCTTTGGATAAGGGATGTGAAATTTCACTTGGTATTATTTATACTATGGTAATACCTAGGACTAACTGAGGATACTCACCTATTGTGAAAGCACTGTACAGTATAAGCACAGTGATGGACAATAGGCAAGACAGGAAAAGTGTTAAAGAAAGCAATATGATATACAAGCAGAGGAAACTGAACAATAGCTTTTAAATGTCTTGTTGGTTACAGATGGTTTTTCTCCTGATATATCTATAATGATTCAGAAATAGCAATATTAAACCAGTTTAACCTCCTATTGCAGATAGTACATCTATCTATATAAGTACAAAACTGCTTCTATTGGTACATCTGATTTCAGTGTACTGCAACCTATATAGAGACAAACCTTTTAAATACAAAGACATATTAGAAGGTAGAAATAATATTTGATTTCATTGCCCTATACTTTGGTGCTGAAATATTCTTTTCTCATCTTCAACTTGTATTTTTTATTTTCAAAATGTTTTAAAATAAAAATGTCTCAATTTGTGCTGTAAGAGAACAATAGTGGTTGTCCATTTTGGTATCCCTGATAGGTGGATTCACTTATAGATTACCCAGAATAAATTAAACCCTATGGAGTGTGTAGAAGAAATAGCCATACGCAATTCTTGCAGCATGTAAATAAGTCAAAGGAGATAACTAGGACATTGTCACTGAAGTAAGAAAATACAAGGTGACCCTGACTTCTTTGTATTTTTTTTTTTTTTTTAGTAAAAGCAAAGTAAATTAAGTCCATGCAGCAATTTCCCCAGAGTGAATATTCAAAACTCAGTAGTTGCAAGCCCATTTTTTTAAAAAATTCCCACCTGCAATTTTCCTAAGGGATTAATTCCATTCAATAAACTCAGTTCTTGTAAGAATAATATTCCCTTTATACTTAACAAGTTGGAATAAAATAGTTAACCATGGTGATTCTTACACCCCCACAACTGAAGTGAATGATAACTTGCAGTTATTTTGGTCCCATTGGAATCTTTTTATTTTCCCTAGCTCAGGGCTGTCCAACTTCTTAGCAGCTGGAGGCCACACCAGCAAGGACCATGCCTTCCCCTTACCCTCTCCACTTGCAAGCTCCCCTAGCATCATGTGGGCACACAGCCCTACCCACCCCACAGCTGCACTACTCAGGTGGGTAGGCCACCCCCTCACTTGGTGAAATGTGCTACAGGCTTCCCTGGCACTACAGGTTGTGCTGAGCTGCACCACCATGCCTTGTCTCTCCCTCTGGGAGGTGGCAGGAGATGAAAGTGAGTGGGAACCTGGAGACCCTGGCTGCAGCAGCAGCTGGAGCAATGAGGGAAGGGGGGCCCAGGGGAGCTCAGGGGAATACCCTTGCAGGCCTCATGCCGGCTGCCAGTTGGACAGTTCTGCCCTAGTTCATTCTGAAATACTATGTAAGACTCTATGGTCAGTTTAGGGTGTCCCCAAAAAGCTCCATTAATGTAGCTATAACTGGTGTTAAAACAGGCATAGAAACAATATATTGACAACAGAAAATAAGACATTGGAAAGCTTCAGTTTTTCTCATTTCCCTCTCATCTTTTATTTCCACATTTCATAAGTTTAAAGAGGGTAGAAGGGGAGAGAACAATTCACATTTCACTTCTGTATCATCATCCCATTTTTTCATTCTGTTTTTTACAGGAAGGATTCCCATTTCCAAATGGGTCTAGGCAGTACTATTTTCTCATGCTGGCCTCATCTACATGAGTGACAACTGCACAGTCATGTAGTACTTGCTAAACCAAGTACTAAATGACACAGCAATCAGCATTAGTGCACAGTCCCATCACTGTGTGGTTATTTTTAGACACTACTGCACAGTAGCGTCACCATCATGGGCCATGCCCAGTGATTCTATAGCACCATTGCTACTGCACCGTAGTGTCTCGTGTAGATACGACCAGTGGGTGTATCATCTCCACATTCTATTAGCTCAGAGTAGTTCATTCAGATGCAGTTTGTGCCAGAGTTAATGGCTCCTGGGCACAGCATCTACACAGCTGAGCCCAGGACCTCAGCCATTGGAGCCAAGGCAGAGCATCCCTGGGCCCTGGGTTGAGGCATCATGCAGCAAAGGGACTGGCTGGGGAACAAGTGTCCAAAGAGTGGAGCCATGTGACTAGGCAGCAGGCAGCGGTCTGTCTCTTTGTTGACTGGGTGCAATTTATGCCCAGGTCAGTGTTTCCATGTCGTTTAGGCATAGTTAACCATAAAATAGTACTGTCCTCAATGGTACTATCTTACGACAATAAAAATTAGTGTGCTGTGGTCTAATGGCATCGCTAATGTAGACTGTGATGCTTTACACCACAGCAAATTAGCCTACTGCACAGTTAAGCGTGCTTGTAGATGCACCCACTCAGTTCTATCTTTAGAAACACAGATTCAGCATTTTCTCAAACTCTAAAGCAAAGGCCTGTCTCACAATTTCCATTCTGTCTCCCAGGGTATATACCTCTTCATCTGATCACTGATGTGCCAGTCTCACACTTAGCATTTAACTTCCTCAGAAAAATGCACCAATATTCACAGATATAAATATAGGAACTGTTTTTTAAAAAAACTCTCAGCTTGAATTCCATTTTCTACAAAAGTAAAATTGGGTCCTTAGTGGTTAGCATTTGTGCCCACACTATAAGCTGCTTCTTGAAAATTAGACCAACAGTAAAAAGAAAAATTTAACATGATATACATATGGCTGGACATAACTGCACTAAAATGTCTATGGTTAACAGATTTACTACAAGTCAAGACCTAAAAGAAAAATTGTATACCAAGAAATAACCTGAAGGATGACATGTGAACACAGAAAGCAAAATTACCTGTTTGTCATGTATAGTGTTGCCTCAAACTACTATACTTTCTAAAACACCATGTTTGCCTTGACAAGAGCAGCACTTCTTGCATCACCAAGAAGCTTTAATGGGAGGGATTATGATACTTTAACTACAAAGAACTGTGAGTTTGAGTTATGGTGGTTACTGTAGATAGAATTGAACATGGAATAAAATAGGACTTTTTTTTAAAGAGAGAGATAAAGAAAGCACAAGTCATCATTCAAAGCAGACACAGATTACCTTCTTAGCTGCCACATAAGGATGTGATTGTTACAGACTGAGCTCTTCTTTTAGCAATACCTTTTCCATTCAGACAACAGTTTATAGACAGTACAGACTGGTGTGATCTGACTTTCCATAATCACACAGTACATCACTGAGGGGAAGAGAGAGGGGTTGAATAATGTATGTCACTTCGATAAGTGTGTTAGTAAGTTGAAAATAATGATCAAAGGCTTTGGTAAAAATGTAAACAAATTCATTCATTCAAACAAGATGAGATGAAGTACAAGTACAGAAGCAAAACATTTTCTATGAAAGGAGACATTGGTTGGAGTGGAGACTTCCTAAAGACCTTAAACATGAGAAGCAGAATAATCCATTCCAATTCAATGCAGCTATGAAAATTCATAACAATTCAGGATCTGCTCCAAGACTTCTTTGCTTTGTTTTTCAGATCTGTTAAAGTAAAGTGAACAAAATTAAAGGATAAAGTTCACTCAGTGAGCATAGGGAGATATAGACTTACATTTCCAGTTCCAAATGTGATCTTATGTATGCTAAAGGTAGCCAGTATGATAGCAAAGAACTGCTTCAGTGTGCATTAAAAGTACAGGATAAAGGGACATCATGCATAATCAATGAGAACTATTTAAAGAAATAATACTGTACTACACAGAACAAGAGTTAAATGGCAGACTTATATTACTAGCACTATTGGGTTTGGGAAACCTGGCAGTTTAAGGGAAGGGAATAAGATGCATGCAAATAATTATGCATTTGAGAAAATATACCATATATGACCATAAGATAAACACAAGGGTGCACCATTACTGTCACAGATTTTGGATTTAGGTGCATAAACTGGTAGAGTTCTCCTCCTGAGAATACAAATAACACATTAGAGAGTCGTATGTAATTCCAAAAGCCAATCTGAAGTATTTACATAATGAGCAGAATGGCAATTTAATAATAAAGTGCAATTTTGTTAACTTAAAACCAGCAAATAATTTTCTAATTATTGCACAATAACATCGGTATCACCATATTCAGTCAGTCTGGGAGTTATTAGGGGAAAAAGTGTTTGGATATGCTGAGCACCCACAGTTTTCATTGACTTACAGTTCTGGATACATGATACTTCTGAAAATCAGGCACAAGCACAGAACACTGATAATGTTAAGTATAAGAAGTGTCACTATAACTAATTCTGATCTGGGAGCCATAGCTTCCTAGTTATATGTTCATTGCCAATAATGTAAATGCCAAAACCAATTAGACCAAGGAATTGAAGGTTACTTGTTTTCTCCATTGTAAATGCTGCTATTGAAGAGTTAATAACATTTGGGCCATTTCAGAGCAAGGTAGGCAAGAACATGCTATAAGCCAGGGTGTAATTTTTGCACAAATAAAAGTTTAATCTGTTAAACCATGTTTTGGTAATCCTCAAGTTATGTTGGAAATGGGAACATAAAAGAGAAATCTTCATTACTTGATAGAACTGACATAAGCAGTGTCTGTAGGCTATTGCAGTTGTGGCTAAGCTTTTAAATTAAATGTAACCTTTTCTTAACAAGGTGGGGCTTTTACTTGTTCCTGCAATAAGATTTCTGACTACTGTACTAAGAAAGATGTACTGAAATGATGCACCCTTTTGAATGCCTTAGAGCCAGGTGGACAACCTACCAAAAGAAATGTCCAGACCTTTTAAAAAAAATCATTGCGCCTAAAATTTGCTGTCGTGATGCTACACTAACATAGTTATTATATATGTGGGTTGTTTTTTTTTCTTACGCAAACATGGTAAAACTTCTCTTTTTTTCCTGAGGTAGCAGGTGACCACAGACATGAAAGCCAGTGTGATCCTAAACTATCCATATCTTTGGATAGCTCCTCCATAATTCCCTTTTTAGCTCTAATAAGCAACAGTCTTCCTCTACTTCTGAAATCCTCAAGCCAAATTTTAGGAAATATACACAGCCCCCTTCTTTTAACCCATGATACTTAATCTTCAAAGATGTTAGATGAAGTAGCCAAGAGAATCAACTTTATCAAAATCAAAAGTGTCTCTTAATGTAGAAGACAAAAAAAATCCAATCTATTGTTACTGACAAAACAAAATGTTCTTCCCTTGCATGGTTTCACTTACTGTGTTACCTAATTAAAATATTACAGAGATTAAAACATAATTATAGATCAGTGAAGTGCTTGGGTCAGATTATCTGCTCTTATGAATTGGTGTAGTCAAACTGAAGTTAATGAAGTTGTGCTATCTTATACTACCAGGGAATTTGACTCTTTCATTAATTCTTTTTTGCAACAGATTGCAAACTGGGGTGAAATACAACAGGTATGATATTGGATCATTTTAAATTCTTAGTTATCTAGATGGATTAGACTTGTCAAGTTGAATAAAAGAAACCTGGGTGACTATCTGGTTGCATAAAGTAGTAAGGAACTTGGTTAATCTATAGTCCTTCATTCCTATTAGTGCCTGAAGCCTCAGACTTCAGGCGGCTCTAAGTTTAGGGAGCAAGTTGGTTGGAGGTGAGGTGGATGTTTACTGGGAGACTTCAAGTTGTGACAAAGCTGAGAGTAATTACTAGACTAGACTGTTTATATACTCACCAGTCAGCTGGCGAGCATATCTGAAAGAGGCTGGTGCTTACTTTAGCAATCTGCTGCATTTATAAATATTGAGACAAAACATTATTTTAAATTGATAATACAAAGGCTCTATACACAAGAACATTTCTCATATCCAGGGGCCATAATATGTTTTGTCAAGTGACTTGCCTGAATCCAATATGCCAGTGGCAGAGCAATTAATGATGTGGCTAGCATCTTGAGTTCTCCAGCCTATATGGCCAGGAACCTATTATATTTGGCTCAGCTGGGTAAAGTTTATGGATCACTATCATGGACTAGCTCAGGACCAGCTAGTTATCCTATAATGTATCTCAACATTTTAACTTTCATGTCCAGTTACCTTGTTCTGCTGGAGCCACAGTAGAAACAACTTGGAAAGTAAAAGTGATAGAAACAGTAAATATGGAGGCCTCCTACTACAGCTAACAGGGAGAGGACACAAGGACTTCTCTTTCTTTAGGGTTGCAAATTGAGGAGATAATACTGTACTTTGCTTCTTTATTGAGTTTCTTGACTTTCTTAGCCTACCTAACACTTCCACTAATTAGTGAATTGGAAGGTCTAGGGAGGTTCAGCATATTTGGTCAAAACAACTTCAGTTGAAGTCAAGAACATGTGGAGATTATAGAAAGGATTGAGTGGTAAGGACACGTAACAATAGAACAGAGGACAAAAAGTGTCACTCAGTACTCCATCTTTCAGAAGGAGAAACATAGAAAGTGAGCCTAGCAGGAAAAGTAACAGGACTTGGCTCCCTCTTTGTATGTCATGGATTCTGGTTAATGCAAAACACTCTTTTGTTCCTGCTCTCAAAGTGCCTGCAACATGTTCTGTAGCCACACTGAAGGTTTGCACATTCAAGCCTATGTTGTTCCTATGTTGCTCTTGCACTGGGAGAATTTTCTAAAGACTGTTGCAATCCCTTTACACTGCAGCATTATAAAACAGCTGCCGCAGGTACAAGACTCTGGCTCATTATATATATGTATATTATATATATAATGTGTGTATACAATGTAGGCTTGAGTATGCAAACCTTCAATATATATTAGACTGACACACACACACAGAGTCTAATATATATTAGACTGATGTGCTGGGCTGTTACGTGACATATAGGAACACAGTCGGCTCTGTACTGTGCCTGGTTAAAGAGTCCATCTTGGAACTGAAAACCTTTCTTGTCAAACTGATACACCCTTGTGAAAAGTTTCTGTTTCAAGGCATTAGAATTGCCACTAAAAAATTCCTAACAATGGCTAAATGGATCAAAATGGGCTATTAGCTTTTTATATATGTCTCCACTGCATCCCTACCATGCCTCAGGAGCAAGCCTGGAATGTAATTGTGGACATTCTTCAGGGGCATGCCAGCAGTTATCCATGTAACTGGCCTTGGGAAATGGCCCTGTGACCAGATGAGTTATGAGTTATGTACAACCCAAAAAACCAAGCAGGTTGGAGACTGAACCATTATGAGAACCCACAGAGGAACAATGCCAAATAGTTTCACTGATTCATGGGGTTTAGTGCATGGGAGAGAGTAAATAGGTAGGGCATGCTGAAGGACATCTTTCCCAGACCACCTGGGAATGCAGTATAGACACGTGTTTAAAATTATAGATAAAACATAGTTCTTACAGCCTCCTAATATTCAAGGAGTTGTATCTGGTATTTCAAAATATTCTTAAAATGAAATTGTTTTTCTGTGTTGGTTTGATTTCTGTTTTGTCCTCCCCATCCCTCCCCCCACAAAGTCTAATTTCTCCCTTTTGCCTTTTCTCCCCAAGCAAATGTACATGCCTTCATGATGCCTTTCATCCACAAGATATTCTATAATTCCTTTTCATCTCCTCTGGCAATTCAGCTGTCAAATACAAATTGTTGGTTGTTTTACATTCCCATGCTTTCTCTGCTACAGTAGGCTTCAAAAATAGGCCTTCATTCTTGGTTTCTTTTGGGTCAAAGACTTTTGGATTGTGTTTCCTTTGCTACTGTGGCAAATACTGATGTCTCCTATATTTTCTCCCAGCTAGGACCCTGACACAACTCCTTATAAATTTCTTGCTTCCAGATTCAGGAGACTGACATAATGCCTTTGTTAAATGACAGGGAAATAGTACTACCTATTACAATTGTTTGGGAACACAGTTGCAAGCAACCAGATTTGCTTGGGCTGGATGGGAGGGGGAGTGGCATATGAATGAGAGCAATTGCATTATTTATCTAGGTAAAACATGCTTCTGGATCTTTCTTCCACCCCAGTAGGGATTTAGCGCTAGTCACATGCAAATGGCACAGCCATTTTTAGTTTAAAGGGGTCGGTGCGCTCATGACTGTGCCAGCCTTGGTTTACATCAATTTCATTGACTAGAAATGTTCCATTTCATTTAGTAGACACTGCATTTATTTGGTCAGTGTTCTTTAATCCCTATAAATAAACACAGGAGGGACAAGGTCAGGGTACTGTGACAACCTTAATTTATAATTATTCTCTGGTTTTAAACCTATGACGTATTCTTATTTTCTATTATTTTTGTGTGTTTTAATCACATTTTATATTCCCAAAAATGTTGTATTTCAATAAGTAAAACTATTATTTACATGCTGCCTATAAAACTGTTATTTTTACACACTCCTTAAGCCACTATAAATCAAGAAATTCAGTTTGTTCAGGGCAGTTTTCTGACATCCGATTTATTCTGGGGACATGACACTCAGTTTACAGAACACTGATTCATGCAGTTCTCTCCCTATCTTTCCCTTCTCTTTCTTTCTTCTAGCATTAGGCTGTATACAGCATGCCAAACCCAGTAACAGATAATGCATCGCTTTTCAAAACCGTTACAATTTCCAAAACTATTATGAAAAAGCCAAACCAAAAAGTGTTTTATATAAAAAAAATATATATATATATCCTTCAGAACAAATGGCAAGAAGCTACGTGCAGCTTTGTTGTTTTTCTGTAATTGAAGTCCTACACAAACTAAGTGGCAAGGTTAAAATGTCATGTGAATTACTGGGATCAATGCTGTGCTTTTCTGGGCATGGACTGGGAATGGACTGTAAACTGATTTGATTTTATATCTGTGTTTCTCCCCTTTTTTCCATTTTATAACCTACTTTTAAGTTGAGTTTTTTCCTCATTCACGTCTAAGATGCAGCACTTCAGTCATGCAATGAAAGTATGTATTTCAATGAAGTAAGTTGCCAAATGCTAATAACTATGTTCTTAAGGCTTCAGGCATGCCAAGCTTAGTAAGTGTTTCATCAGAGTCAAACAAAATCATTCCATTTAGGGAAATGGCCCTGTAACCCAATGAATTACATACCAAAGTGTATGCTAAAAAATGTAGGGGAGAAAAAAAACAAGAAAAGGACTGAGTAAACAATGACAAGAGGAAAAAGAGTTGGCAGTTTATCCCTCACTTGAACCTTATGTCATTACTAAGAGAATTCCTTGGTTTTTTTTTATGTAGCTATATGAGGCATGGATTCAGATGCCAGAATTTGACATGAATGCCAACTTCCTATTCTATTTTATTTTTGTACTCAATTGAGTGTGCAAATGGATTTTAAAGAAAGTAGGAAGGACAGCTGGATTGAACTAGCTTTAGTTAAGCACCCTCACCACCATTTTTTTCAGCACAGGAATGCTGATATGCATGATGCTGAAGTCTGCTGGAGCATTGTAAGTACTCTAGTAATTATGCTGTACTTGTAACACATTGGAGCAGTCTCACTGCACATATATAGGTACCCATAAATTCCAAAGAATTCTTTTTGAAAAACCTGTCCCAGTTGCTACTAAAATTTATAAAATCCTCTAAACTCATTAGGCACCTAAACTAGGGCTTCTGCACCTGCCCAGAAGGAATGCAAGTATTTTTACTTTAGTTCTGGTGCAATTCAAGTGGCTGTTGAGAGATATATAAAGTCTTGTGAAATCTATGGAAAGGCCTCCAACAGCACTTACACTTAAAACGTAACTCAGAACAACAATTTTCACTGAGGCTCAAAAATGATTGTAGTGCCATTGCCCAAATTTCCCCAGGATCTTGGTAGGTAGAGCAGTTAGTGACTTGTGTTCTAGGGCGATCTCACCTTAAGGGAATTCAGATCTGCATCTTCCACTTTTCAAAAGAGTTACCTAACCACCACACTACAGAATACAGTAAGTGTGGACACTCTTTGTCCTCCAATGTCTGGCCAAAAATGCAAGAGTTTTGGGGCCAAAAATAAAGGCAAACAGCAGGAAGAATCTCTGAGGTCTAGTTTTTGTACTCCTTGGGGAAAAAAGTGTCCTGCTTTTACATCTCTGCTTCCTAGACTGTTTATGAATTTTACTCTAGATACTTTTTGGTTGAAAAATAGAAATAATTCTTCCAGAATGGAATTTCTGCTTTATATAGGACACTTAAATCCAAATTTATCTTATGTCACATCTAAATGGTCAATTTATGCCCAATGATAGTGCCCTCAAATTGCTCTATGCAAGCTACTTCTTAAACCAGAAGCAGTGTTGCTGCATTTGTGTGGTGTTTTAGGTAAGTTAATTACCACTGTTGACTGATAGTGACAATTAGCCTGGCCCCATGCTAGGCAGCCTACCCATGGCGTGCTGTGAACATAGTTATATTGCTTCTATTTTAGGAGGCCGAGTACACGGAGTAATAGAGTCAACTTGAAAGTATCATTGCTGGGCACAGTAAATTCACCATGTAAAGAACACAGTAGGTATCTGAATTGTTACCATTGACTATACAAGGATCCTAAGTACCCATGCTGATCCAACTGGATTGCTGTATAGAGCAAGGAGCTTAATACTTAGTCAATGCAAGCCTAAATTTATAAGCCTAAGGAACCAGTTTGAAATATTCATTCTGTTTTTAAATTTTCTATCTTTATAATAGGATTCCTAATGCTTCACTTTTTCCCCTTGTCTTCTTTGATTGTAAACCCTGTCATGTCCCAGAAACAGGACTATCTATTTTCATGCAGTTTAAAAATGTGGAGACTTGGACCATGTCCATAAAATAGGTAAATAAAAAGTCTGTTGGAATCTGGTCATCTACCTGGATCAGGATCTGGGGGCCCAGAAGACCTTGCCACCAAAGGCAGTCCGCAGTACTAGGAAAGGTCCGCAGTACTAGGAAAGTCCTTAGGGCAAAGTTGCTCTAGAAAGCAGAGCTGCCCCACAGCCAACAAATGGGGGAGCCTTGGTTTGCTGGAGTTCAAGCTCCAGATATGGAAGAAAGCAACTTAAACATAAATAGCTCAGGCTTGGACCTGCCATTTTGTTTCTGAACCTCCTGATTTTTTCATGCTTTGCTTTCAGGACAACTAACCCTTCAGGCATTGAATGGACCAGCATTTTCCAATTTTCCATTGGAATATTTCTCAGTAATTCTAGTTTGAAATAAACTAGAACCACTTAAGGTAGAAAGATTAAGTTTAGGTAAGGCAAAATACTTGTAGGTTACCTTGTAGATGGCATCTTCCTAGGATTGCAACCTTGGCATAGTGGAGAGGATTGTGTACTACCAATGACCTTGAGAGCAATGTCACCTGGAGCTTTATACTGGTAGCAAAGTCAAGAGCAAGGTTTCTAGACTAATACTGTATTTACTTGAATCAAGATAAGGTTCCCCCCTCCCATTACCCATTCAACATGGGGGGGGGGAAGTACCTTTTTTAGCTGAAGTGGAGAGGGGGAAAGGGGAGGAAGCTGCTGTGGTTCTGAATTTGGCCCCTTGCCAAAATCTTCCTGTTCACCCTACTTACCCAGTAAAGTTTCTGCTCCCTCCCCTTCCCTGCCATTAAGTATCAGGTATGGCTCCAGCTCCATTCCTTCCCGGGGCATGGAGCCCATGGAAGTTGCGGCCCTTGCCCAGACACAGAAGCATCATAGGGCCAGAGCTGCTGCCACCACTGCTGCATGACCAGGCAAGGGCCAGAGATTCCTTCATTCCCAGGAGTGATTGAATCTGGAGCCATGCCTTCCAGTAAGTAGGGAGGGGGTGGGTAGTGGCTTCAAGGAGGCAGAGGCTGTGGGGAACAGCAATGGAGGAGAAGCTGTAAGATGGGACAAAAGCTGTGAAAAATGAGTCAGAGGCTTGGGTATCATAGGGGGCAGGCTACAGGAGGCCAAATGGGGAGCCAGGAGGCATGCCATCCTGTTGCCGCTGTCCCTGCTTCAGTGGTAGGGGAGATGAATTCAAGACAACTTTCCAATAATTTAAATACACACATGGAAAATTATAACATATTTATAATTTTTCTATGCATGGAAAATATTGGAGGAGTTATCTTAAATTTAACCCTCATCCATTCTCGTGAAACCATAACCATTGTTGATCTCGGGGGGGTAACCTGTTACCCCATCCGCATGATCAAAATGGAACCGGTGACAGCAGTATAAATGTACCAAAAACTATTTATTAAACATATAGATTGTTTGAAAGAGTATTTATTATGATTTAAACCCAAAATAATATTTAACTAGAACTATGAACAAAATTTAAACTTCTTTTTAGAATTTCAAAACATGATCGATCAATTTGCTAAGTCTGCAGTTCACACTGTTTTCAAACTAACAATTATTTCCAAAAACATTTCCTAAGTGTTTTAACTAAATTTTGCATTCCTCACAAAGCAGCAGTGATGTACAATAGTGCACACAAGCAAATTGTTTACAATCTTTGCACTGTTTCTAGTTTTTGAAGTCATCTGTCCTTAGACAAAAAGCACAACGTCCACTCATGCTTGCAGAAGGATCTACTGGGGTGCGTAGTGGCAATTTGTAATTTAGTGCAGTCATACCAGACTTGACATATTTAGACAGATTATGTGTATCCATCATTCTTTGTTTTATTTGTCCGTTAGTCAACTACTCTCCAAGCTCCTGGGGGAAAAAAGCTCTGTCTTCTTAAATGTGCTTCCAGTTTGTGCTGTGGCCTAGCCAAATGATGAGGCTGGCTGTCAAGGACAGCTGCATCCAGTATATTGAGAAATAGTGACCTTGGTCACCTTTTGATTTTCCCTCTGCAGGTGGTCGTACAAACTAAGTAGTCAAGGTTATCTACCCCACCCTTCTTTTGACTGTAGTCATGAATGATGTCTAGCTTTCTTTGCTTTCCACCCACTGACAGGTTATGGTGCATGCTTGACTGCAACAGCACAACTTTAGACCTCTTGGGATCATAGGAAACTAGGGTGACTTCCCAATCAAAATCAGAGTAGAGGATGGCCATCCATTAGTTACCATGGATACCTGAAGTAGACATGAATGAGGTGTGAATGAATGTTGATTTTCAGATGCACCCACAATTTAACATGGGCTTGGGGTAACTTGTTACCCTGTATGGAAAAACAGTCACACCTGGGGTAACATGTTACCCTGAGCAGTTTTTCATCCACAGGAAGCAAACCATTTATGTAAGCTGGCTGTCTTGCGGATATTGTGCATTGTGGTACCAGTGACAATGTCCTAAAAAGATTATTTTTTAGAATTAATTGACTTTAAGATACTGCACAAAATATACATCTGGGTAGGAAATTACTCTATGGGAACATATGAAGGTTAAAGCTGTCTTGGATTTGGGTAAAGACAGTAGTGATCCAAAAATAAGTCCTCAACAGTAGAGCAAGCACACGAAGAAAGTATACTTCAGAAAGGTTGTCAAGGCAGATGAAGTAGAACAGAAACTTCTGCTTACCTAGGTTTTCCTTGCCATCAGATTAAGGTTTCCTTCATGTGAGATATTGTGTGGATAGTGATGTGCAGTGGCATCCTCAGGTTCAAAGAAGACATGAACAAATGTCTTCCTTCAACAGCAAGTCCTAGAGAAATGGTGAGTGTTGGCAGAGCAGGTGCTAGTGTTTACCCAAAGTCCATAGTCATGGACCTGGACGGAGGCAATGTTTGTATGATGGTTGTTTTTCACTTGAAACTCAGATGTGCCATTCAGCAGCTGCAGTCATGATTGAGCAAGCCTCTTCATGATCTACTCTTCTCATATGGAAAGAGGGTGGCTAGAAAAAATGTCTTCCATATACTCATTTCACTTGATTGAAAAACAGCAACCAATGGGATCATTCTATCATTGGTCCAAATCAAGTTATGAAATTTGCAATCTGGAACATCCTCACCCTGATTAACAGCCTCAACAGTAAATAAACAGAGTGAAGGACAGTACTCATGGCCAGAGAACTTGCATGTTTTGCTTTTGACATTGTTGTACTTAGTGAGACCAGAAGGGGCAAAGACTAGTCAGAAAAAGACTGATATGTCCATTTTTGGTTTTGCTATCAAGACCAAGATAATCATAAGTTGGAATGTTCAGCTAACATCAATAATAACTGCATGACCATTCACCTTCGACTGAACAACAGATAACATGCCACCAGCATCAGTGTAGACCCCAACTCTTGATGCATATGATAAAAGAGAATTATTTTTTTTCTAAATTTGACCACATCCTATCATTCATCCCTAAAGAAGATAAGATCAGTCTTGTTAGTAGTTTGGAGATTGATCAGAAACTCTGAAAGGCACACTTGGAGAGGAAGGATTGAGAAAAATCAAGTCAAATGGAATTCCTCTCCTGAGCAAGTGTTCAGACCCTGATCTCATCATCACAAACTCCTTATTCAGGCAAAATCAAAAATGAAGAAAACCAAAGATGCACCTCCACTCAAAACACTAGTATGTGATTGATGTCCATATCACCAGAGCTGTGACCAGTAGACATGACTGCTGCACAGATCGTAATTTCATACATTCCATCATGTCCACTCATATCACCCACAAATGAGGTAAACAGAAGAAGAGATTTAGAAAGAGGTTCAACATCAAATGCTTAAAAGACCCTGATAAAAGTGGTAATTTCCAGTAGTGCCTCAGTGAAAAACCCTGAGCCAGATCATGATCTTGACACAAAACATCATTGTGACCGTGTCAAGAAAGTCATGCATAAGGTATGTGAAAAATGTCTAGGCTTCTCCATAGAGAAACCCTGGGACTGGTTCAGTAAGAATACAGTAAAATCTCTGTTATCTGGGATTTTACTAACTGGAATATTCCAGGGTCAAAGCCAGGAGCCTTGTACCCCCCAGGCAGTAGCTCCAGCTCCGTGGGCCCATGCAGAGTGGCAGCTGCCGCAGGGAGTGGGGCCATGCTCTCCTGCATGTCCCCTTGGTGGGGCTTACAGCTGCCAGCCCTCAGGGCAGGGATGCAGCCAGAGCCAACGGGGTGCAGCAGGGACCTGCCTGCCCTGGGAACGATTCCCCTGGCCCCTCTTACCCTGCCCAGGGTCAGAGCCAGGAGCTGCATGCCTCCAAGTAGTGGCTCCAGCCACCAATCCCAACATGGCCACCACTATCCCCTCCCCAACCCCCCGGCCCCTGCTCCCACATCTGGCCAGAAACCCTGTGTGATAGGTAACCAGCACTTTTAGCTTACCAGAATCCCTCATTCCTCACTTGCACCAGATAACTTTCTCTATTACAGTAAAATCCCTGTTAAGTTCTCATTTACAGTAAAAGGAGAGCCTTCAAAGCTTGACAGAATGACATTGGCTCCAAACAGAAGCAAGACACTTATCACTACATGAAAGATGAGAGCCAGAAAAAATGTTTAAAGCACAAAGAGTGAAAGAACAAATGATGGGAGGAAAAAGCAAAAGAGATTCAAAAGTTTGCTGACATCCATGACCTAGTTGCTTCAGAACAACTAAAGCTATCTATGGGCCAGGCACACAAGGAGTCATCCCTCTGATGTTCAAAATGAGCCAACAGCCTTTAAAGACAGCTCCATCATCAACACACAATAGAAGTAGTACTTTCAAGACCTATCGAACTGAGATTCCAATGTCGAAGACAATACCATCTAAACTATTCAGCAATACCCCATTAAGGATTAGTTTGCAGGTTCTTCAATTTATTATCCAGAGGCATTGAAATCCATTGAGGAGATGAGAAACAACAAGACATGTAGTTGTGGAGGCTCATGAAATACCAACTAAAATGTATAAGTAAGGTAGAAAAATGTTCTCTCACCAACTACACATTGTTATTGTGAATGTCTAGAAATATGAACAGATTCCCAGTCTTGATTTCAGAATTATTACAGTATTCAAGAAAGGAGAGAGATCAGACTTCAGTCATTACCATGGTATTGCATTAATGTCCAAAGATGGGAAGATCCTCACCCACATTCTCCTCAATAAAATTATTTTCCTCACTGAGGGGATTCTACCTGAGTCCCAATGTGGTTTCAGACCACTCAGAGATCGTAGGTATGATCTTTGTAGCTAGATGGCTGCAGAAGTGCTGCAAGCAACACTAAGATCTTTATATGGGTTTTGATTCACTCAACAGAGGGGACCTGTGGAAGGCCTGATAAGATTTGGATACCCAGCAATTTTTTTTTACCATTATCAGACTTTTTCACAATGACATACAACAACTATAATGAGCGATAGCTCAGAAATTGACTCCCACACTATTAGACCTGAAGTTAAGCAAGGATACATGATTGTACCAATACTATTTTCCATGTATATCACAGCTATTTGATATCGTATTGCTAATAGACTTCCATCTGGAGTAAACATCCAGTATCACATGCCCAGGAATCTCTTTAACATCAACCAGTTATTTTTTAAATCCAAGATAACCAATACCTCCACTACTGATCTTCAGTCCTCTGTGTCAGGTGGGCTCAGTCAATTGAAGAGTTGCATGTCACCCTTGATTGCTTCAGTATGAAATGTATAAAATGCATGAACTCAGTGTCAACTTCAGGAAAATCAGGATATTTTACCAACCCACTGCAAACCAAACAACTGCTCCTCTACATATCACTGTTAGGTGACAGTCCTTGGAAGATGTTGAACATTTCCCTTACCCAGGTAGCTAACTTTCCCAAAAACGAAAAATAAACTACAGTATTCAACACCAGATACAATTTGCCAGTTCTGCCTTTGGACATCTCTGAAACTGTGTCTTGCTGATTATGATACCTGGACCCAAACCAAACTTATCATCTACCAGGCTGTTGTCATCCCTACAGTATTGTATTGGTGTGAAACTTGCATGACATATTGGAAACCATCAGTGGTATCTTCACCATCAGCTATATTGATTTGAATTACAGAAAAATGAACACCACCATTCTCTCTCAAGTAAACACCACTAGTATTGAAGTCATTTTTATTTGGCACCAGCTCCATTGCATAACACACCTGACAACCAATTCCCAAAACAGATTCTATACTCCTAACCCAACCATGGCTACTGTGCTAAAGGTTGGCAAAAAAAAAACCCTCAGGGGCATCTTGAAGGCCACTTTGAATAAATTCAATATTTAACATCAATATCTGGGAAACTAAAGCCCTGAATCATCCTCAGTGGCACCATGACGTATGACAAGGCATCAGCTGTTTTGAACAAACTCATCTCACTATGGAAGTGGATAGACTAGAGAGGCAAAAGAAAAGAACTGTGACTGGACATCACTTGGACTTCAGTTGAACATTTGGATCTTGGATCAGCCTCCTCAGTCATCTTCTGAATCCCCAATGACTTCTCTATTTACTGGAAGACCGTAATCTTCATATCAAGTGATATGTTGATGATGCTGAAAGGGTAAAAAATATAATTGTTGGAAAAATGGAACCCCATTTTTTCTTCCATTGTTTTCTTTCTTTATGTAAGTATTTTCCTAAATTCTGTGTTACCTTTGTTAAATTAATACAATTTAGTTTTGATGCATGTGTTTCCAGTTCACAACAAACTTATTCCATCTCTAGGGTCATAAAAGGTAATCAGTAGCCAAACCAAACTCTGTATATATAACCTAATATAACATGGTTGGCAAATGAGGGGCTAGAAGTAGAAACTAGAAATAGACTTAGAAAGTAATTACATGCCACCAGTTCCAGCAATTGAAAAGACTTGCCATTGGAGAATAGAAGAGGACTCTGAGGGTGCATCCAGATGAGCATGGATGTTTGTTTCACTAGGGGCAAGTGAATTCCTGTGCCATGTGGACTGTGGTGCACGACAGGCTACCCTGTCACCCTGCTTTTTTTGGCATGGATTTTTTTCGACCCCAGGACCTCCCAAGGTCAAACCCCACTCTCCCTGCCTGCACTGCAAGGTGGCAGCATGGGGAATGCCTGCATGTGACACACCGCATATGTGTCTCTTGCGCCACATACTGAACATCCATACTCATCTGGAAATGACCCAAGAAGGAAGACCTATTTGGGGACCATGACAATATCCATTAAGCCCATAGAGGCCAACCTTTTTGGTCAATGTGCCACAAATTTAGTCCCACAACCTCCCCAAGTGACACTATGATCCCCTTCCCCTGCTGATCTGCTCTACATTTTGCTTCTTGCCCTCTCTATCACTTTGTTGCCTGTTCTCTCCTCAATCTTCTATGTGCCATATCAGGAGACTGCCCAGGCCACTTGTGACATGCATGCCACAGGTTGGTTAGCCCTGCAGTAATCATTTTCTGGACTTTCTGGTGTTACTTGTAAGACCAGCTTTCAAAGTCTCTGAATAAGGGATAGTACAAGCCTATATCTGACACACAAGTCCTCAAAATTGACCTCTTACAAGAAATCTAGGTTTCTTTTTGGGTCTCTTCACTGTGTTGAAAATACTGTATTGAACATGGGAAATAGTTCCATTATTACAGGTTTATTGAAAGGGTCTTGTATTACAGAAGGACTGTAGTTACATTGTTAAGTACAACTATAATCTTTAGCTCATTCTCCCTGCTTTGAACTGAACTCCAAAACCATCCTTTATTATTGAAATAAATAATACATGCATACTTTTTAGAATAGTTTTTTGTTATTTTTGTTTTGCATAAGCATGTACAATATGTTTTTCCCACTATTGCTGCATTTTATACTCTTTACACTTTTGTATGTATTTTGTGTATTGGCCCTGAAAGTTTCTTAAAGTACTTTTGAGAGTTTGGGTGACACAAAATATGACACTTTTAGTACAGAGGTTTCATTTTTCTGTTCATTTTGTCTGGACACAATTGACAGCATCTCTTATTTTTTAACCCAGGCTGTCTAACAAGTGCAGCAGGTGCAACTAGATGAGCTGGGATTTCTACTCCATCTGCTTGAAACACGTCAGAGACTCCAGCTTGCACAGTTTGTGGATTGCCACCTCTTCACTCACTAAATTGTTGACTGCTTCTCTTCCCAGGGTCTGGTGAAACAGTTGACATTAATGGAACCTTTCAGAATTCCTGTTGCTGTCACTCTACCTCTGAGACACAAGATACTGGACTAAATGGACCTGTGGCCTTACCCAGCATGACACTCCTTATGTCCTTATATTTAGCCTGAAAATTTGAGTGCCAAATGAAAAGTGTAGCAAAGTCATAAATTTTGAAATACATTGGGCCTCAGTGAGTCCTCCTCTCACTTGTATAAAACCTGGTCAATCGATACAAAAAGCCTGACTGCAGCAAGCTGGGAAATCACTTACCTCAGTTCAAGTCACTTACAGTTTTTAAAGTCAGCACAGTCCTTTATTTTGTGGGTGCACATGCCTCACAGGATCTCTCTTACATGCATCAGTCCTCAAGAACCCAATCTTAACATAATCCATGCAGAATGCACTCAAAGTCTTGAGTCTCCTCTAGCCCTGAGAAAGTGCCTCTAGCTCACTGCTGCTCCCTTCACAGTGCTGTTATCCTTCCCAGTCTGGCTCTGACTCTGGTCCTATCATTGTGCAGCTGCTCCAAGACTCCACACAGCACAGGGGCATACGCTGCATGCAGCACCTGAGCTAGACCAGCCCTATACAGTGGCTCTGGAATGGCCCAACCCACCTCTGAGACCAGCCAAGTTACTCTCATCCAGCACACAGGGTGAGCTGAGTTGACACCCCGCCCCCCCCCCACCAGATTGAAGACATTATTTCCTTTTCTTTGTGAGTTGTCTGTTGTCATAACCATACCTGTCCTATTGGCAGACAGATATGACACTGCAGCATCAACCCACTAAAATATTTTTACTCTGTATTTCTCATATTTGTGAAATATCAGTGTAAATTATAAAAGCTGTATTGTAACCAACTACCTGTTACATACTGCCTACCCAAATTCAAGAGAATTGTCTCCTAAACCACTCAGAATGCAATAATTTTGTAAAATGTTCTAGTCTTCATTGTCATATTTCATTTTTGCCTAAAAGGCAAAAGAGTGGCAAAATCTGAAATTGTCACATAGATACTGTGGCATGGAAGTACACTGTGTGTGCATGCCCTGATGTACACAGAGTCATAAAATCAGAGGACTGGAGGGGACCTGCAAGATCATCAAGTCCAGTCCCCTGCCATGGGCAAAAGGTTATTGGGCTCAAATGAGCAAAAGGTTATTGGGCTCCAAGGATGGCAACTGCACCACCTTTGCTAGGAGTGTGTTCAGATTCTAGTTATCCTTATGGAAAAGAAGTTTTTCCTTGTGTTCAGCCTAAATTTTCCCTCAATTAGTTTGTGTCCATTGGTCCTTGTCCTCCCAGGGAGTGCCTTCCTGAAGAATTCCTTCCCCTAGATCTTGGTGCTCAGCCCAGACATACCTGTAGACAGCTATCAAGTCACCTCTTCTCTTACTCAGACTGAACAGGCCCAGTTCCCAGAGTCTCTCCTCATAGGGCCTATCCTCAAGGCCCCTAATCATATGGGTGGCCCTTCTCTGTACACTCTTGAGCTTATACATATCCTTCCTGAAGTGTGGTGCCCAGAACTGGACACAGGACTCCTGCTGTGGCCTTACCAATGGTAAATGGAGAGGAAGGAGCATCTCCCTGGTTCTATTGGCCACACGTCAGCTGATGCACGCCAGAGTTCTATTTTCCATGTTGGCGATTTCATCGCACTGTTGGCTTATATTCATCTCCTAGTCGATTGTGACCCCCAGGTCCTGTTCAGATGCTTTGCAAGTCACTTGACTACCACCCATAGTGTAGCTATTATAGGGGTTCTTTCCACTCAAATGAAGAACCCGGCACTTTTCCCAGTTGAGCATCATCTGATTCTATTCAGCTCGTAGAACCAGTCTGCCAAGGTCATCCTGGATCCTTATCCTATTGTCTGATATGCCCGCGTTTCCCCACAGCTTGTTGTCATCCGCAAACTTAATCATTTAGCTTTGCACACCCCCATCCAAGTCATTAATAAATATGTTAAAGAGCACAAGTCCAAGCACCAATCCCGGGGAGATACCACTGGAGACAGCCCTCCAGGATGAGGCCATCCCATTGATTGCAGCTCTCTGGAGTCAGCCTCTAAGCCAGTTGTGCACTTGCCTCACTGTAGACTGGTCTAGGCCAGTACCCTCCAGTTTAAGAGAGAATCTCATGGGAAACAGAATAAAAGGCTTTACTGAAGTTCAAATAAATGATATCAACCTCATGCCCCTTGTCCAGCTGGGTAGTTACCTGGTCAGAAAAGGACACCAGTCTTGTCAGGCATTATCTACCCTCGACAAAGCTGTGGTGGTTGCTTCTTCATACCCCACCAGTTACAAGTTTGTGATTGATGGCCTCCTTAATGATTTTTTCAAAAATTTTTCACAGGACCAAAGTCAGATTGACAGTTCTATAGTCTGAAGGGTCATCCTTCTTCTCTTTCTTAAAGATTGGTACCACATTGACCCTCTTCAAGTCATTCAGCATCACTCCTGAGTTCCACAACACTTCAAACAGGTTCACCAGAGCCCCTGCTGTGAGCTCAACAAGTTCTTTCAGGACTGTCACATGCAGATCATCTCGCCCAGAAGACTTGAAAACATCCAGATGTGCTAAGAATACCCTCATAGTATCATAGTATCATAGTAGCTAGAGTCGGAAGGGACCTGGGCAGATCATCTAGTCCGACCCCCTGCCTTGGCAGGAAAGAGCACCGGGGTCA
>JAGPOW010001296.1:104415298-104453168 GCA_030014935.1 Caiman crocodilus
ACTGCCGGCTCATGTTCATCGTGGAGTCAACGATGACTCCAAGGTCCTTTTCCGCCTCTGTGCAGGCAAGAGGGAAGTTCCCCAACCTGTAAGCGTGGTTGTGACCGTTATCCCTGGTCACTCCTGGCAGCACCCTCACCTGTTTTGGACTGATTTTATGTAGTCTTTTGTCTTCCCCATATTCCCTGGGCCTCTGGACAGATGAAAAGCTCACACCAGATTTCAGGAATATTTATGTGAAGTATGTATTTTTGAGCTCTGCCTTTTCACAGGGGTCAACTGTGGGCTGCCCCTCCATATTTAGTAGGGGGGTCCCACAGTGGAACTCAATTTTTTTTCTTGATCCCTACGTACCTATTGAAGGACTTTTTGCTGTCCTTTATTTTGGTTGCCAGCTTGATCTCAATGCTTGCCTTATCTCATACCTGCAGACCCTGGCTATATAAGTGTACTCCTCTCTGGTTGCTGAACCATTTTTCCATTGCTTATATGCTTCTTTTTTCTTTTTCAATAGTTCCTTAATGACCCTGTTGAGTCAAGTTGATCTTTTGGCTCCTTTCCCATTTCTGATGGGGAATGGCCTCTTTTTGAGAAGTGGGAATTCCTCCCTTGAGCAAGCACCATCATTCCTGAGCTCTCAAATCACCCAGTTGCTGGTTGTAGAGAGTTTCTCTAACTGGATGCCTGAGTTTGCCAAAGTCTACGCTTCTGAAATCTAGGACTTCTGTTCTACTATCTGAATTTCCAGACTTTTGTTGGATGCTGAACCTAATCAGATCATGATCACTGTTGTCCAGAGTACCTCCAATCCTTAGGTCACCTACCACGTCCTCCCCTTTGGTCAGCACTGAGTCCAGAGTGGCTTTACCCCTAGTTGGCCCTTCTACAATCTGTATCAGGAACAGGTCATCTATAGCTGCCAAGAAGTTGGTTTACCTGCTGAAGCTGGCTGAGTGGTTCTTCTAACAGATGTCAGGGTACTTGAAGTTACCCATAACAATCAGGTCTTTTGTGCTGGCTGCCTCAGTCAGTTTCCTGCAGAATGCTTGATCACTCTCTTCTTCTTGAGAGGGAGGCCTGTAGTAGACTTCCACCATCAGGTCTCCCTCTCCTGAACACCCTCGTATCTTGACCCAGAGGGTCTCAAGGGACATCTCTACATACTATCAAACATACCTGTACACTATGAAATGTGAAACCAGCCTTTTACATAGAGGGTCACACCTCCTCGCTTCTCCCAACCTGATCCTTCCTACATAGCCTATAGCCCTCAATATCCACTGTTCAATCATACGTATTGTCCCACCAGATCTTCATTAACCCAATGAGAATAAATTGCTTATCTACCAGAAAGAGTGCAAGTTCCTCCTGTTTATTACCAATGCTTTTGGCATTCCCATAAAGACACCTGAATTCACATCTACCAAAACAACTACTATACTCCCAACTCAGCCCAGAGCAAAGGACACACGGGGACCAAAGGAAACAGTTTAAGGACACCCTGAAGATGAACATTAAGAAGTGTGGTGTTGAAACCACAAATTGGGAAAAACAAGCCTAGGGCAGGGCTACATGGTGACACCTTGTGAGAGAAGGTACATTTTTAAGAAAACAGTCTCACCCTGGAAGCAGAAAAACAAATGGAAGAAAAGAAAACAAGACCAAGAAATCCATGGTTTGACCCTCCCTTTAACCACCACCTGCAGCAGGTGAGCCAGGGAGCCTGTGGTTCTAGAATCAGCCTTCTTAGCCATCAGCACTCCTTTACAACACTTTACTTGACCCGTCGGAGTGATCATCCTTGACTGTGAAGAATTGCTAATGATAACAACGACTACTGTGGCATGAAGAATTGAGTGGCTATCTTTGAAAGACTACATCTCCTTCACTGATTAAAGGATTTCATTTAAGGAATTGTAGTTCCACTAAGAAGTAATAAATCAATAAAAATATATGTGTTTCATATAGGTTTGTTCATCAATTCTGATTGTTAAGATGGACTAGCTTCCCTTTTTGTATTCAGTATTTGCTTATATATTTTTCTCATAAGCCATAAAGTTTAATATTATGAGAGAAGTTTTAATGAAGATAATATACTCATAGTGTATTTTGGTATTACCCTTGAAACCCTTTCTTTCTTTCAGCACATTGGCAATTTGGGTTTGACTTTTGTTAGATTGCATTATTAACCATTGTCTTGCAGATTGTGACTGAAACCTTTCTAATTGTTTCCCTTGGGCACAATGTGAACATCTTTATGAAAGAGATTGGGTATCTGTGCTTTTTTGTTGTTGAGATTCAATATGGATGTCACCACAGGGGTGGTGGTTCATCACTGCAGTTTAATTGGGTCTCTTCTCATTGACAGTGTCTGAGTATTGAGTAGTGCAACCAGTTGTTACCAGCGGGGTCCTACCGGAGGGCTGTGATCTGAAGGCCCTCCACCCGTGCCAAGTTCGGCCCAAGGCACCCTCAATTCTTGCCCGCCACGATCTATACAAGTGGCGGGCACACATAGTGCCCGGCCGCATGCCGCCCCCCCATCAGGGAGCGGCGGGCGCACCCCGCGTCCAGCCGCATCGTCCCTTCCATGGGGGCTCTCGTCAGCGCCCTTAAGGCCAGACTCCTCTCTAGGAGTGGGGCAGCGAGGTGTTCCGCGACACCCTCCCCCCTTAAGATCAGACTCACCGAGGCGGATCTTCAGTTCTTTAAACTTCGCCAGACTTGGCAGCACTTCGCAGCCTTTCTTCTCACACCCGGCACCTCATATGCAGGTGGCAGAGGTTTTAAGGCGCCTCCTCCTTGCCTTTCGCCCAGGGTGCACCGTGTGGGATTTTCCGGGAGTTACCCTGCCACAGGTAGTCCCCCCACAGTAGCCATCCCTGGTCAGGTGCTACACAGGCTTCTTTCTTTTTTGTCCTTCACTGCCTCAACTCTGTGGAGGCAAAAGCCCCTTTCTCTCCCTGGGAGATCTGCTTTCTGCTACTTGGGGAGTCTTGCCCCTTTGTTTCCATCTGTGTCCCAGGTCTCCTTTCGTTTGGGTTCCCTGTAATGAATCCCTCCTTTCTTTGGCTTCCTGCTGGTCCATAAGCTTACCCCAAAGCTCCCACTGCATCTTCAGGGCATGTCGGGCATCTTCCACCCTCCAAAACTCTGTTTTTCCCTGGCCAGTAGCTCTTCCACCAGGTCCTATATACACCTTTATGAAGGCTGTTCCCCCAACTCTGGCCTCAATTATTCTCCTTAGGGTCCACCACTTAATTTGCCCTGGAAGATTATTAACATACACATAGGGCCTTTTCCACCCTTCTGTCCTTCCTCTGATCGGGTTACCCTTGTTGTTGAGGGCCTACCAGCCTCCTTAACTAGGCCTGTAGCCCACACTCGATCAGACCTCAACTGTGGTGCAGGCCTAGATGTCCTGTCCTTAAAGCAGGGATTATGATGTGCCTCTCCTCCCCACTTAAGCTCCTTGGAGTCTTGGCCCCCACTTTTCAGCCTGGGCCCTTCTTCTTGCCCTAACTGTTCTCCCACTTTAGCGTGGTCAGGGTAGCGCAGGTCACCTTTTCTGTTGCTCGCTGTGACCTCCTTGCTGTCTTGGCCAGCTACCACATTTCCTTCCTTTACCTCCCTCTGTTGTACCGGTCTTGGTGTGGGGAATACTCCCGCATCATACCTTTGAGATAGCCCTTCTACTCTTTCCCTCAGGTGGTTTAGCTCAGCCGCTTGCTGGTCGGTCCAGCACCTCCCCTCTCACTCAAGGAGTTTGACAATTGCAAGGACACTCTTTTTCTCCTATGCTATCGCATCTGTTTCAGGAGGTGCCTCCGTCATTGCCTCTTCTTCTTGCCACTCTATTCTCCTCTCCTCCTAGGGGTTTCTTACCCCCGGATCCTTGTGGATGCCTGGGTTTACCCGGCTCTCTAAAAAAGTAATACGGGCTCTCTCTGCCCATTCCTCAGCCTCTATCAGAATGCCTTTCAGGGTTCCCAGTTCTTGCCACTGTTCCTGGCACACGGTACTGGTCCAGAACATGTGCTCCTCCAATTCTTTACTTATTTCAACTAGCCTTTGCCTCTGTGCCTTGGCAGCTCTTACTAGTTGCTGCTCGCTCTCTTGCTGTACAGCTACTTCTCTGACTGCACTTTCTTTCAGCAAGTCCTTCAGGGACTGTATCTCAGCCCTCAACTGGTCCTTCTCTTCCTCCGTCCTCTGCCACTGGGCCTGTAGCTTTACACACTCCTCAGTTTTGGCCTTTACTTCCATCTCCAGGGACTGTTTCTGCTTTTCTACTGCTCCCTGACTGGCTATATATTCTTTGACTTTCTCTATTTCTTGAGCGAACGCCTTGTTTGTTCTCTCTGTCTGTATCTGGCACGTGAGTGGCCTTTCCCGGAGTCCTTCAGCCTCATGTTCTGCCTGGTTGCATCTCTTTTGCTCTATCCTAAAGCTCTCCTCTAGGCTTTCTATCTCCCCCACCTGATCTCGAATCTTCTCCTGGAGGGCTGCTATAAGGTTCTTGGATACCTCTAGCTGCTGTTTCATTTCTTCCTGTTCCCCCACTTGGCCCACATCAGGCCCTGGGGGCTTCCTCTCTCATACAGCCATCCCTTTCTGCATCTCTCGCAGTTTATCCTCCCGCTGTCTGCTTCTCTTAGTTTTCTCTGCCACGAGCTGTTCTACCGCCCGAACCTTCTCTGCCTCTGCAGCCATTAAGCGCCTTATCTCTTTAGAGCCCTCTTTCTTTCCAGATTGCACCCGCGACTCTAAAGTGGCCACTTTTGCCTCAGCTTGCTCCTTCTGAGACTGAGCTATCTCTAGCTCCCATTCTAACCGCCCGATATTTTCTTCCAATTTGCTCACTCGTAACAGCCAGGCAAAATTTTCTTGCCTTAGACTCTCTATATCGTCTATCCCTGCCATAGTCCTGTCCTTCCTTTTTTTTTCCCTTTCTTTACACCTGATCCAACATCTCCAATTTCTCTGTCTCTCTAGCCCCCTTAATCTCACTGCCTTGTCTTCCTTATTAATGCGTACTAGATCATTAATTAATGCGTTCATCCCCTTTCTAGGGTCATGGGTTTGCTCCCCATGCACAGCCGGTTCCCAGCCAATGCACTACTTTGTCACCAGCAGGGTCCTACAGGAGGGCCATGATTTCCTGAAGGCCCTCCGCCTGCGCCAAGTCCGGCCCAAGACACCCTCAATTCTCGCCCGCCACGATCTATACAAGTGGCGGGCACGCACATGCCCAGCCACACCATTCTCAGAATCTTTTTGAAACAGAACAGTCAAATGTTGCATGGAAAATGTTATCCAAATTATATCATGTTTTAGATCATGCTTTCATGTAGGCAGCAAGCCATCCTCACTGTATTTAAATTCATGGAACTGGTAGAAATTTTCAAATGCTGTGTGAAGGCAGTAAGCTCTGTCCTGTTCATAGGTATGGGATGGCGCCTCTTTCCCAGCCCCAGAAACAAGCTTTAAGGGTCCAGATGGAAAAAAAAAATACTACAGGAAGTGCTGAAACATTACATTATGGTTTTCAATCTTGTTCATGTATTGTAGGTAGTATCTTAGAAACACTCTAGAGAAAGCCATGATCAGCCATCAAGCTTCTCAGTTAAATAGGTTGAAAGCAATAACATAGAACCAGGCTTTAGAGTTCAGATACTCTGGAGATTTCTTTCATTGGAATAATTTGGTTCTTTTTTTTTTTTTTAAATAATCATAATATAACCTGCCCTTTGGAAATTCTGTTTTTGAATGAGACTAATCAATAATTGTGCACTATTTGAAGTACTTCTTCCAATCCACTGATTTCTAACTTCACAAACTGAGTATTTGCCTTATTAGGTAATGGGTTGCAATGGTCAAGGATTTCTTGACAAAGCAATTTAATCAATAGCAAGCATCCATTTGTTTAAACAGCAACTTTTAGCAGGAATAGGCCACTTTTTCTGAGTTTCCCACTTTCCAGTAAAGTTGTAAAGACGGTAAGAATATAAGGATTGCTATTCTGTGTCAGATCAAATGTTAATCTATCCCAGTGCCCCTTTGAGAGTGGCACTTGGGATTCTTTAGAGGAAAGTATAATAGAGTGATCCACCCCTACCATGACATTGTACTTATCTTGAGTAGGTTACATCCCTAACTGTTGTGTTGATAACCCTGTCTAGACTTATCCTACAAAAAATGTCTAATCTCTGTTTGAACCCATGTATAATTCTGGTTTCCACAATAGTTCATGGCATTTATTGTCATAACAACTGTACCAATATTTTATAAGAACATTTAATTTTATTTTTTTCAAAATAGCTTCCTTTTTTGAAATGTAAATTAGAATAGAAATAAAAAAATAGGAAAGGGAAAAACCTAAATTAAATTCTCAACAAAAATATGAAAATTATCAATATGAAAGGTTTAGATTGATCCTTTTTATTATTCATTACTTTTCAAAATCCTGAGTGGGAAAACTCTTTTCCAACCAGCTATAATAATAAGCTTATGAAAAAAATGCTTCCATAGTTTGATGTATATATTATTATTTTTTCTGTGTAATTCAGCACAACCATTCCAAAATGCTTTTCAAATAAAAAAGGAATATAGTAGTAGCACACTAATCCATAGGCAGAGCAGATAATACATCTTTGTAGGTTAGCTAAATAACAGAGAGAGAGAGAGAGAGAGAGAGAGAGGAGCACAAGCTTTCATGAACCTAAGTTCACTTCATCAGAATTCATCACTAATCCATAAACACTGGTTGAAGGACAGTCAAAAAGTAATTGCAATGCTGAATCCATTTTTGATGCATCCAATTAACAGATAAACTTCCCCAAGGATGTTATGACAGGAATACATTTGGCTTGGATCCTACCTTGAGCTGGGGGGTTTGAACTAGATGACTTTCTGAGGTCCCTTCCAGTCATACTTTTCTATTATTTTATGGCCCTAGTTTGGGACATGTTACATTGTTCATTCTTTAAAAAAGCTGACAATTATACTAAGAGGAAACAGCTCTTTATCATATTGTAGGAATACTACAGATACTAAGGTTATACAACTGACTTATTTAAGAGCATTTTAAATGTGATTAGTGGAATTGCATGATGCAGATAAAAATGGAATTTCCCTTGAGTATTCACTAGGTTGCTATATAAACAATTTTGTCTACCAGTGGATCAGAAAATAAATCTAATATATAAAAATAAAATAATACCACATGCTTTTTAATGCTTGAATATTTCAGTGATAGGCACTATGCTAAATCTTATAATACAATACAGATGACTTACAGGGTGCACCCACACATGCAAGCATGTGCATATAGAAGCGGTGCAAATTTGAGCCGGGGCTCTTTGCCTCAGCGCACATGCTTGGACATGCACTTTGTTCTGGAGCAAATTGTGCCAGTTGGGGCCAAATACCCCTGCTTGGCTCCTCCGAGATCTGCAGCCAGGGGGAGCTAGAGCCCTGGGCCAGCACCTGTGCTGTCACCAGCAACATAAAAAGTTCTCCACACTGGCCCCATCCATACAAAAAGCTGCCCTGGCAGTTGGTACCTGGGGCCACTACCCCTTGTGCCAAGTGGACAGTTGCAGCAGCATCCCAAATCTATTTAAAAAAAACTCCCAAAATCCATTTTCTTCCACAATTAAAACAAAAGACCAATCTATACACACACACACACACACACACACACATCTAGAGAGAGAGAGTCACAGTCAGAGAGACAGCAATCAGTTGGGCAATGCTTTATTGGTATATTTACAATGTCAAAGCAATTTGGAAGCCTACCGATATCTCTATCATCATGATAAAATAAATACTAAATACCTACATGTGTTGATGTGTGCTTTTGGTTTTCTTTGCACGTGATGGGTGTGTGTGATGGGGGGATGTGGTGTTTGCAGGAAGGGGATGAGGAGCAGTGTGAGGGAAGGTGGGTGGGTGTGTGGAGGGATGTAGGTTGGTGTGTAGGTAGGTGTGGGGAAATTTCTGGGGGGGGACGATGGATGTGGGGGACCTTGTGGGGAGCCTGCTCAGGAGGGGTGGATCTCCTGGCCCCAACACAGTGTAGCACCCCACCCAGCACATGGAATGCCCCCCCCACAGGACCCCAGCTCCCCCGGAGGGCCCCAGCCCTACTGCCCAGGCTTCCAGCTCCCCCCTGGAGAGCCACAGTGCCCCTGTGGACCCAGTTCCACCCTGGAGGACTCCAGCCCTCCCACTAAGGGTCCCAGCACCCCCCTGGAGGGCCCCAGCTCCCCTGCCCAGGCTCCCAACTCCCCCCTGGAGGGCCCCAGCCCTCCCGCCTGGGGTCCCAGCTCCCCCCTGGAGGGCCACAGCCCCCATGCCCAGGGCCTATAACTTGCCTTTTGCAGCAGCAGCAGGAGTGGGGCACTCTGAGCCTGCTGCTGCCAGCTCTCAGGGACTGCCCGCCAAACCCAGCTGGGTTCAGTCAGCCCTGGGACCCCTCTGCAGCCTGGCTGGGCTAGTCCCATGGTGGCAGGACCCACTGCGGTAGTCAGGGACCATATGCCAGGTCCAGCTGGGTCCTGCCGGCCCTGGGACTGCTCGTGGGTGATACAGAATAAAGTCCTTGGTCTTCCTGATTCTTTCTGTGGCTTCAAATCTGGCACAACTTAAACCTCAAATCAACTTAAACCCAGATATCCTACATTTCACATGTGTGCCATAACCATTGGGCTGCTGCTTTTTCCTTTCCCTTTGATCCAAGACAGAACTGGATCCTAAAGGAAAAAAAATCAGAAAATTCCTGACCAGATCAGATTTCAAATGCTGCCTGAAATGCTAAAGGAAACTTACGTCTCACTTCCTGCTTTTTTCCTTTTCAGCTGAGGCCAGAAAGGGTAAAAGTATATGGGAAAAAAAAGAAAGATAATAGGAATAAAACATTCTTCAGATTTTCTGAATTTCAAGGATGGTTCAATATTAATTCTGGATTATAATAATTTGTGTCTCATTTTAATCACACTGGAAAGACACTTTGCTAGATACATTCTCTTATTTCCATATGCTCAGGCTGACTGTAAACCTAAGATTGATTAGAGCAAATGAAGTAATTTTCTTCAGTAGGAATGGTTCAGGAGGGTTTAGTATGAACAAAACTTGTATGATTAATGTAAAATATAGTAGCACAGACTACTATCTTTCCTTTTAGAAAATGAGAAAATCCTTCTGACAATTTTCTGCTATTGTTGCATAAGTCATTTGAATAAAAAATGGTTATATTGATTGTTGTAAATTGAGCTCATAACCACAGAAAAGAAGAAACCACATTTATACCCAAACACATATTATATAACAATTATCCTGATTTCCTAGTATAGATGAAAAGTGGCTCCACTGGTACTTATGGAAAATATTATTTTAGCTAGAGCTGGGTGACAAATTTCTAAAAATAATAAAATTTCTATGAAGAACTCTGGGTTTGGCCAGCTTTCGTATAAAGCCTATCTGTGTGTTTATGTGTGCGAGCACATGTGTGCAAGTGTCATGTACTCTAACTCAATGGGGAACACCTGTTTCCTACGGAGGAAAACCAGACAAATTTTACAATGTGGCTTAGGAGAATGTGCAAGCAGGTGATGCTAGGGCAGGGAAGAACTAATTTCAGGACCTGGGCATTGATCTGTGAGGTTCTAATTAGCAAGAGGAGCATAAAACTTTGTCTACCCCTAGAGTGTCTCTAAAATCACTAGACACTTCCTAAACTCTGCCTGACTAAGCTATAGCCACACAGGATTTATTATTTGCATCTCTTTCCATCACTGTGAGGTTGGTTCAGTTGAGGGAGCTCACCCAAAGACAAAGTGGCCGTCAGGTTTGATGTTTTAACTTGAAACACAAGAGATGAAACTTGATGGCCCAGAAAACTTCCACTCCAGTGTTCCTAGACTACATGGTATTATTACCATTGGAAATAATCCAGTTTCTTACATCTTATTTCTTATTTCTGCATTTCTTACATCTTTTTGGAGTAAGGAAACATGAAGTCAAGGGACAAGGAGAAACAGAAGTCAAATGATAGCAAAATCTATTTGAGTCTAACCCTCCCCTTCCTCCATTTTTTTCTTGAATTGTGTTTGAATGAACAGAGCAGATTTTTTTTTCAGTCATGGAGGCTAATGAGTTTGTGAAGTTTGAGTACCCTAGCAGAGCAAAGGAAATCTAAATTATAATAGTTTGGGGTCATTTAATTGCCACAGTTCTCTGCTGCTGTAAACTCTACTTTTTCTAAAGTTCATTGGTTAGTTAAGAAGCCTGATTCATTCTTTTTCTGAATTTGGCCATAAAATAATGCTCCTGTCTCAATTTCTCTTAACATCTTTGGATACATGGACTCATTTCCTATTTAAAATGAAAAGTAGCTAAGACTTAACATCTCATTGAGAAGCAGTATTTTTTAAACCAAAAATTAGGTATTATTATAATAAACATTTGAATATACACATGTAAATGGGGGGGGGGCTTTCTATGTAAAGCAAGAATCTTCAAAAGACAGACTTAGAACATACTTCCCTTTCATAAGTCTAACAAGATAAATCCAATCCCCACTTACAGGGAAACACCTAGAAAAGCATAAAACAAAGGTCAAGCATGTAGCAATGAGCATACTGTTTGCATACTTCCCAGAATCAGCCAGTTGAAAGCAAGTTAGATTTCAGAGAAACAACATGACTCTGTATTCAGGCTTGTAGAAGACAAATCATATCACGGGCCTACAGGCAATTCCAAAGCTGCTACAATGCTTCCTGGGGAGCCGCCAAGGAACCAAATGCTAAAGCTGGAAAGGGTTTGTACTGTTTAACATATGGCCTTCATGATGGCCAGCAAAGACTCAAGGGTGTCCTCAGGTGCTGTCCCTTCTGCAAAAATGGAAGAAGAGAACGTAATTGAGGGAAAAGAGAAATAATCTTTTTCATTATGGCCTAAAGCAATTCTTGAAAAATAACTCTGAAGGTGACCTACCTAGGCATAATAAAAATGATCTATAATGTCTGTCCTTAAAAATTCTTCAGTTACTTTAGATAAACTAGGAGTTCTAACTCAGCTTTTCAAAATTATTGAGGCCTACTTCATATTAAAAATATACAGAGTAATGCCTATACTGTGCAAATAATGCAGACTAGTTATCAAAGTCAAAACAAGAAAAGTAAATTAAGGGTAACCATTGTATTTCTCATGAAGTAAAAAACATACTGATTTGAGCTAAAGTTTGTATCAAGTGTCTATCATTTGAGCTATTTCTCACATTGGCATAACAGGCAATCTTAGTTCTATACATTAATATTTTTCTCCAATTTTAGCTACTGTCTGTAGTGCATTACTTTCGTTTCCATTTATTGTGGAAACAAAGATCTTCTCCAAAATATCTTTTTCAAATACCTTTATATAGAGGAAATGCATGGATTTTTTATTTATAAAAAAAACTATTTGTATTTTGATTTTTTTTCTTGTGCTAGAACTACTGAAGATACAAAAGAAAGAAAAGCAATTATTACAATGCCTAGCAAGGAACTATTTCTATTTTGTTAAAATATGCTGTACCTTACCAGAATAATTTTCAGCTGCAAATGGGACAAAAATGGCATTACTGATTGAACAAGTCTTTCTATGGATTTCATTTGGCAACAGATGCAAATTTCAGCATGTATATATTCTCACTCATGTTGATGGTGACTGTTCACATATTTAAGCTGAAGCAAGCATTACAATGGGTCAGAGACATAGGGCAGGGCTGGGCAGGGTTAAGCAATTTCTGGGCAGTGGGGGCCAAATGAACTGCAAGCTGCAGCTCTCTGGGCCACATGCTGCACAGGCCGTGCACCCTAAGGCAACCTTTCTAGGGTCTCCCTGGCTGCACAGGAAGCCTGTTCTCCTCCCTTACAACATGCAGCCTGACATGCCTGCAGGGCTTCTCTAACCCTGGTTGTGTGCAGAGTATGGGTAGCACAGACCCTTCCCAGGCCCTTTCCCACCATGGTTGCATTCCCTCAGGAGTGTAGCAGGAAGCATAAGTTGGACTAAAGGGGGCAGCCCATGACCCTCTGTCACCATAACAGAAGGAGCAATGGGAGGAGTGGTGGCCAGGAGGGAGCCCATGTGCCACATGTGGTCTGCCATTTGGAAAGACTTGACTTCAGGTATTATCCAAAACTAGTGATGTCTGTCGGAATCTTTCCATTGACTTTAATATACTTTGGATCAAGCCCTTAGTAAGTTACTTGTAGATGCCCCTCAGACAATTGATTTGGCTCTTGGTATTATAGTATCTTGCTAGTAATATGTCACAGCCAGCACTGGCTGTGCAGTTTTTAAATGATGATCTGTCTAGAAACAATACAAAAAGTCAGTTAAAGTAATGATGGCTAATTCTATTAACCTGTCCTTGGGTGTTGAGTGACTATTGCATAGATGATCACAATACCATCATTTAAAGTAATCTTTTGCAATATTTTTACTTGCAATATTTGGTCCTTACATGAAAGAATATTTAATATTCAGCAACTAGATCAAAAATCTGTTTTGACATGCAAGCAAAATAAGAATGGAGTATAAATATAAAATAAAGTGTTATCTCTCTATAAAAGAATTTGCATTTAAAGGAAACATGAATACTCTGTACAGTATTAAAACTGTCCTGAAAAAAATATGACCAAATTACTAGCACTGTGAAGCATGGCTGCATGCTATAAATTAACTTTTTCACTGTATCTCAGTCACTGAGCTATACTATTCTCAGTGGTGGCAGATGACAGAACAAGGAGCAATGGTTTCAAATTTGAGCAAGAGAAGTTTAGTTGGATATTAGAAAAAACTTTCTCACTAGGAAGCTCTGGAATGGGTTACTAGAGAGGTGGTTAAAATCTCCATCCTCAGACGTTTTTAAATCCTGGCTCAGCAAAGCCCTAACTGGAATGATTTAGTTGGGGGAATGGTCCTGCTTTGAGTGGGGGTTGGACTTCAGATCCCTTCCAACCCTAATTTTCTATGATTTTTACAGCATATCTCATTGCAATATGGATGCTGTCTTTGAGTTCCAAATAGTACTTCAAAGGAAAAGAACACGAATAATTGGTGTCACAGAAGCATCCCATAATGAATAGTCATCTGAACATATTTTTGTTGTATTTTTCCTGAAGTGCTAATAATTAGAATTTGAGAAAAGACAAAATTATTTAGACAGGGTCAGATCCAAATTTATCTTGTAGGCCCCTTCACTTAGATACTTCACCCAATAAATCTAATCCAAATAGACAAATTTAGGTGTCTGTGAGCACATCTACATGAGATGCCTACTCTGCAGTAGCCTAATAACACTGTGCTAGTCAAACATTGCTAATACACTACTGTGCAGTGTAATTAGGCTTCTGAACAGAAAGCATCACAAAAAAAGCATGCACTGGCACTATTGCACAGTAGCATGAGTTACTGTGCATTTAGTTAGTACTTCATTAAGCAAGTACTCAATTAAATGTACGATAACTACTGTACATTACTGAACATATAGACATGCCCTCTGGTCTCTAAACAGTGAACAGGGAAGCCTAAGTCTCTTCCAAGGCTGATCCAGTGTGCCTAGGTGCTCCTCAGGGAGGCATCTATAAAAGAGTTAAAAACAATATGCCAGGTGTATGGTCCATGTGGAATTTCCTTTACAAAAGCAATTTTTAGAAAGCCAATTAAGCCATCTTGCCAGATGCTTTGAAATGTTGTAGTAGTGTAAGTCAGAGTGGACTAATAATAAAGCTCCTTTTGACTGTCCCTGTTAATGTTTATAAATTAAGAGTTCAAAAGGAAGACTAAACTTGAGCCTACTTTAATCAGTGAAATATATTACTTGTTTCTAAAGTGCAATGGTCCATAGATTTTCGTGAAAAAAACATAATGGATACAAATATTTCATTTTTGAGCAGTGTTTTCTAATGGTATCAATTTAATCCTCCAAATTCTAAATTAGAATGGCTTTAATATTCTTCACTTATTCTATAGCAATCAGAGCAATGTGCTGTTAACTCAATTGTGAAGAGATGAAATGATGCAAATAACGAATGAAATGTTAATAGGGTGAAAATAAGAGGCATTCTTCCCCCCTAGAAGTTTCCATTTTGCAGGAACTAATATCAAACTATAACTTTCCAAAGTGAAAAAATCATCTGGATAGAAAGAGATTTCAGGTGTGAACTTTGGTCATCCATACCCGGAGGGCAGTGGCTGGGGCAGGATTGGAGTGGGGAAGAGAGGAAATGAACAGAAATGGTTAACAAATGATTTGCAAATTCTGTTTCAGTTTCCCATGTCTAATGGCAAAACCAGTTTTGCACACCACCTAAAAAATTGTCTTTTTCTTTCCCTTAAAATGAAGATTGATGTCATCATGACCAATATTATTTTTCTATGGAGAATTTTTTTTAGGACACAGTTTATTGGCATATCCATGGTCATGCAGTATATATTTATATAGTTCTGTCCTATTAGGTGGGATAATGGAATCAATAAAGTGTCAAGTATACATTCTAAACAAACATAAACATTGCAGAGAATTCTATTTAATTGAACTATTTGTTTAGCCCAAGACAGGGCAAACTAGGAATCAATATGTTCAGCAAGGTGCCTGTGTGTACAAACCATAAGCCAAATGCAATATTCAGTGGAGAGATGCATAGAAAGACATTAAAGGAGGAACAGGAATGGATTTTTTGTGACTTTAAGAGACTTTAAGGCAATCTGCTCTTATATCAAAGATCCAAAGTGGTCCATCCTCACTACCAAAAAAAAAGCTTGTGAACACAAATTAGGAACTGCAAATTCATAAAAATTAAGTTTGATTTTAGTTAAGTTGCCATTTTGTAAGCATGAGGTGGTGTGGTTCAGTGGAGCAAATGTTCCTTGAGACTGTACTCTAATCTTGGCTGTGTCTTTGAAGTAGGGATATATGATTACAAGGGCCTCCTGGGTCATAAAGTTATGTCTCCTGATGTAAAAGACAACCACTTTATATAATTCATTCCATAAATTTCCCAAAGTGAAGGCCCTAGTTAGGTTTTTCTTTATGCCCATTTTGCTCATTAGAAGGCTGTTCTAGAACTGTAGTCTTCTGATCTTTATAAACTTAAAGACATCCATTTTCCTAAATTTATTCATAGCCAGTTTGGTACCCATTTGTGCTTGTGCCAATGCTGTCTTTTACTTAAAATAGTTATTCTCTGTCCCTGGTCTGTACTTCCTGAAATATTTATGGAGAATAGTCATATCCCCTCTCAGCCTAGTAGTGTGACTTTTTGCAGTCATTTTACCTCTTTGTTTCTTCTTGTACATATAAATTATCTGGTTGTGGTGTAGAGACAGGGACTGCTTCTCATTACATGCTTATACAGTGCCCTCAAGCAATGAGGCTGCAATCTCAGTTGGATTCCTTAGGTGCTATACCAACACAAATATATACTAATAATAATAAGACCATTGTTTGGAAAAGTAAATAAGGTAGGAAACAGGAGAGAATATTTCCTTTGCGAAGACAGCAAACAAAATTAGCTATCTGAAAAGATCATCTCTGAATAAATTCACCAGGATGTCCTCAAATAGCTATAAGAAAAAAGAAAATAGAGTGGTGTCATAAGACCATCCTTTCTATTCTGCTCTCCGTGGGTATGTCTTCATATTCATTAATACATAAATGTGCATTAAAACTAGTACCTCCAATGTGAAGTACTAGAAAAATATGCATTAGCCTATTTTAATGTGCATTAGCTTAAGAGCATTTTTTGTGATGATTTAATATGTATTAAAATAGTTTAATGCACATTAAAGCACCCATGTAGATGTGCCTAGTATGTTCTTCATTATGTTCCTTAGTATTTAAGCATAATATACATTTGAAATAAAGAAACATACTTTCAAGTTTGATTTTGTTCTGGCCTACATTTTAGTAAATGCAATTTTTTGCCTATACAATTTCTCTGAATGTCTCTTGAGTAAAATGTGACTGGAAATACTGCATCTGTAACAGAAAGACGAGACCCAGGGAGCAGAAAATTTAAACAGTACCAGAGTTTATATTTATGCTACCTATTATGTGTCATAATTGATTCTTGATCCTCATGGATTGCTCATTACTTTATATCCAGCACATGAAGAAAACATTAATAGATATGAAAACTCCTTCTGTGACACAGAAGACTTTATATTTTTATTTTAATTTATCTTTGTGTCCAGTCCTGGTGCCTTTTATTCTTAGATGTCTCTGAAACTTGGAGTCTAGCATATTGTACTTAGGTTGAGATTCCTAGGTGCAAAGCAAACACAACACAGTGCTTATAGCTATTCAGAATTGATGGCAAAGATGCTCTTTTTTATTCAATGGTTTGAACACTCATTTGAGATCTGAAAACTGAAGGAGTTCAAATCTATTGCTATAATCTTCCATTGTAGTGCCTGACCACCTGGTCATGGTCTGTTACAAGATGGGATAGTCTCCACTATTGTGTTTTATTCCTAGCTCTTCCACTTACTCATTTGGTAATATTTGCTAAGTAATACACGGTCTATTTGCCTCAATTAAATATAACATACTCCTGTTTATAAAAGTTTAATCTGATGTCTAGTGGCTTTGGTGGGTTTTCAGTCAAACTCTAGAATACTTTAAGATCTATGGAACAGAGGTGCTATATAAATGTAATTTGTAATTATCAGTATGCAACTGACAAATCGCATTGGCATCATTATCAAGGCTTTGGCTGTAATTAAGAAATAAGCAAAATGACCAAGCTGTAATAAACATGGTTGATTGTAATCTTTCATTCCAAATATGTTTTAAACAAATGGTCTTAAAAAACCAAAACAAAACATAACAAGGTTTCTTTTGAAATCTTTGGATATTTAAATGAAATAGAGAATATGGATTTCATTTTTCCTAGAAATTATTTCACATTTACTGCCCAGTGCTAGTGATAATTGTAAAATTTAGCTTCAACCAGATTCTCTACCTGAAAATATGAAGTACCAGCCATTCGTGCCCTCTGTTAAAGCCTAATAAAATATATTGAGAAATATTGATTCATAGATGCTTAGAGCTTGAATAATTTTAAATATTAAAATATACTTTATGTTAAAATATTAACTCTAGGAAAAGACAACATTCCCTTTGCTATAAGGATACTGGAGTGTAATTTTCTCAATAAAATTTGCATTGGGAGGTGGAGGTAGAAGTGGTGCCTTTTTATCCAGTGTCTCAGTAATTAGAGTACTTGCCTCATATATGACTTCTAGGCTTTTCTTAGCCAGAGGGGATCAAACTTGTGTCTTCTATGTCAGGACAGTTCCCAGAGTACCACTCTATTCCTGGTATGTGTGCTGAGGGAGAGGCAGAAGGGGGAATGGGTAAGGGACATTCTCCGTTCCGCTTGTTGAAGATGCAGAAAAGAATCCAAGGTTCATGAAGCCAGAGAGGGATTCAGAGCAAATAACTCAATAATCTAGTAGTCACAGGCATGTATAATGGAGGAAGGGGAGACTACTTGGATACTAGCCTCTTTTCTGAGGACTATTTATAGATTTTAGCCAGTGAGTATTTGATGTAAAATGAAGAAACAGGCCTGGGAGCAGGGATGAGAAACCAAACTGGACTGAACCCAGCAGAGAACTTAAACAGAGAAATGTTTCTAGATGCCACTGCTAGTTGCTTTAAAAATAATCCAGATCATAATGGTTTTTCATCCTAGCTTCCTTGAACCAGTAAACATAACACAGGGAGAGAGAGAGAGAACATTTACATTTCCTTCATAACAAAAAGCACATCTCTAGAAGCATTATTGTTGGCTTTTCTAATAACTATGAAATAAATTGTTTGGAAAAAAGCTTAACAGAGGAATAAACCCAAATGTTTTTAAATGGTTCATTTAAAGGGTAACACAAATAAGAGTTTTAGCTCAAGTGAAACTTGAGACAAGCTAGGAGCATCAGACTGGCTGGGTGGCAGAATTATCCTCACTCTGCAGAAATTGAAGACTGTACATTATGAGGTATGTAGCCTCACACAGATGTTACTATTTAATAGCAAAAAAGATACAAAAAGATTAGAAGGATTTTATAAAACATCCTTGTACATCACCTCATAGGATAGCAGTTGTTATTGTGCAAATGTTTAGGATCCATCCTGAACACTAGGAATCCATATGGACACTTTCAATATCTCAGGAAATCCAGCTGTTATCTGGTACATGAAGTTCCAAACTGATCTCAGCTGAAGGAAAGCAAAAGTTGTTTTCATACTGTGTGAAGTGATCCAAATCTTTAAGATTCAAACTATTTAGCTAGAAACAAATTATTTGTTAAGTGCTTGTGTATTTCAGTGATTTAGCCAGGACTGGAAAGAGGCAAAACAAACCAAATCAAAATAAGTAGTACCCAAAGCCACTGGAAATCTTGCCATAAAGTTTGTTCTTGTGATAGCCCAGTTAATTCTATGTACCCAAGTGTGTAGAGGGGAATACGAGGATAATGGCATTTCAACTTCGTTCTTGATTAAAAATTAATCATTCTTACAAAATAGGTATGATCTGAAGAGAACAAATCAGGCAAAAAAAAGATGTCTTTACAAAAGTAGAGCTAAAATAAATTGAGATGCATTTATCTACTTAAATATGTTTGGATGTTTCTTAAATTTACCTTAGTTATCAGTTTACTGGGCTATAATGTATTTGCACCATTTTAGTATTCTTGTAAAAACTTTAGGGTTGCACGCTACTGTGCAGATTTCCCACAATCTGCAGATTGGGACTAGAGGCAGGGAGCTCTTCAGGGCATTAGGGGCCAGATGGAAGCAAGGGAACCCTGTGGAACTTTGCTTGAGTACATGGCCCTTGGCTTTGTAGCTACACAAATCAGCTTTCCCATATTCTCCATTTTTTCATTAATATGTTTGTCTTTCTCTTGAAATTCCTGGTATGATAACATGAGTCCTGGCATATAATAAGGTGCAGAGTAAACTTAAAAAATCCAGTAGAGGTTTATGCTTCACCGACATTACAAAATATGTAGGAGCAAAAATCAAGGCATGAGATCTAGAAAGCTGCAGCAAAGCAAGGAAAATAAAGGAAGTGGTCTCAAGAGACATTATTTTCCAGAGACAGAGAGGTGCATTGCTGGGGATGGGAAATGATCTGGGGATTTAGAATCTCCATGGTATATAAAGTCTTGAAGTCTGGAAACAAATCAGAAACTCGCTGATTTATTTAGATTCAAATCATGTGATGCTTAGTTGGGATGGGCTTGTAAGCATGGTACCCTACTAGAAAGCCTGTAAATATGATGCCCTACTATTTCTTAGTGAACAATAATATGATGATTTCTAGCACCTCTCACTGAAGTCATGGCTTTCTTGACTCTTCTTCTATTGTATGTATTGCATTTTTTTTCTTTTGAATGGTGCCTCATGAAGAGAGAACACTAAACCAATCCCCTGTTGTCTTCACTCATTTCCACCAACCTGTTATGTGTAAGTTAAGATAGTATTTTTGACTCACCAAGGAACTGGTTCATTTTCATGATATACCATAAAGACTACTGCAGGTACTTAAATGTGGAGAACACTATAGGAAATAATCCTTTTGTTAGAATGAAGGGTATAGACTAAAGGATTTGACTGCTACCCTGTCCTTGTTGGGTGAAGAATATAGTCTGTATTGGATCATGAGTTTATTTTCTCTTAAGACTCTAAAGGCTAAATCCTATTTCATTTTATCTGTATAAATGGCACATACACTGCTATGAAGCTGCAGTTTGAGCACTTACGCACTTGCATTTTGCATCTCCTTGTGTGCAAACATGCACACACCTATAGATCATGCTCAGTTGGACTGCATTCTGGCCAGGCAGTTGTGTTGTTTAATAGAATAGCTCAGCTATTCATGTTAGGCTAGGTGAGTCCTAAAAAATTACTTACAGAAAAAAAACAGGACTAGCAGGTTTTAGATGCCAGAGGAAGAAGGTTCTCACACGTTTTACTCAATAGTTTAGTGATTGGGGTACTTGCCCAGAGTGTGGGAGACCCAGCTTCTGGCCCCTCCCTCACCCAGCAGGGGTTTGAACCTGCATGTCCTGTTTCCTAGTACTTCCTGCTCTAACCATGGTGCAAAAGTTGGCATTCTCCAAACCCCTCTACAGTCTTCATCTTGGAGAAGCCTGCTAGGCTGTCATTAGTGTAATATGTATGACCAAAAGGAAGAGAAGCAGCCAGAAGCAATGCAAATCAGTGGAACAAATGCAGCCCTAGCTTAGAGGAGTCCCAATTGACTGTTGCTCCCAATGATACAGAAATTTCTCCATTGTTCTGTGTTCATTTTAGCCAAAAATTTTGAAATGCAAGGTGCATGGTTCAGCTTCAAGAAAGGGCTGAAGAAGGGTCTGTGTAATGCCAAACTTATGACTTGGTGATGAAAGTCAGGTCTGTGTTTGAAAACAGGAAGTGTAGCCATCAAGCAAGGGTGTGGGGAGCCCTAGAAACTTGGCCTCCTACTCCCTGGGCATGTGCTCTAGTGAGTTCGCAGTTTGGTTTCACTACCACCACCTTCTTACTTGCCCTCTGGTTAAGGTGAATTCCAAACTTTGTGTCAGAGCTATAGTGACAAAGCCATGCACATGCCATTGAGCAACATACAGCAAAATAGGATTTACCTCTGACTCTGAAGCTCATTTTTCTCTTAGATCTGATATAGAATATATGTGTTGATATAAGGGTATGTTGAAAAGTTAGTCTCTTGCCCAGAGCAATCTGTAGTAGGGGGTGAAGAAAGAGTTTAGAGACATAAAATGGTCTGGTGTTGGAGACAGTTCTTTATTGTTATCACGTTGCTTTTGCTGGGAACTTTATATTTTGTGTACTAAGAATTGTTTGGTCAGACAAGGTTCTTTGGGTGAAGCTGATATATTTTATTAGACCAACTTAAATAGTTGGAAAACAATTATTAAGCGAGGTTTCGGGTTCAAAAACTCTTCGTCAGGCTAACGAAGTATCTGCAGTTGGTGTGTGCTCTTCCTGGATGGAATGAAAAGTAAAGAAGTCAGCGGCTGGGCTGGTATGCATACAAGACAGGTAGTCGGTGAAAATGTAGTTTGAGGAGTCAATGGGTGAGAGACAGGCTGGGTGGGGAGGGGAAGAGAGAAGGGGGATGAAGAGTGGAGAGATACCTGGGGAGTGAGATGTCAGGCAGTTTATAATGTGTCGTAAATCCAATTTCTATATTTAGTCCATGATTTTTAGTATCCAGTAGGTTGAAGTAGTGGAGTTCGTAGGCTCATCTCTGGGAAGTGTTTTGTAAGTTTCCTTTGAGGGTCAGGACTGAGAGGTTGGAGAGTGGTTTTCTTGTGAGAAATGTGCCCCCACAGGTAATTAGGTCATTTAAAGAATTGTTTGAACATTCTTTTTATTATTATTTTGCTCCTTCACATTTGGTATATTATTTGAGCATTTACGTGGAAAAAAAATTGAGAGAAGAAATTAAATTTAAGATGCAAGTCCTCGTCTGGAAGCAGACTTTAAGAAGAGCAGTTTGCACCCAAGGCTTGTCTAAGATCTTTCCTGACTATATAGTTGGTTCAGTACAGATATCGCCAAAACTCCTTTGCTTTTCACATATTTGTTGGACCATCAAAGCTATCACAACACTTCAATCCTCCTGTGTAACAATATTTACTATTTTTTATCTTTTTTTATTTTTTATAATTTACTGAGAATTTGACATAAATTGAACACAAGTGTGGATTCATAAAATTCTACTCATAATGCAACTGATAACCCATGCCCCTGTATGTGGAGGTAAAAGTCATACATCATAAACTGAACTGACCATCCTTGTTGGAGAAACACACCATTTTAGACACTGCAGCTTCCCTGAAAAAGCCAGCATTTTCTAGTTAATTATTACATAGTGGTTTTAGACATTCTGCAGTTACTCCTTTCTCAAAGAAGATAGGAAATTGAATCCATCTTTATTATTTTAACAGCAATGAATGCATGTTTTATTTATATTATAAAATGAAGTAAAAGTAAGGACTGTATTCAAGACGGATTATTACTAATTTCAAATATTAACAGATATCCATATTTTATGATACACTGGAAGACTTATTTTTCTCAGCTCAGATCTATATCCATCTGTGCTTTGGGTATACAAGATGACAGGAGTTGTCAATATATGTAAATTGCAGAAGTATTTCTAGTACGATAAGTTTTATCCTGAGAATTAGGAAAGTGCCTATCATTTTCTTCTTTGTGTGAAAATCTATACTAGTTGTGAAACTTGGGATTTCAAAGTGACCAGAGAAAAGGATAGTTAAAGGAAAATACCTGTAATGCTATTTATTTTGTGTATCCATTTTGCCTAGAAAGATGTTATAAAAGAAGTGTGAAGCAGGTTGAACACCACTGACTTAAGACTATCTGGTCAGGCAGGCCAGGTAAGTGACACAGAGTGGTCTGTAGGCTAGATCATGCATGCAGCATTGCTCTATGGGCCTGATTTAGCAAGGGGTTAGTGTATAGCCAGTGTCTGGGTGCAATGCAGTGCACTTGCCTGCCTCTATGTGCTTCATCTGCCCAATCACTTTTGCCAGATATGGCTGAGGCAAAACCGTGCATGACAATGTGACCCAGTACCTGGAGCTATGTCATCTGCCCCATGGAGCTCCCCACAGGTTGAGTGACAAGGCTCCATGAGTTGGATCTGGCTTGCAAACTGTTGATTAAACACCACTGATACAAATGAAAATGTGCCTGTAGCATGCTGCCACAATAGCAGGCATTTCTGGACTTGGCCATTAAAAGAGGGATTCAAAATATTGAGAAAAAAAATATTACAGTGTGTGAATAACGAAGAGGTTTGTAACTGGTAAATAAACACTATTCACATACCTTACTTTCCCCTAATGAGATTTCACAGTATTCTTATATAGAATTTGAATTTTCACTGAACAGTTGGTTGCTCACATGTTGATTGTAGCTACATATCTGGAAGAGAGAGATACTGAGTAAAGTCTTCAAAAAAGGATCTATGTGATTTAGGAGACTAAGTCTAATTTCCAAAACCAATCTAGGATAGTGGCTATCATGTTGTAGTGTGTGAAATACCAATGGTGTGGTCTCTGGATTGCATCATTCCTCTCCCTTCATTTCCAATTGAAAAAGGATGATACATGTACACTGTAGTCTATGAGAATTGACAGATTCTATTAGTTGAAAAGTTTAGTAAAGTAGTAGTGTAGCAGTAGAATAGTAAAGTAGCCTAACTACAGAGTAAAAGTAGAATGGACACAGAGTGCACAGCCCAACTACATAGTAAATTGCTTAAACCCAAAGTAAAATTGCCCTTTGAAAAATATATAGCCATTGTATTATATGGGAAAGTTACTGCATGGAATGAGTATCATGTGTCCACTCTCCTTGTCAGTTTTAGCCCTGAGTAACCCTTTCCACAATGTATGCCATCTCCCCACTGCCTCTTAGCCTGGTTCAGCAATAGCACCTGGAAACACCCAGATTAGCTTAGAAGTATTGATTGTGTGTCCATATTTTATTTAGCGGAATGTTTACTACAAAGTAAGATCCAAGATAAGTTACTTCATGGTAATTGTGTTGTGTGGCTGTATCCTAAGTCCTTTGGAGCCATCTCAGTTTCTAGTCACCTTGAGAAAAGTGATTTATGCTCCTAAATCACCTAGGAATGTATGCCACCATGTACAGAGAGTACCTATCATCTACCATGAAGTAAGTCATTTTATTTTGATTTCATGGAAGTTTTGTAGTGTTTTTTTTTTCATTTTGTTGTTCTCCTTATTCTCAAATTGCTTACTCTCATGTTGTCTTCCACATACATAAAGAACAAACATGATTTTCAAATTGATTAGAATTCCAGCAAGAACATGTCACATTAAAACATTATGAAGATATTTCTTCTTCACACTTTCCCCAGTATTAGTCCTTCAGCAATGATTTAGAATCACAAATTGACATGTAGTGTAATAATCAAATACAGGTGTTCTTAATTTAACATTTTACTTCTCCTCTCTCTAACTGTATAACTCAACCCTCCTGACTTTCCATTCCCTAGGACAGTTAACAGTTGTGGTATAGAGCCAGCTCGTGATGGTATTGCATGGCCACACATCAGCACTGACAATTAGTCATAGAAGGTGCATCCAAGTGTTTTTTTCTGCTTCTAATCATTATGATCTGCTTGCATTACTGCCTCCATAGGTGACTATCTAAAGACACACAATACCTTGATACATAATATATTTTTGTTGCAAAACAAGCAAGAGAAAACCAACAAGAAAAGAGGGGAGAAAAACTAATTACATGAAAATGTTGTTGTTACATTAATTTAGCCTAACTGGGCATTCAAAATCCATACGGTTATACTATCAGATGCTATTATACCTCCTGCTCCAATTATTTGCAGTTTGCAACTGCTTATTGAGCAGAATTACTTTTTCTTCTTTTAATTTTCTTGGGAAAGGAATCAGTATGCCAAAAAACAATCACTTTTCCTCCTTTATCAAGTCAATTAGCCTCTCTGCTGGAATTTGAAGTCAGTGTCCCTTTCCATGGTAGGCTGTAAACTCCGAATAGCTAAGTAAAATCAGATAAAAAAATGCAACTCTTCCAGTAGGCTGTTTTATGATGGCCTAAAGGCATCTCAATCACTCAAGAACAAGGGCAGGTAAAAATTAATAACCATCTTTGGTAAATTTTCACTTTTTCTCTCACTTGCTAAACCAATCCTTGTAACTACAACAGTGGGATGGGGTAAGAAGCCCCTCACCTACTCCTTTCACTCCTGTTTTCTCCTTTCAGGCGATATAGTAAGGGAACAGGATGTGTGCAATTATCTGTGCAGTAGTGGAGACTAATTGCGTGTAACCGCTTCCGCTCTAGGAGGTGTTCCCGTGCTGCCTTTGCCCGGGCCCTAGATCTTGGGGGTCCCGGTCTTACAGGTGGAACCTGGTGCCTACCTCTGCTGGTGTCAGGAGGACCCCTGAACTTGCCTGCCATGACTTTGAATGTAATCTCAGTGGGGGTGGTCCTCCCTTGAGGTAGCCACCAGCGTGAGCGCAGTTCCTTGGGGCACTGTCCTCCCCTACATCCCAGCCATTTGCCATTTGCAGTCCTACCAGCTCTGGGCTTCCTCGATGTCCCAGCCCCGCCGCTGTCTGCTCTGGCCCTTGGCTCAAAATGGCATCCGCCGGGGCCGCCAGCCCAGGCCTTCCACCTCGGCTCCTTCCTTAGTCTGGCCGCTTGTCCCGGCCCAGACTTGGCTGCTGCTGAAGTGTCCGGTTCCTTCACTGGCTCGCCTGCCTGCAGTACAGCCGGTTCCTCCACCGGCTCTTCAGCTTATGGTGTAGCCAGTTCCCTCACTGGCTCTGCTAGTCCAGGTGTTGCCGGTTGCTTCACCGTCACTGCTGCTCGCACTGTTGTTCATCTTTCTTGGGGCTCCGCTGCCCCGGACGCCGCTGGTCCTCCCAGCCACTCTACTACCTGGGCTGTAGTCAATTTCACCTCTGGTTCTGCAGCCGGCGTCGAAGTTGGTCCCGCCGTCGGCAGCACTGCCAGCTGTGCTGTCAGCTCTCTCAGAGCCCACGCTGGCACCAGTCCTTGCTCCCACTGCAGCCCCTAGCGGCAGCTGGTTTCCTCCATGCTGGAGTTCCGCCCCGTGGTCTCTCCTCAGCTGCCCCGCTGCCGCGGCGCGGTCACTTTTTATTCTTTCGAGGAGGTGTCCTCCGTCCCCGCTGCTCTGCTGCAGCTGGATAAAAGCCCAGCTAATTACCCACACCAGTGTCTTCAGCATGCCCGCTTCCCCTGGCTCCTCTGGCCCTGTAGGAGGTGAGTAGAACCCCATACTCCACTCACTTTTTGAAAACAAGATAAAAAATGTTGTGCCTGTGGCCTGGAGGTCTGCCTCTTCAAGCCATGACTACATAATTGAAGCAGATGATGTTCCGTTCTCTGAAGTTGTCATTACCATATAAGATCAGGCAAATGTGGAGAGAGCACACAGCATTGAACTCAAAACAGCTAGCACTCAATAAAATGCTCAGTAAAAGGATACGTGATGGCCAAAAGTCTGTTTGAGGAACCAAGCTCCATAGACTTTGCTTTCACTATCATAATGCCACAGACTTAGAGTCATAGCGGGTCTATGGAGACTTAGTCATACACATGAGGCATTTACTGTGGAGTTCGTTAATTAGCTCTGCAGTAGTCTCCATGTCTACACATGCAGTCCTATAAGCCTGCTAAACTAATTAACTCCATTGCAAGTTATTATTTACAGCAGAGTTCTTTACTGTGCAGTAATGCATGCGTAGATGCTGAGAGGGCTAGCTGTGGCATGAGGGTGCTTCAGGGCAGGGGATGCCTGTTGGCTAGCCCTGCGATGCAGCACGCTTGTGCCCCAGCCAGCACCTCTGCAGTACATTGAGCCAAGTCACAACAACCCTGGGCTTATAGGCTGACCTCCCACACAGCTACCTGCCAGTTGGGGCTGCTCTGACTCGGCTCAATGTGCTGAAGTCCAAGGAGCACATTCAAATGTGGCACCTGGGTGCAATAAATTATGGCATAATATGTGCCAGAGTTTATTGCTCCATGCAAATAGTATGTATAGATGTACCCTAATTAGGTGCTAAACCTGTACTATATCCATGTATTCTTCCAGCCACAGCATTTATTTATGGGGAGTCTGGTGCTTTGCTGTAAAAGTACTTATAACAACGTTGTTCCCATACTCTGAATGTTCCCCAAGCTGTTGCTTCTCTTTTATATCACATTCATTGCTGATATGTCAACCCCTACCGCCCTTACCATCCACAGGAGTATATGAGGCTATTGTATTCACCTACATATTTATTTTTTGAGATACCAATCTATTGGGAAGTGTTTTCCTTTGTTGACCCATTCAAATTTGCATGAATTCAATGTGTTCCAAAATGTCTCTCTCTTTAAAAAGATACATTAATGTGAATACTGGACATCAACAATAGTCTCTTATATGAAATAAAAATAAACAAAATAAACACTGGTATTTAAAAAAACATGCATGCTCAAATTTTATTCCTCTATTCACCTCAAACCAATGCACTCCTAATTCTTACCTTTCCTTCTGGACTTCCAAGGGCTAGGGAAGAGGAGGCTGGGTGTCCTTGAATGGCTAGTGTATGCATCTATCCGTGTGTGTGTGTGTGTGTGTGTGTGCGTGCGCGCGTGTGTGTGCATGCATATGTGTGTATGGCACCATCCATTTGTGAACTCTATTTGTGATACAAAGATGCGGTTCCAAAATTATTTTCTATGTATTGCATTCCCTTGCTTCCTCATAAAAATGGAGTAGAGATGATGCAGAATACACATGTGTACCCATAAGCCAAACTACAGCTAAGTGGTTTAATTTTAGGCCTAAGAGCATTGGCAGTGTCTATTTCAAGATGTTATATTTTGTTTCATGTCTACTATATTAATCCCTATCTTCCCATAAATGTCATATTTATTGTCTGTCCTTGAGAGTAACTCTACTACATTTCTCGGTCACTTTGATATTCAAAAATATTATTGATCCTATATAAAAACTCTCTTGAGGATCATAGGCACTTGCCTGATAATATATGAAGCAATGTTTTAAAGGAGGAGATAATATACCATCTAGTATATTAAAGATGATTTGTTAGTTGATTCTACACGTTATAGCACAACTATTCAGTACCTTTTAAACAAAATCAGTTAGTAAAGGAATTTTGGACAGCCATGTCTTAAAGAAAGATGATCCAAAAGCATTGCTTTTGGTTTGTGAGAACCATACAAATGTGTTTTTCTTAGTTTCTGTTCTTGCATTATTGTACCTAGTTTCATTTTGCTCACCAGGATCAAACATTTTGGTCACATTCTTCAGTGCTGCAGGCTCACTCAAATTACCATTGAAACTCTGACAAAAGTACACAACTAATGTCTTCTAAAATGAAACCATAAGTGAGTAAAAGTTTTTGAAAAATGCATTTAAATGTTTGTCTGTCTTTATTTTCTAATGAATCTCCAGTAAAGCTTGGCTTTTCTTACAAAATAGTTACAGGGTGGTGTTCAAGAAGGTTTCATCATACATCAATCAGTTTGCTTACCCTTTTCACTTAAGTAATAAAGGTATTCACCAAATTTATTCATCTGGATCATGCACAGGGCAGAAGGAAATATGCATAGATGGGCACTGGATGGAAGATGCCATGGAAAGGGAATCCACGTTGGACACCAAATATATTCTTCCTCCTACCAGAAATACTAGGTTTCCAAGAGACTGGAAGCTGCCTATCTCATTAATGTGGATAAGGGTTCAGCAGCATCCGATAAAAAAAAGTCTGCCTTTGTTTATCTGGGTGTCTCTGAACAGATGGAACTTTAGGTCCACATGCTGTTCCATTACACTTCGCAGGATATGGTTTTTAACTGAACTAAGTAGCTATTGTCTGTGAATATGCTGAACATTTATGTTCTGTTCAGAACATCTACACTCATCTGTGATAAAACAAGTTTCTAGGCTCAGGTCCTCTATATGCAAGTATTTTAGTATATATTTTTTCTCTTTCCCTGGTTTTATGGTGGCACTGGTTCTTAGGAAATATCTCAAAGACTATCAATGCTATGACTTTTTGACGGCTAGGCCTCCGTTAGGGAATAAACGTTTCTAAATAAGGATGATCTGACATATCTTGAAATGACAGAATAATGTTTTACTGTAACCTTATAAGACCTGATGAAGAATGTTTTACATTGTAAGGTTTGTCTAAGTTTATCTCAACTACAGTTAGGCCAATATAAGATATCACGCTAAGAAATCCTTTTCTGTCGCCTAGTCTCTAGACCATCATGGCTACAACATCACTCTTATATTATCATACCTTTATAAATAATGGTTTAATAACCATATTAAGCTTTCTACAATATCATGTACATTGTCCAACAGGAGCTAGTGTATTTTCCAGATCTTTCCCATTGAACTGGAAACACTTCAATAGCTTGGCTATGTATTTAGCCTTTATATCTGTCAAGTCTCATGGTATTGATAATTCTTGCCTGAAATACTTTTGGCATTTTAACTATTTTTCAGGTTATTTTTGGGCTTTACCACCATAGACATTTGCATACTTGTGAAATGATCGGATGAGCAAAACCCCATTTTAAAATCATCTCATTCAAGGGTAGATTCATAATATACATTGTGCTGTCATGGATTTAGTGATTCATATTAGCTGTCAAGTTATACAGGGAAAAAAATGGATGCATTTTGCTTCCCCACTTAAATCCATGCTTAAATTTTGTTGAAAGTAGTGAGACTTAAGCATGTATTTAAAGTAAAAAAATATGCTTAGGTGCATATCGTTGGAGGAAATTGGCCTTATATAATGTAGAAAGCCGTATTGGGCAAAGACTATGCATCTAACATAGAAAACATCTTATCTTAAACAGTGGACTGAGGTATGTCACTCAGTGACATGTCACACAGTGGCACAGTGCTATCTTCTTGATACTCTAATTCTAATGATGAGTTATATAAGATGGATATAGCTGTGCTTCATCTTATCAAATTTGGTCAATTAATTTAGCTTAATTAAAATGTTCCTAAATTCCTAAAACTTTCTGTGGTTTGTGTTCAGTTTTATATAGGAAGAAAACTGTCATACTTTGAATAAAGTAAAATTGGAGCTGAATTAGTCATAGATAATAATTTGACCTGTTTCAGCTCCTTTTTATTTAGAAACTGTCCAAAAGAAAATTGTGATAATCATCAACTATTTTTCCCTAATAATTCTTTGAGTGTAAATATGTTCAAAATATCTTCATTGCAAGGTTTTCAATATTTAAAATTAGAAATGAGTTGGTTATTTTGATTGGAGCCATAGGTCACATTATATTGTTTGTATTGTGTTCTTTAGGAGTTCAGTCTAGAGCTTCTGAAAGTTGCTTTCACTAAACTATACCATCAAATGGTAATGGACTGGGTTGGCTTTGGTGGCTTTTGCTGCTCTGCTGGTACAGAACAGCTTTAAATCAGCAAGTTATGAGGGTGTTGCACTGTTCTGTAGCACAGAGGAACTGGATTATACCAGTATATCAGGCTTCTCCTTTTCGTGTCCTGTCACCATGTTTGATCTGTAGACTCAGTGCGTTCCTCAATGGTGCATGGTTCCCCTATATGTGTTCAGGCCAGTAGATATTCTATATTCTGAAAGTGTCCTCCATGTCCATGCCTGGTGTTTCTGTTGTTAGAGGATCCCCACTGTTGTATGTTAAGTTTAGTCTTATCAACTTTTGTTCAGAGGTGGTTCAGCTTTTTCCATATTAGCCAATCAAGCTCTGCACCTGGAGGGGGATGTTGGGCAGTTTTGATATTCATCCCAACTTCCTCTTTGGGCATATGTAGTCATGATTGACAGAGTTTTATTCATGTGGCTATCAATGTTTCATCTAGTGACTGCACTGTAGAGAGAACATATTTCTATGTTTTCAGTCTACTGGGACCTGCAATGTAGCCATGTAGTGCAACTTATCTTTGATCTACTGAATATATTGTTTTGTTTTCTACTCCTATCCTTGTGTGTGTGTGAGTGAAGGGAGGGGGGATGAGGTTATTCCAGTGAGTTACTGGAAACTATTGACATTTGTTGGTTTAAGGCATCCAGTAATGTACTTGTAAATGTGCTTCAATACAGTATTTATCTCCTTTGTATGTGATGATTTTATCCAAAACTAAGCATACATGTTCAACTACTGAATAACAAACTTCAAGTACAGTAGCTTGTAACACTGCTGGATTCACCCCTCATTTGGAGTTGATGAACATCTTTAATATGTTGTTCCAGGGACAAATGTTGTACTTTTTTTTCTACATGTGTCTAATATGATAGCACATAGGCTAATGTCACTCCCAAGTAGATAGGATTTGGGCAGTGGGTGAAAACTATCCTATTCCAGGTTAGGCTGAGTCATTTACTAGTATGTTCATACCACAGGTGAGAAAGACTAACCTATGCTTTATTTGAATTAGTACATTTTTATTTTTTGATGTAACAGTCTAACAACCCACTGAGCATTGATTCCAATGCAGGTTCAAGTCGGTCTCAGTACTGATTCCACAGCAGGCTCAACCTAGGCAAATTTCTTAGCTTGGGTGTGCACCACAAATTACCTGCATTAACAAAACTTCTCATTCCTGGGTAAATTGGTTGGTTGTTGGTGTAGGTGTTAAATAGTATGAGTGCACTATGCTCCTTTGAGGTAGACAATTGTTGTTTTTTTTTCCTATCAGTTCTGCTTCTTAAATAATTTGATGTAAACTGTTGATTTTTCTAGCAAGCGTCATGGTATTCATAGCAGTTGGTAATCTTGCATGTAGCATATATTTTTACAAGGACCTTCTGGTGGTATAGTATCATAAGTTTATGATAGGTTTATGAATATGATGCCAGTAACCAGATTCTATTTTTTGAAGCCATCTTCAATGTACTGGGTGATATTTAATATTTGACTGGTGCATGACTCCATGGGTGGAAGCCAGGTTTTGGGGATTTCATAGATTTCTTAGACATTATGGTCTGGAAGGGACCTCATAAGATCATTGGGTCCAGCCCCACCCTGCCCCGCTCCCCGCACCCAAAAGGAAGGAAGTCAGCTGGGATCAAGTGACCGAACAAGAAATATATCCACCTGTTTTAGGTGCTTGTACCACCTCCAAGAGGAGTTTGTTCCAGACCCTGGACACACGCACCATAAAGGACTTTTTCCTTATGTCCAGTCTAAATCAGCCTTCCTGGAGTTTATGGCCATTAGACCTTGTTACCCCTTGGGAAGCTCTGGTGAACAGATGTTCTCCCAGGTCCTGATGTACCCCTCTTATGTAATTGTAGGCTGCCACCAAGTCCACCCCAAGCCTTCACTTCTCCAGACTGAAGAGTCCCAAGTCCCTCAGCCTCTCTTCATATGGCTTTCCCTCCAGTCCTTGGATCATATTAGTGGCTTTCTTCTGGACTCTCTCAAGCTTTTCCACATCCTTCCTGAAGTGGAGGACCCAATACTGGATGCAGTACTGCAGTTGCAGTCTCACCAAGGCCAAGTAAAGCAGGAGCATGACTTCCCTGGTTTTGCTTGAGATGCATCGGTGGATACATGCCAGAGTTCGGTTTGCTTTGCCAGCCACAGCATCACATTGGTGGCTGTCAGGTATCTAGTTAATTAGCCCACTCTCCCAAGAGTCTTTGCTCTTCTAGCCGCTCTCTGTTTCAGGGTAGAAGTGGTTATCTCCTTTTTTTTTTCCCTGACAGGCCTATTATTTTCTCTTTCGATAGAAATCTCTGACCGGCCAATTATTTTCTCTTTCTACAGAGTAGTATATATATTTTCAGTTTATATCCCCACAGGACCTCAGCCCGCTGGCTGATGTCATGGATGAGTCCCAACTGGAGGTCCACACACCCATGTCCTCTCCTGCCATGACTTGGTGTTAATGGGAGTAGATTCAGTATCTGGGTGTGTAGTTCTAGTTGGTTGTTGTCCACTGTCCTTTGTTTCTGAGGGCTCCACCATCCCCTACACCCTCACCCGTTCCACCGGGTATTAAATTGTCTTTTCATCACTGTTCAGCCACTGGGATCTCTCCCAGGGCTTCTGTCAACAACAACAACAAAAAGAAACAAAGTGCTCCCATCTTGGATTATTTTTCACCTATCTTTTGGCAACCAACCTCAGTGAGGTCCCTTTCTCCTTCACCTGTTCCCTTCTTTATGGTAGCTTTTCATGAGCCTCTTATTGGGGTCATAACAGTCCCCTCACCCACACTGGGTCTATCATTGATAATTTTTCTTGAACCCATTTTAGGGTCTTTACAGTCTTTATGGCACCTTTCTTCTGGCGTGCCCTTCTATTAGGGTCTTTGTGGTACTTTCCCCAGCTGGGCTCTGCCGGCTGCTGTCAGGATTGCAAGCAGTTCCTGGCACTGGCACTCCACCAATCCTTCCTCTAAGTCTTCTCTGGGGAGCTTCCTCTCTGCAGGAGCCTCCTGCTGGCTTTCCAGGTTGCTCTCAAGTTCTCACACAGCATTGTTCAGCCCAGTTTCTCTCTTTCCAGTCCTGTGCTCTCTCTCCCTGCCTTCTCCAGGCTCTTCTTTATATTGAAGTTTGAATTACTGCCATATATATGATGTCTATGTCATCTCTCTTGTCCAGGGCACGTTACCTGGTCATAGGAGATGAGCTGGACAGGCAAGACCTGCCAGTCACAAAGCCATGTTGGCTGGCATTCGGATGTTTGTCTGGTGTTGATGGATCCTTTGACAATTGTCTCTAGGATTTTTCCAGGGACGGATATCAGACTGATTGGTCTATAGTTCCCCGTGTCATCCCTCCTCCTTTTCTTGAAGATAGACACCACGTTGGCTCTTCTCCAGTTGTCTGGGACTTTGCCCAAGCACCATGAATTTTCAAATCTCTCTCCCAAGAGGGATGCAATGATGTTCAGAGGCAGAACAAACTGAGAACAGCCCCATAACAGGCTGCTCCTTATGGGAAGAAATTTTCTTCCACTAGGGAGCACGTGTAATCATGCTCCTGGGTAAGGCTTATGGGTGGGGGAGGGCTTATTGTGGGAGGAAAGATACTGAGGAGGTTCCCAGCCTCCTCCAGACCTGCACTAGAAGAACTGTGAAAAGGGACACCTCTCCTAGCCACATGGGGATTGGGACCTTTCTGATTCCCATGTGGCTGCCAGTCATTGTTCCTGCCAGGCAGGGATGCCTCTCCCTGTCATGTGGGGATCAGGACTCTTCCAATCTCCATGCAGCATCTCCACTGGTCCAGGCAGCATCACCACTGAGCAGGGATGCCTCTCTCAGCCATGTGGAGATCAGTCCTACCCAATTCCCATGTGCCTGGGATGCAGTAGTCCTTGTTGGTGGGACAGCTTTCTGATCTGCTGGTGGGAAGGTCCTGATCTCCATGTGGTTGGGCCTTAGCCAGGCAGCACAGGGCCTTCTGCTGCCTGGGAGCAAATTACTGCCAGTCAGCATCTAAATGTGTACTATTGTACAATAGCTAAAGTAGAATTAATCTACAACCTGCATGTATAGGTAGTAGAAAACCCCAGATTAGCCTAATCTACTTCACAAAAGCTGCTGCTCATAGTTACATCCGATGCTTTACTGTGAAATACATTAGACTACTGCACAGCAAAGTGTCTCGTGTAGACGTGCCCAGTGTGACACACACTTTAATATTCACTGGTTCTGATAAATCTGTGCCATTTCTAACAACACATAGTACACATTCTTTTAGGTAGAGACCAATTTACCCAGACTGTAATGTTCACAACATAGAAAATGATGAAATAACAACCTTTAGGTCTAGTTAAACAATCAGCATTTTGTATCATGCTGTCGTAGTAAGTAAAACCATGAAGGTTTGTATGTGTTCATAATCTCTAGAAATAAGAGACCATTTATTCTTGTTCCTTGACACAAGGGACTAGCTTCAGGCACCCAAATTTAAAAGGTTGACTTTAATATCAGAAGAAAACAGCCTAAATTAGAAGAAAAACAACTTCAGTACCAAAATCAATGTAAACTAGAAATGAATAAATTGTACATTATTACAATCCTGGCTGTGATGAAAATATTATTGATGTTTGTGATCTTTTGGAACTATGGACCATTTGAACTCCAATCTTGTAAGACACTGAGTACTGCCAACATTGAAGGACTGGAATTTAGAGGTTCTCAGCATATCATGACATCAGGCTTTCAATTTATATGCACTTAATCTGAACTCCAGGGAAGCAAAGAGAAGGAATAACAGGAGTTCAAATTATTTGCCAAAAAGCACCTGCAAGAAAACCAAAATCATAACTGGCATTGGATTTTCCATCAAACTTCATTTATAATGATAATTATAATTCACATTATTTTACCATGCTCATGAAAGTCTGAATTACTTAACAATGGAACAGGTCAGAGTCAGACAAATAGCCTCTGAGTCAGTCCTAGATTCACAAGGCTGAGGTGGGGTGGCTTTAGCCATTGTGATACCGTGTTGCCTCACAATTTTCACAACCCCTAGTTAGGTAGCAAGGTACCTTTGCGTGTGGAGATTTAGGCACCTATATATAACTTCTGTAGAATGCAGCATGCTGAGTTGCCTATGTGATAGACATCAACTTTTATTTTTGCTGGAAGAAGCCTAAGATGATGCATGATGGTGGCATGGTCAGTGCAGAGCTGAGCAGAGCCTCTTAGGGGAAGGAGATAGATGTAGGCTGCCTGCTGTGGGCTTGGGGCTCACATGGCCCTGTGCTAGCTACACCAAAGTCAGGCATTCCCTGCCTGCCTGGCAGAAGTGGGGGGCACAACTCAATGCCGCTACCCCTACTGCTTCTGGGTGAGCAGAGGGCACCTCACCATGGTGGCACAGCTGGCACAGGGTTCCTGAGAGAAGGCAGAAAGGCAGGGAGCCCTGCCTAGAACATAAATCTGGTGGGGCATGTGACCCCCCCCTCACCCCCGCCCAGCCCCATCTCTGGGAGTGCACAGAGTGGCAGGGAGCCAGTGCCCCCACCATCTCCCGGGCCCCTGGGCAAGCCAACTGTTGCTTTCCCCTCTCCCCACCCCAGACAAGGCCCCATGAACCTCCCTGGCTTGTCAGTGCCCCCAGGCCCAGCTCCTGTCCCACTCCCTCCCTCACTATGGGGGCCTCAATTGCCCCCTCCCCCCCATAGAGTATAGAGTTACCTGCAGGCAACTGGGAATGCTGCTCTCCACTGCTGCCTGGGACTGTATTCTTGGCCACATGCATGTGTGTGTGTGTGCACATGCCAGCCTGCAAGGGAAAACTGGCGTTTCCTGTGGTTTTCCTCAGTGAACAGAAAACCTGGATCCCTGCACAATACTGGGAATCTGGGACAAATGCTGTCCTGGAGTCATGCAGTCCAGGACCGGAATTTAATATTTCCATTCCAGGACTGTCCCACCCAATTAGGGCAGTCACTCTGCCTTCCGGAGGCGGGCCAAGGCCCTTAGGCCCCCACATTCTTAGTACCTATGGCATATGCCATTTAGTGAGAAATATCAAGGAGAGGTATGTGATTAACATTTACTCCTCTTGACACTCTATTCTCCTATCTTTGAATAAAGAGAAGCACTTGTCTTTACACAGGAATTCCATGATGAACTTCCTCATGGAGTTAGTGCCCAGATCTGACTCTACCTTTAGACTGGTAAGGAACACATGACTCATTTTAATGTGCGACTAGCATTTTTCTCACTTACTCAGATTTTGGATCTTATTCTTCCCCAGAAAAGCTCATATCTCTGCATAAGACACAAAATGCAGAAGAGCCTTTTAGCCCAATAGTGCTTAGAACACTTTCCCAGGGAATGGGAAAGCTAAATTCTAGTGCGCCCACACCCAGACAAGATTGTACCTGCATTTTTCACCAAGCCAAGAGTTAGGGAGAGCCCAAACAACCTTTTACCCCTCCTGTTGTTTCTATCCCACTGAGCAGTAAAGAGAGAAAGATACATGGGGTCCAGAAATATAGTAGGTCAGAGCAATTATGGCCCAGTGAGCTGTTGTATTGATATAGAAAGGAAAGTGCCTTAGTATGCAGCTTGTGTTCACAATGGTGGTTTTACATGTAATAGTCATGAGAAAAAATAGACAACAGTAGGTATTTCTGCTCCATTAGGGCAGGACAGAGGCAAGAGTTAGAAACTAGGGTTCTCTCCTTTACTTGGCAATGGCCCTAAATCAGTGGTTTTCAAGTTTCCTAAAGTCATGGAACCCTTTTATATCACTTCTGCTGACGTGGAACTCCTGCCCAATCATAAAGACTAATGTGGAGCCAGGCTGCCTAGTCCAGTAGTGGCAGTGTACCACCTTCCAGCCCACTCTGTCATTACCCTCAATCTGTTTGAAGAACGCCTGGTGGCCCCCCATGAAAACCCAGGATCTCACAGAACGCAGCTTGGAAACCACTGCCTTAAATTTTGGTTATGGGTGGTATGCATATTTAGGCACAGTACACATTTTTAACAATAAAAAACAAGATGATTTAGTGATTAATTAAAACAATTTCTGTTTCAGCCGGATATCATTTTAAAGCAGTTTCAGATTGCTGCCTGTCTACATTTCAACCCATTTCCTGGCTAATGCAGTCATATTTTTGAGGAATCCAAGCATAACAGTTGAAATCATTGTTGTATTTAAATGACCCTTGGCATCATAGGATGTGGACTTAGAGTCTCTAGTGTTTAAATTTCTGGAGAATTAGTTGATGGTTGATGGGAGCAAAGCATTATGGCGCTCTGTGACCAGTGGCACCCCCAAGGCTCTGTCCTGTACCAGTTCTCTTTAACATCTCTATCAACAATGTGGACATTTGTGTCAGACGTACACTGACCAACTTCACCGATGACACTAAACTTTGGAGCATATTGTCCACACCTGGGGACAGGCTAGCAATCCAGACTGACTTGGATAAACTTAGTAAGTGTTCAGATACAAACCTGATGATGTTCAATACCAATAAATGTAAGGTACACCACCTTGGGGAAAAAAACTTGCAGCATACTAACAGGGTTGGCAGTGCTACACTTGCTAGCACCATGACTGAAAAAGACTTGGGGGTCATGATTGACAACAAGATGAACATGAGCCACCAATGCAATGTCACAGCTGGTAAAGCAAACAAAACTCTGGCTTGCATCCATATGTGCATCTCAAGTAAATCTCAGGATGTTATCCTCCCTCTGTACTCACCCTT
>JAGPOW010001296.1:104457319-104498491 GCA_030014935.1 Caiman crocodilus
CACAAGTTACTGGAGAGCAGGTTTAGGTTGGACATTAGGAAACACTACTTCACAGTTAGGGTGGCTAGGATGTGGAACCGGCTTCCTAAGGAAGTTGTTTTTGTTCCTACCTTGGGCACCTTCAAGAATAGATTAGATAGGTACTTGGCTGGGGTCCTGTGACCCTGGCACTTGTTCCCGCCATTGGCAGGGGGTCAGACTTGATGGCCTGCTCTAGGCCCCTTCTGACCCTAGATACTATGATACTATATGCTTGACTGGAGCAGCCAAGCATGGGACGAATGTTAGTGCACCTCCCTGGGAGGGAGGGCTAGCAAGGGGCTACAAAGGAACCTGGGATGCTGGAGATCAATGATCTAACTAGAATCAATATGGGAATGGGTACAGAAGTTCAATTCACTGGTCTAACAATCTGGTTTGAGTGCTCATCAGACAGGTCCAGCTTAGACCTGGTTCCACCATTTTTAGACTTGTCTATGTGTACTGACTTTCTGTACTATTATGGGTTTAGATCAATTTTTAATCACGTAGACCAGTTGAAGTGTAATATCTGTACCAGGACTAAGCTGTCTTCCCTTATTTCTTTTCATTAGTATGCCTATTTTCAGTAATAGTGAGCACTGAATCTAGACTGAGTCTGAGATAATGAGAGAGAACACAAAGCATTCACGTCACTTACATAACACACCCTATCCCAAAAAAAACCATGATATCTATATCTTCAGAACCAGTAAGGGTACATGAATATGTATGTATAAATGTGTGTGTGCATGTGTGCATCATGTGCATATATGTGAGTTGCCAATTTAATTCTGTTGCAACTATTCCATTTCTAGGTTTCATTACTGATGATATCACGGTATTTATTCTGTAGTGATTTTACCTTCTGAAATATTCCAGGAACTTGTACATATGCAGTTTGAAATTGCACTAAGGCCCCTGATAGAGGGATCTCATTTACAGTTTCAACAATAGCAGCCATGTCACACATGCATGGCACAAGGCACAGTTTTGGGATCAATGATCAGATCCCAATTGTGCCATATTGACTATGTAGGGGGACCCCAGGATCATGATCTTGGGCTCCTCCTGTGCTGGCAATGTGGATGCTCAGCTGACTGTCAGCTGGCTCTGGGGACCAAAGGGCCTGGTTTGAGCCCCTTTGTGGTTCCTGGAGCCAGCTGACAACCAGTTGACCATCATCAGGATTGAGATGACCCCAGGACAGCCTCTGCCAACCAATCAGTTGATCAGGATAGCCAGGGCTTGAGTCTCAAGGTGGTACCAATCCTGTTTAAAATCAACTGATCATAGCCTTCTCAAGACTTGAATCTCAGTGGGGTCCCAGCCAATTGACATCAAATGTGGGCCACTCCAGGAATCAAGCCCCAGATTGTGTATGGAGTCGTATCTTGTGCTATTTGCTGAGTCAAAATCAGAGAGTTCAGATATTGACTACTCATGTAAACAGCTCTCAATATTTGCATTCCAGAATCTGGCCTTTTCCAAGTTACTCATTATCCCAAATGTGCTTCTGTATTCTGTATTCTGACCAGAAATCTATTTGTATGCACAACATATGCTTGTAAACCTAAATTATAGAATGAAACTCTGGGCTATGTTATCACTGCTGGTGCCACTGTGGTAAATGAGTGAACAAGCCTAATACTTGAGCAATATTTCAGCAACTGACAAGTGAATAATTTTCTTAAAGAGAAATAAAAGATGAAAAGATCATATGTGCTTGTCAATCTAATTTACACTGAAGTAGTGGAGGCCAAGGGAACAACACAAGCAAATCAACCATAAGAAATCCATCAGCATCATGACTGCTTGTTAATATAAAAATACCTACACTGTAAGATACATGTTCATTTGTATTTATTACATATTATTGCTTCTGTTTCTGCAGCACACATTCTATTAGTTTCACTGGAAGTTGAAACTACACACTGCAATTAAGAAATTACTTTTTTTTCTTTTTTTAGTATTTTCCTACTGGCTTTTCTCCTGTTTAATTTCCTGTATTTTCCTCTTTATACCATGGCAGAAGTACTGACTGCTGATAAGATATTGCTTGGTTCAATCACACAGTCTACTTTTCAAGTACTTTTTCAATTACTGGTTACTAAATAGTCACAACTCCTGTTTCCTGCTATCCAGAAGATATAATTGTTTTAGTACCACCAAAGACGGAGAGGCAGGAGGAAGGTTGGTCATATCAGGAAACTTTTTATTAGTCTTTTTCTTGATCCTTTCTTTGCATAGTCATATCTCATGAAATTACACATATATATATATAAATCCAAAAATCCTGTGTGTGTGTGTGTGTGTGTGTGTGTGTACACACACACAGGATTTTTTGATTTTATAATTAAAAGGGGCCTATTTTATAATTGTTGTTGTTGTTAGTATTACTACTACTAATATTATTAACATGGAATAACACAAGAAACACGGAAACTTATACTCTATTAGTGTTCATTTGTGCCTTATGTAAAACCTATGTTTAATCAAGTCTTTGTACAACAGTAGGCAGATTAAATAGCTTTATTAATATTTTTGGACAAACAGAGGTGGCCTGTTTTTGAGTCCACTTGCACTTTAGGGAAGGAAAAAAAACTTATAGAGTTTGTTCAACGTCCATGAGGTTTTTTATTGTAATTTGTGGGCCTAATTCTTAGCATCAACGTACTGTTTAAAATTTGCTTAATAGCCAATCAGTTTAATTTACTTATCCACTATTAGATATCTGATTACTATTAATTAATTAATTAGGTGATTCTTATTAACTGATTATTCATTATTAATGTAAAAGTGGGTTAGTATAGTGGACAAGCAGCTCCTACTTTGTGAGACATATTTACAGTCTAAGTTTGGGAGACACCATTGCACCACTTCAATGATACAAAGGAACTTCAACTTTTAAAAAAATCTCAGTCAAAAACTTACATCTCTCATGTAAATGACCTCTGCTAGGTCATCTGCCTGATAGTGAAGATTGGTGCATCATCTTCTAGTATAGGTGGTGTGATAATTAAAGAAAAGACATTTCTCTGTAATGGGTAAAGATCAGGTCCATCACTAAAACCCAACCATTGGCTAAGATTCCTTTAAGGAATGTAGTGGATCCTAAACCAGTGATACAATTTACATTCCTGTCAGTAATCAAAATTGTTTTGGGGACAGAAATGGGTCAGATGTATGGGAATCTAGAACAACTTCCAGAAGTGCCCTACTCCCCAACTTGTGTCAAAATTTTCCCAACACAGACATGTGTTAATTAAAAGCACCCAAGCATCACATGTATCAGCATCTCCGCGCTGAAAAATGGCAGCAGGGCACTTTGAACTAAAGCTCATCGAACAAGCTTTAGTGCCATGTTTCAGTACAGGGATGCTGATACATGGGCCACTGGAGGGTGCTAGAGCAGGTTAATTTCCACATCTCAGCAGACTCGATTAATCAAGTCTTCTCCAACACACTGGATTCATACAATATCAGAGCAGCCTTGCTGCATGTCTGTAGAAGCCCCCTGTGACTTCTCTAAGGACAGAATGGTAGCCTTAAGCCTTGGTTCAAATGGTGTTGGAGGTGATTTGGGCAATGCTGTAATGCAAAACCCTGGAGGTTTGTGACTGACTCAGCCAAAATGACCCTTGAGACTTTGAGGAGTTAGAGCTGAGGTAGAGAAATCTGTCAGCCTTTGACGGAGACATAATATATTCTCTCCTCCTATACCAATTCTTCTCTGCCAACTAGAGAATGGAATGAAAAGAGGAACTACCCTGCAGGCCACTGTCCCTTTTGAAGGTGAAGTGCTATCAATGTTTCTGTCTTTGAGGTGTCTGTTTTCTCTGATGTCTTGTGCTGCCCCCAAACAAGCTAAATTTTACCTTCTCTTCCCATACTCTGACATCTCAGTGCCATTCAAAAGCATAAGTACAAAATTGAGGGACAGACCTGCTCATTAAATTGATTCGTTGTACTTGATATGTGCACAATGCGATGAAAACAAATTAAACCCTTTCAATAAGGCATGTAATTCATACACTCCCTCAGGAAGCTGCAAGCAAAGTAACCTGGGAAAGCAGGGTTTCCAGTTTGTGGGGGAAAAAAAAAAAAAAACGACTCTTTTTTTTTTTCCGAACTATGATTTCAGTTCAAACCAGACAAAAACAAATATTTTTTTGAAGGTTTCCCTGAAGCTCAGTAAAATTGACATTCTTGTCAGTTCACTAAGAGCAGCAGTGAAATTGACATTCTTAGAATGTCAGTTTCACTGAGCAGCAGAAAAGCTCCCAGCATCGGCAGCTCTAGGAGAGCACCACAACATAGACTGCCTCAGTTCTGGAAGCCATTCCAGAACTTCCATCCTCTGAATCCCAGCTCTGTATTCAGGGCCCTGGAAACTTTGAGATCGTTGTTCCAGTTGTGGTTGTCATGGCTTTAAGGTTCTCTGATGCATTATGGAGCTGAACCCATTCTTCAGCAATGTTTTCAGTCCCAGTGCTTTCAATCCCCTGGATCTCTAGACTGTTAGGGTATCCATACCTAGGACACTCTACTTGATAAATGTGTCTCAGAGCAACATACCCTATAGTTGATTCAGCAATCTGCAGGGACATGGATTTTCCAGCATCCTTGATCCACAAACTGATGGACAGGAAGACTGCCCTGAAGACGGGAACCTGGTAATTTCAGGGCCTGAGAAAAACCTGCCAGCAGGCTTCCATGAGTCCAGTGAGCAGAACTTTCCCAACCTACCAGCAAAATCCTTCCTTGGATTCAGAAAAACCTGATATGGAACTTAATACGTTTCAAACTTTGAACACAACAACTCCATCCCCATCCCATTTCGTCAGCTCTGGAGATAACTTGTTTGAACTAATACTTCACCAGCTAGCAGGTGTGTTGTGATCTCTGCTTAGTACACTAATATCCCCATCACCTTGCTCTTCCCACTCCCAACTGTGATACTTCTCTTCTCTCTTTCCTTATACTTGAATTATAAATTCTTTGGGGCATTGACCAACTTTTTATTATATTCCTGTGTATTACACAACCTAAAGGAACTTCTGCATGGTATCGCAATGCAAATATAATAATATATTATTAAATATATTATCAGTATCTACAGAACCCATCATGCAGAAGGCAGTGGCATGTTAAAGAATAACTGGCTCAGAGAACCATGAACTTTTAGAGATAGCAGGTTATTTCATCAGATGCTATGCACGGATATGCAGAAGAAGGAGTTTCAGAGAAAGAGAGGGGGAGGGAGTAGTGCTAAGAGAGATAAAAAGTGGGTTGATTAGACATTCAGAAGTATCTCAGGCATTTACCAGGTACTTTGATGAATGGCCTCAGAATGCCAACCAATACCATGCCACTGATAAAAGGAAATATGTAGAAAGGGATGGAAATGAAAATACTCACTGTAGTCAAATGGAACAAGTGAAGTTACCTTGTTTTGATGTACTTCAACCTTGGCATATGCTCCCATGATACCCGTGTGCAGTGTTCCCTATGAAAGACAAGGCTGCCAAAAAAGAACGTGCAATGCAAAAAAACCCCAACTATTTTCTGCCTGAAATAATACAGATTGCCTAAATAATGTGATGGAGTAAAAGATTAATATGTCATTTTCCCTTACATTAGAGAAGTGTGAAACTGTGCCAGCCTCCATTGCATCTTAGTAGATTCTAAATTGGATCAGCTAGTTAGTGTATCCTTAATTAGAGAGAATCAAAGTTTTAGCTGAATATAGAATTACCAAGAGTGTGATGAATTAGGTGCCTTTGTATCGCTACACTTTAAAAAGTGATCCAAGGTTTGGATCAATATCTAAAAGCTCAGGAATTTGCCTTTTTAAAAACAAGCGTCTGAACTTACCATTTCTGTCTGGGTCTGAGATGCTGTATTACGTCCATGACTCAAAATGTTATCTGATGACTGAACTTATGGAGGTGACTGAGAAACAAACAGTCAAGAGATGAAAGCTCACTTTCAAGGAGCTTGGCATTGTAAATCATAAATTAGTTCATCTCTGTGATGTAGAGAAAGAAGTAGTTTCGCATTAGGGTCATGTAAATAATTAATATGCCTTTTGTTCAAGAATCCTCACTGAATAGAAAATGTATGGGAAATGGAATGTTACCTTTACTTAAAAGCACTTTTTTGTTTGGCATGATTTAACAAATGAACTGTAGTTGAAGAGAAGGCACATCTGCTATTAATTTTTAATAGGCTATATCAAATAACACAGCTGTAATTTAGCAGGCCGCATCACAGGATCATAGAAAATTAGAGTTGGAAGGGACCTCAAAAGCTCATCTGCTTAAAGCAGAACTATCCCCAAGTATATCATCCCAGCCAAGACTTTAGTTAGTATACTTTATCTGGCATACGGTATCTAGTATCTAAGAACGTTGTATCACCTCAGCTGTTAAATAACATTAAATGAAAGGAAAACATCTTCAATGAAAAAAAGATGAGATAGCCAGACTATGCAATGGGGAGGATATTATTTTATAGAGCACCATGATAAAAGTTGGCAGCAAAAACAGCCTTTCTTCACCAATGGTATCATAGATATTTTTCCTGAGGGATAGTATTTTAAGTTTAATACAATAAAATAAATCAATTCCAGGTAGCTTAGGTCTGCAATTATTTTGTAGTATTGTGCATCCTATGATCTTTAGTGGGGGCCAACCTTTTTGGTAGGCTATCACAGATTAGCCCCACAGACTCCCTAGGTCTTACTCTAATCCCCTTCCTCTGCCTGATTTGTTGCTTTGCTTTCTTCTTCCTACCCTACCTGGCACCATGTTGCTGTCCTTGCCCTGAGCAACCACATGCCACATATAGAAGTTCTGCATGCTACTTGTGCCATCTGTGGGAAAGGTTGGCCTCACCTGATTTAAATCAAGGTGTGACAGTGGGCTTCCTCGGGGCCACTCTCCATGGCCCACCCACCTGTCCTTGGGCCAACCGCCCACCTATTCTCACCCGCCACAACTTGGTCTTAATTGGTTCATTTAGATCTTCCGTAAGCGGGAGGCTGCCCATTTGTGCCCTGATGCCAGGGGGCGCTACCTGCAGCTCCTTCCATCCCCATACCTCAGCCCACGCCTCGCAAATGGCATCTCGATTGTTCACATCACCGGACCTCTCACTGAGCCTTAGAATCATCCCCTTAGGACCCGTCTATAGTCCACACAAGCGGGCAGCCTCTCCGCCGTCATCCGGGCCGCCTCGCCCCCCAAAACCCATCTTCCCCTCTCGGGTGTGGCCCCTCCTGGACCTATGGCAACTTGCCCTGACCCACCTCCAAGCCAGCTGGGACCCCAGGCCTCCAGCTCTGGGTGTCCCTTGTGGTGGGCTCCCTGACCCTTTTGACCCCTCCCTGGGTCCTGGCCCCAGCCTGGGCCAGTCAAGGGTACTCCTGTGGTCAGGTGGGTCTCTAGCCCCTTACACTGTTTAACTCTCCAGGTCCCCCTCTGGGCCCTCCAAACAAACAGGGTAACCCACCCAGTGGTGGGGGCAAGGGGTTAAGGCACCCCAACTCACCTTCCACCGGGGTGGTAACTGGCCTGGCATTTCCTGGGGGCTCTCGCGCCACTGGGAGCCCCACCAGACCACCCACTCCTGGCAGGGTGCAGTTTTCAGGTCATGCCCAGGACCAGAAGCCTCCTGACCATCCCCTACAGCTCCCCCATACCTCCGGTGTTCTTCCTAACAGCTCTCTGGCCAGGCGATGCTGCTGCCTGGCCTCCAGCAGCCAAACTGCCTGAGTTTATATAGGCCTCAAAATGGCTGCCCTCATCAGGCACCTGGAGGCTGCCAGCACACCAAGTGCCCTGCCACATAAGGGTTCATAGTTTACAGCCCATGGGCCGTATCTGGCTAACAAAAAGATTGGATCTGGCCCAGAGGGGCAGCTGCAGGCTCATGAAGGTTGCATCCAAGTAGCTTTGGTCCTCTCATCAGCCTCACCACCCACATTGTAGGAGTTGCCACGGCTGCAGTGTGAGATGCTAAATGTAACCAGCAGCCAGTGTAACCCCACTTTTGTAGCTGCTGCCTTTTTCACTGTTGAATGTACTCATGGTGATTGCTGGTAATGGGATTTATCAGCACTTGGTTGCGGGGTTTAGTAATGGCAGCTGCCAGAGGATCCCTGAACTAGGTCTGTGGAAATCGGGAAGTATTCAATTCGGATTTGGATTGGGCTGATTGAGAGGATAGTGATTTGGTTTGGAGATTCAGATCACTGTCCCAGATTGACTCAGCTGAATCGGCTTCAGAAGATTCAATGCTGATTCAGAGAGATTCAGAGATTGGGCCATAGACTATAATGGGAATCACTGAAACACCTATAGCTTTGTCATATTTTTCCAAAATTAGATGAAAGCAGCAGGGATGGTAGCCCCTTCTGAGGTCATGAAGTCTGCAAAGTTTCAAGGAGGTATGTACAGGAGTTTCTGGGAAACTGCACCTTAAACTACTGAAAGCACAAGTCATGTCAAGCATTTGTGTTAAGGCAGATGAAAATGAAAACAGCAAGGATGGTATCCCCTTCTGAGGTCACGAGGCCTGCCAAGTTTCAAGGAGATAGGTGCAGGGGTTTCTGGAAAAATGCACCTCAAGGTGCTGACAAGCAAAACTTGTGACGTGAATTTGTATGTGTGTTAAGGCACAGTAGGATGAAACCAGCAGGGATAGTGGCCTGTAACAGGGGTCTTCTTGGTGCTCAGGCAGCAACAGCTCACAAAAGGCACAGAAAGGTTGCAGACAGAGGTTTATGTGCTGTTTCTATGTCCCTTTTCCAGACACTGCGATTGGAAAGAGACTCAGGGAAAGATCACAGTTACTGGCCAGCTACAGATATCAGTTTTTCCCTACTACACCTCCCTCTTCTCATGTCTGTTCCCCTGAAAGATGGCTTTCTGAGTCTCTGAATCTCCATTTTTTTTCTGAATCTTTTCTAAATTGATTTGGAGGCTATGAATCAATTCAGAGATTTTTTTTTTTTTGGTCTCTCAATTTGATTCGGATTCAATGATTCGGCCTCTGAATCTGGTCAAGTCTTCTCCCAATGAAATGGGCAACTGAAGATTTACACATCCCTACCCTGAATCCAAGTAGGTGACTGGCACCTTCTCCCACAACAGCAACATCTGTATCATGGGGGGCAGAGGAAGGAGCATGAGGCTGATGAGGGTACCAGGACTACTGGGACATGACCCCTATACTGCCTCTGTTGGTGGCACACCAGGCAGGACTGGGTAAGGAAGCAGGAATCAGTAGCCCACAATGCTGACCAGGTTACAAGCAGCAGCCCACCACTGTTAAAAGGTTAATCTGAATAACAGTGTAGCCTTATTACATAAAGGTATTACAAAAACATGATTCTCTATCTCTCACACTGACTGCAGTGTACAGCCTGTACTTTTTAGATACTTGTATGAGGGAAAAAATATTATTCCAAAGGTAATAAATCCCAGGTATTGTAGGTAATGACTTCATGAAAGGAAGCACAAAATATAGACAGAGATCAGCGCTTTTTGGTGAAAATTTAAGCATGGAGCACAGCAGTATTTTTATTTGTTTGCATTTTGCAACAGGTCACCAGAAATATGTTTGTAGAAAATTAAGGGAGTTGTGCCTTTTTATTATTACCAGTGATGCAGTTACTTATGCACAGTGATACAGTTACTTATGCACAACACAGGGATTATTCAATAATAGCTAGTACAGGAAGATGAGGAGAAAATATTTTCATAGCAACACTCCAAAAGAGGATGTGCACAAGTATCATACATCTTTATCTATACAAGGCATCTGTACAGGCCATAGACTGAGACCCTGAAGACCTAGATTCATCCCAAATTTCTGTTACTGATTTGATGTGTAACTCTGGATAACACATGGAATTAATCACTGCTTATTTCTCCATCTGTGAATAGAGCACTTTTTAAAGCCACAATATTTTTAAGTTATAGCCATTCATGTTTATCATTTACCTATATCATGTTATACTATATGGATCCAGGAAATGTATCTATCTATTTAGTTTGATAGATACACACAGATCAGATAGATAAATACAGGTCAGAGCAGAGGTTAAATACTGATAGATAAATACAGGTCAAAGGAGGAATTCAGGTTGTTTGTTGGCTGCAGTTCAGGTTTGTAGGCTGTGAAGTTCAGCAAGGATCAGGTCAAACTATTTCATTATTCTCTGTAAACTGCTTATTTATTTTTTTCAGGCAAAATAATTGGCATGAATAAACTGGACTTTTGTTAACAGCAATAACTGAAAGGAAACACTGAATGACAAGAAAACTGGAAAAAAACTCTCCATCAAACAAATGTCAGTGTAAATAGCCCTTGATTTTTTTTTCTGGTCATATTCATTATTATCCTATAGTAATAGTCATTTCTTCTTTTACAGTTCCAAATAATTTAAAATATTTTCTTATGTAGCATGGTGATTTCCACTTTTCTGTAGAAATGAAACATTATTTGCTTTCCTCCTGGAACATTATTTGTTCCTCAGGGGAAAACATCTTCAATCCATTTGATAAGATTGATCAAATGACTTAAAAGGAGTTTTCTCCGTTGTGTATGCTATCAAAGCTCATTTATGAGACAGTGTCAAGAAAGAAAGAAAAATCAGCATCATTACTTGAAGCAACTTGAGAATAAACCAGGCATTAGGCATCTTGGATGGGATGAAGTGTCTTATTCACTTATTTAGAATACTTCAAGCTTTATTACATGCCAGCACACTAAGCCAAAAACCTTTCCTATCACAATTTTAGTATAATCTAGTGACATGGACTCAGGCAAATAAATTTTCAGGAAAATACATTCCATTTGAACTACAAAGCAAGTTTGGTGGCATTGCTCATTTTTTAAATAATGGAAGAAATGGGTCCTTTGTTTGTAACAAACCTAGTTTTTTCATGACTGAATTTAATCACAACATTACAACTGAAAACAAGATGTGTTTACCAAAATTGTGGGGTTTTTTGCATAAGTTCACATGAGTTCATATCGGTGAATTCCCAAGATAAAAAACACTGTGTTGTATTCATATATAATGAAAAGGTAAGCTGCTTCTGAAAGAGACAACAGACACATAGATGAAATGCAAATAAGCATCAGACTTATTCTGTAAGTATTCTGAGTGTTGCTATATCAACACTCAGGGATCTGAGCACATCTCATTTAAACAACGAATATCCAGATAAAGCAGTATGTTTACAAAAATCTTATAAGGAAATGTGTGGACTGAAATGTTCTACAAAACCACACGTCACTGCTATAGGCAGATTCACCAATCAAAGGTCAAATTTGAGTGTTCGGAGTAAAATGTCTCTCATTATTCTTACCCAAGATTAAGTGAAGGACTATGAATCAGAGTGATACAGTTTTATTAAAGGGAAAATTCAAATTAAAACATTTAGGGAGCTCAACTTGGTTTACATTTTGCCTGCTCCTGGAATTAAATCAGTATCAAACATATTCAGAAATTCAGTTACATTTCAGACCATACAACCATTCAACCAAGGAGATGCCAGACCAGGAACCAGGAGTATTTTTATTGAGTCTCCAGTCCCATGGGCATAAATATCTGCTGACTTAGTGACAAAAATGATCTATTAATCCTTTTTACTCCTGTTAGCACTTCAGAGCTAACACAGCAAAGAATCAGTGAGCTACAGATTCTATTTCATCTGTGTCGTTGACAAAATGACAAGCTGATTTACAATCACTTATACTTGTGAAAAACTATTAGAAACAATTCAAGGAGAATAAAGGACTACGAAAAATTTCCTTTGAAAAAGAGCACTTTAGGAATCATCATTACAGGAGAGGTCCCTGGAATTTCACTTTGAAAGTTGTTGCTTTGGGTAAAACCTCAAAATATGTGGTGATTTTGTAGGTGTTCCAGTATACATCTGAATATTTATTTATTAAAATAAATTAGTTTTCAAGCTAGTGAAGCCACTCATTACAAAAAACAATGCACTGGAATGCTCCAGTCAGTGATTTACTCAAACTTCCTCATGTTACCATGTAGAATACTGTTGGATTTACTATCTGAGAAAGATATTCTATCAACACTTCATGAATATTATTATTTATGCCTGTATTGATATTAGCAATGATGGATTAGTTGAAGTCAATGACACTCAGCTACATACACAATCTGAAGGATTAGCCCCTTAAATTGCTACACTGCATACAGATCCTTGGAACCTTAAGCGTATTTTTAATGAGTTAACAAAGACCCTGAGTTCTGGATAACTAGTAAGTATGTAGGTAGATCACAGGTAAGTTCTATCTACTGCTTTTCAGTGTCAAAGTCTGCAGGTCTGATAACATGGGTGTATGAACTGACACAAAACGGGAAAATATATTTTTGTCATGAATTAACATTTTGGATAAAATCCAGTATGAAAATATGAAGAAAATAATGCAAATAATGTCAGTAAATAATTAATAAATGAAACAAATGAATATTGTACAAGATCAGTATGAAAACTGCCATGTGCATATCTGAAAAGTTCTCAGTCAGTGGTCTTAGTTTCCAGCAGCAGCAACAGCTAGCTTGACATGTTATTTGTACTTAAAATAAAATAAAGACAATCGAAAGAAAAAATTGCATAGTATATTGCTATATGCAGTGCTTTCTTTGCATTCTGATATAGTATTTTGTTATCTTGAAAAAGATGGTATCAAAAGTAAAAATTGCCCCACAGTCCCCATGAATACACTTATTATAGCAATAATGTAATGAGGATAGATTAACATTACTAATTCTCCTTGCAGCCACTTGGCTGTAATCCTAATGTTCTCTTTTAATGACTTTATCTCAGAAGATACAAAATGTATTTTGGTACCTGAATGTGTAAAAGGTTTGGAAATCTGTGGCTGCATCTATACATTGCCATATGGCAACTTTGCTACAGCACCATGCCACATGGCGTACGGTTAGATTTTGCTGCTATGTCAATGTAGCGGCACACTACTTTGGGAGAGCACACCACTACAGCAACACAACTGATGATCACGTCGACCCATATGATTGCTACATTGCCGTAGTGTACCATATGATGATGTTCAGCATCCCTATGTCACCATCAAGCAATGTGTAGATGTAGCCTATCTTATGTCATTAGGATTTTTTTAATTCATATTATAGCAGTGCCATGAGGCTCTAATCAGGGCTCTATACTTGGCATTTAAAAAATCTTTAGTCTTGGCTTTGCCATTGAAACTATTTTATCCTCACTATGTTCTAGCTTTCCATTGACGTTAAAATGTAGAGATATTTTCTTCTCCCTTTGCCAGGTGTTCATCCTGTGGACAAGTATGTCTATGGTGGTGAGATTAAGGCCTTCTGAATTAATACAATTTTTCTGACTTCCACAGGCCTGTAGAGCTGCAAGGTGAAGTGTTGTAGGGTCTTTCGCATGATCATTTTCTGCTAGCGAGGTTAGTGCTTTCACTTCTGTTGGTATTGACCTTGTGTGGTCCAATGAAGGGCACTAGTCATTTAGTTAAGCCTTGTCTGGTGTGTTATCTTGATATCTGTTAAATAGTCAGCATAGTTTCTGTGATTTTATTTGTTTTCAAATTATGGTGTCCTCACTAAGTTATATGAAGAGCCTGGTCTTGTGCAGTTAAAAACCGTGCTTTAGTTTACAGCTTTCTGTAGACTGTTAGAGTTTTGATAAATATTTCTCTGCCTTCCTTTTCTGAAAATGGTCTCTGCTTTCTGCTTGGGTAGTTTTTCTTTTTATGGGCATCAATTATTACTACACTCACACTAAACATTAGTGATAAATAAAAAAAGTAACAGAGATTATGAGTGCAGTAGGAAAGGAAGTTTCTCCAATGTGCTGAGAACACACGTCCTAGCAATAAGCTTGAGGATTTTGTCAAAGATCAGACAACTGTTATGTCTCCGTGACACAATATACTGTTGTCCTTTCTGCCTATGCTACTATTCTGATTTGCTGTAGTGTAGGAGTGATGCTGTAGCTATGTCAGTCCAGAAATTGTGAGAAGCAAGGATTTCTTAGGTTGATATCATTTATTGGACCAACTATATAGTTGGAATAAAGTTAGACAAGCTTTCAAATGTAAAGCAGTTTTCCTCAGGTCTCTGAGTATAGAAAGATAGGCACATCAAGTAAAGCACCACATAGGGGAGGATCTGGGAGAAATTCTGTGTCTGCTACACCTGACAATTTCTTTCTTCCTCTGCCTGTAGTGAGAGCATCCCCATGAGCGTGCAGATGCAGGGGCCTGCATTTCCTGTGGGACAAAAATTATTTTACTCTGGGCATGCCCCTATGTGCACACTCCAGTGCATGGCAAAGAGACCCAGGTCAGGTAGGCAAGGCTGGGGCCAGCACCTGTCCTTGCCCCAGCAGCCTTATCTGAGGACCTGGGGGCTTTCTGGGTTAGCAGCAGTACTAAGCTGGCTATTTGGATTCTGGTTGGCAACCAGAGCATGGCTGGCCAGGCTCTTGTTTCATGCAACTCATGCTTCTACTGGATGCACCATGCTGCTTTTTTACGCAGCATTTTTTTTTTACACTTGGATCTCCTTGTGTCAAAAAACCTCACTATGCTACAAATTAGAGGCACACCAGTACACATGAACCACATGAAGCTTGAGGCTCCATAACCTGCACATGCCTGTTTGTGGGGATATGTCTATGCTGTGCTTCACTCACTGTGCCTAGCTTTCTATAATCAAAGAACTGAGGAAGATGCCTCACTTCTTACAAATGCTTGTCTAACTTTATTCCCATTACATAGTTGGTCCAATGAAAGAGATCATCCTAAGAAATTTTTATTTGTAGCAGCTGAGAAGCTAGCTAACAAACCATGATTTTTGTGAATGTATTAATGATGTGCAAGTATTTGCCAATATTGATTACACACAATTTTCAGTCAATGGATAGTCCATGAGCTGTTTACCTCTATTTTTTTCACACTGTTCAATTAGTCATGTAGGTCATATGGCATTATATCTTGTCCCTCATTGGATGACTGAAACCTTTACAATGGGAAATAATGACTCGTGAGTACTTTCCTTCATGCTTAGATGCATTTGTGCACATGTGAATATAAGAACAGCTATTCCCCAAACATTTCTGCCAATAAAGTATCATTTGCCTGAATGCTCACAAGTAGTAAATAATAAGGGATAAAAGTGAGCTCTAACTGAACAACTGTTCTGAATTTAAATGAACCTTTGCAAAACAATATCTTTTCCATATCCCACCAGTTCAACTGTCAATGGCCACATGTAGACAAAACAAGGGGGATGTGTGCACAACACTTTAAAGCAGGTTAAATGCTTTTGCACCACTTTACTGGTGTTGGTGTTTGCAGACCTCAGTGGTTTATTGCGCATCAATTCCAGCCACTGTAGGAAATTAAGTGGCATAATGCGCCATAAATAACTTGGAGCACAGCAAACTAAAACTGATATATTTCATAGATATTAGGGCTGGAAGGGACCTTGGAGATCATCAAGTCCAGCCTTCTGCCCCAGGGGCAGGAAGTCAGTTACGGTCAAAGGATCCCAGAAAGATAGACATTCAAATGTTTCTTAAAAGAGTCCAGAGTAAGTGCGTGCACCATCTCTGGAGGCAGTCTTTTCCAGGCCATGGGGGCTCAGACAGTAAATAATTTTTTCCTTATATCCAGAGTGAAATTGACTTGGAGGAGTTTGTGACCATTTGACCTTGTCATCCCTTGGGATGCTCTGGTGAACAGGCATTCATGCAGGTCCTGATGTACCCCCCTTGAGCCTTCCTGAGCCTGCACTTTTCCAAGCTGAAGAGTCCCATGGGTCTCAGCCTCTTCTCATAAGGTCTGTTCTCCTGCCATCTGATCATGCACATGGCTCTCCTCTGGACTCTCTCAAGCATTTCAACACCCTTTTTAAATTGTGGAGCCCAGAACTGGATGCAGTATTCTAGCTGCAGCCTCACCAAGGCCAAGTGCAGCAGGAGGATGACATCCTGGGATTTGCTTGAGAAACATCTATGGATACAAGCCAGAGTTTGGCTTGCTTTACTAGCTATGACATTGCATTGGTGGCTTATATTCATCTTGTAGTCACTCATGACCCCAAAGTCTCTTTCAGTCAAGGTGCATTGCACTGCAGAGTCTATAAGCATGCTGTGGGGTTTTTTTTCCCCCAAGGTGGAGAACCTTGCATTTTTTAGTGTTGAATGTCATCAGGTTTTCATCCACCCATTTTCTAAGCCTGTTCAGGTCTGCCTGGATCACCAGCCAATCCTCCAATGTAGATGCTTTACTCCAAAGTTTGGTGTCATTGGCAAACTTGGCCAGTCCACTTCTGACACCAATGTTTACATCATTAATAAAAATATTAAAGAGTATAGACCCAGGGACTGTGGGACCCCACTAGTCATGGCACACCATGATAATTTTCTTCCATTGATTACCACTCTTTGGGTCCAACTTCGGAGCCAATTCCCCAGCCACCAAACTGTGATGTAGCCAAGGCTGCAATTAGCCAATTTTTTCCATGAGATCATGGGACACCAGATCAAAAGCTTTTTTAAAATCAAGATATATGATGTTGCTACACAAATTGCCAATTGCTCAAATCATGAACAAGACTTTATAAAGGGGTTAAAGCAGAATGCCACATTTATTGATCACATGTGTTAGACATAGAGGTTCTGATACACTATCCATACAAACACACAGAAAACACCATCCACATTATCACACAGACTGACATACACACAAAATAACCATTCGATGCATACGGACAGACACCAGATATAGTTCCCAGCAATAGTTGCTCCATGTTAACACAGGGTGGCCGACCCCATGTTCACTGAGTAACTTAGATGTTGTAACTGATGATGGTGGTGAGCTGGAGCGAGGTGAGAAGCAGGTGTGCCTGTGCTCTGGAAAGAAAACAGAAGATTTCTCACTCAACTTGGCATCATTTGTGCTCTCCTTATATATGGTTTTCAGTCTCTGTTTTACTTCTTGGGGGTTTTCCATGTTTAGTTTGTGTTTCTAGCAGCTGCTCTCCATCAGTCTTTTCCTTATCTCACATTGAGGTCACTACAGTTGTAAAAGATGGGTTTCAGCCTTGAAGTTTTCTTGTTGCCCACATGGCAGCATTTCTGCTTCAGTTATCTCCTTTGTGCCCTCAAGGTTCAAAGGGATTCTTCAGCCTTTGTTAGTCGGTTGCTGACTAGTGGTTTACACCTATGGTGCCTTATTGCTTACAAAAACAATTACATCCTCTCTCCTTTTCTCATGGAAACTCCCATTCACTCTTCACTCACCCCTTGCCCATATCTCTCTCATGCCCAGGGCATACAAAGTTCATTCACTTGTGTCAAGTTGGAAGCATTCATAGAATATAGTCAAGCAGCTACCTTTTAAAAGACAAGAATCAAATTATTACATTTGTGCTAGATTCAACTATACTAAGAAAAAAGTTTAACCAAATGCTACAATATCAATCTCCTCTCCCTTGTCCAGGTGCTATGTCACCTAATCATAAATGGAGATGAGATTGGTCAGGCGAGACCTATCCGCAACAAACCCATGCTAGCTGTCCCTCAGGATGTTGCCATCAGCCAGTTTGTCAAGAATAGTGTCTTTGATCATTTTTTCCAAGATCTTCCCCGTGATAGAGGTCAGGCCGATAGGCCTGTAGTTCCCCAGATCTACTTTCCTCCCTTTCTTGAAGATAGGTACCACATTGGCCTTCTTCCAGTCTTTGGGCACTTCACCTGAGTGCCACGAGTTCTCGAAGATCTGTGCCTGTGGCTGACCTATGATGCCTGCCAGCTCCTTAAGTATCCTGGAGTGCAAACTGTCCAGGCCAGGTCACCTGAAGATGTCCAGTCTCAAGGTGTTCCTTTACATGGTCTACAGTGTTGTAGGATAACAATTCTCTCTCACCCTGGCCGTCTCGTACCATGTTGATCAGGGCTGTTCCTTCGGGCTGGTGAAAAACTGATGCAAAATACTCGTTAAGCAGGTTGGCTTTTTCCTGGGTGTTGGTTTTCAGTTGTCCCATTTTGTTTAGCAGGAGTCCATTGTTATCCTTGCTTTTCTTCCAGTTCCCCGCGTATCTAAAAAAGGACTGTTTTTATTGTCTTTGATACATGTGTCCAGTTGGAGTTAGGTTGCAGCCTTGGCTTTCCTGGTTTGTTCCCTACAGCTCTGGACCAGTGCAGAATACTTCTCCTTTGTGGTGATTCCAGTCTTCCATCCTTTATAGATCTTTCTTTTTAGATGCAGGAGGTCTATAAGTACCCTGCAGAGCCTAGGGGGTTGTCTGCCTTTTTCTACCTTTCCTCCAAAATGGAATGGATATTGCTTGTGCTTTCAGGGTCACTTCCTTGAGGAGCAACCACTCATCCTGAATCCCCCTCCCTTCAAGTCATGGTTCCTTAGGTCCTTGCCAACAAGCCTTCCAGGAGTTTTAGTTTGCTGCCCCTACAACTGTGGAGTGAAGCACCAATCTCGATAGCTCTTGAGGCAGCCCTGCAGGCAGCCTGGTAGCAGCCTGGGAAAGCAGGCTCCGCTCAAGAAAAGCGGCAAGCCTGATCTTCCACCCTCCCCTCCCCCTGAGCCTGCCTGCCTGAACTGTGCAGGGCCTAGGTGCTTCCCTCCATGGCTGCAGTGCCCCCCAGGACTACCTGAGCAGGGTGCCTGTGGGCAGGTGATGCCTAGGGGGGCTGCCACTGCTGCCACGGAGGGAAGCACCAGCCCCCCCCAGCCTCCACTGCCCAGGGACCGCTCCATCTGTCAGCAACTCACCCTCCCCTCTCCACCACCAGAGAGGCAGGTAAGTCAGTAGGGTGTGTGTATGACACAGGGCTTTAATCAGCCCTAAACTGAAGTGGTGTTTTTAAAAAAAACACCACTTCAATTTAGGGCCCTGTTTCATTTACACATGCCCAGTGCCGCTAAATGTTGAAGAGGTGGCAAAACTGTATTTCATTACCAGTTTCTAAGCTATCAAAGCTGTTCTCCAGTCCCATCCTAGAATTTCCACTTACATTCACATCTGCTGTACATTTTCTTTGATTGCTCATTTTACAAGAACATGGATTGGGCTTAGGGTGGAGTCTTCATGTTATGTCTCATTTTGGTTGATTGAATACTGAAAGAAAGCTGTAGTCCTAAACATTTTTATACAAATCTGTTAGAAAATAGTTCAAGACAACATGTGATCTATGTACTATCTGATTTTTAGAAGACTGGTGGAGGACCTGAAGCAAAACAACAAGGCTTGGGACAGAAAATGGGATGAGGGAGAGTCCTAAAACCAAAAAGAGTCAACTGGGGGAGGTTCAGTGAGCCAATAGCTATTAGTGCAAGACCATTGGAGAATGGTTTTCTATTAGAAAACTTTCCCCTTTAAATTTCTTATACAGAACTTCGGGATTTTCTTTTTCCAATAACTTTTAGTTGTGTTACAGTGGAATGTTTTATTCCTTTTTTGTAAGAGATTATATGCACATATGCAGTAGTGATATCCCTTGCATTAACAAATTTAGTACATTCTCTGCTTCCAGGGAAAATTAAGATCTGACCTTAAAAGTTTCAGTATATTAGAAGCTGGGTAGTTGATAGAATATTAAAACTAGTTATAGCTTTCTCTAGAGTGAAGGGCTAGATTCGAACTGTAGGCAAGGAATGCTACCTGCATTGCACCAACTCAGGACCAGCAAAAGGAGGAATAAGGAATTTAGATATCCACATATGAATTACAGTTCTTTTCTGTAGGGGATGAGGGTAGAAGTTGTCACTTTCTGATGCCTCTAGCAGCAGTAAATTAGAAAAAAAGTGAGCAGGAAGATGGTTCTAATTCCCCACTATCTTTCTTGTAAATTCAATACATAGACAAAATGTAACATGCGGAGCAGTACAATATACATTTCAAACTTTTTATAAGAATTGGGAAATAGTTCCTTTACCACAGTGAATTTTAGGTTGAAAGACCTTGAGATTTATATAAAAGTAAATTGAGGAAACAAAGAATGGGATGAGGTGCAGAGGAATTAAAATGATTTCAGGATAAATAAGGTCTGAGGGCCACAAGACAGGCAGAATAGATGGAGCATAATGGAAGAGGAACAAATTTTAGAATCCTTGGGTTACCAAAAAAGACAGTTTGCAATTTGTGGATCTCATAAAACATAAAATATCTGTCCTACATAGACATGAAAAGGATCTGACATATGTGGTAAATGAACCATAGGATTTTGCATACAAGGAATCTTTTTATAGAAGCACCATAGGTTTTATTTTTATTAATGCATTAAGATAAAGAGAAAATCCTTTCTGTAGCTCAAAGAAAATCAAAAATCAAAATGAAAACAAGCACCCTACTGATATTCTGTGACCTGTCTAGTCATCCATCAAAAGAGAAATATCTCTGAATATAATATACAACAATATTTTATTGATGGCAACTTTTTGCTTCCATCTTGTTTGCAATCAAACTCCAGGTCATGCATGAAAATGAAATGTTCTTATTCTAGAGAGGACAGTAATCTTTTCCTCAGGCATAAAAAAAATGCTAGAAAAGATTATTCAGAAATAAAATCAACCTAAGTGGAAATCTTAAAAACAATATCCTGGAGGAAGAGGCACTGGAGTGAGGTGTTTTTGACTATTGTTACTTGTTTGTGCTTGGGTATATGCAGAGTTTTTATTTCTTTTCTGAAAAATAAGGCGCCTGCTTATTCCCAATGGGTAAAAAGTAAGTAGACTTTTGGGGCCAGATCCTATTTGGCTTCAACTTAGCTTTCATTCGTTCCAAGCTAAATGAATCCAGGCATGGGATGATGATCTTATTTTGCCTGAGGAGATGCATTGCCCTTCTTTTCTTTCAGTGGGGAGCTGAGTATACCCACAAAAATGAATCCTGCAGGATTTTAGTACTCTCTTCCTCTTTTCAATATGTAGCATTTAGGTGCTGCTACAGATGTATCCAGGAGGCATACAGCTCTTCCTTCTACAGGGCACGTCTACACATTTGTTAATGAGATTTAGGCGATTAGTATTAAATCTAGTACCTCCATTGTCAGGTACTAGAAAAATGTTCATTAACCTATTTTAATGCACATTAGCGAAAGTGCATTTTTATGTGATACTTTAGTGCACATTAAAATAGGATAATGCACATGAAAGTGCAGGTGTAGATGTGCCCACGGAGTTTTAACCTGTGCTAGAAAACCTCTCTATCTGATACGATTTCTACTTGTTCCTGCGAATGTGAAAAGCAGGCATCTTTGTGGATTTCAGGACCTGAGTGGGGAGCCATCTGTCTGAACCATGTGTCTACCTAACAGACAGATGCAAAGACAATTTCACTGTAAGAAAAATTCTCTTCTGCCTCCATAAATAGCCATAAATGAATTATGACTCTTGCCCAAAATATGGGACACATGAAATGCCTATACACAAGCCCAGAGACTGCTCTGATGTTCTGCAGTTACAGCGCATTGGAACAGACTAGGTTAATCAAGTCTGCTGGACCATGGTAATTACTGCACACCAGCCAGCCTCCACATGTCGTGTATCAGCATCTCATCCCCATGCTTCAAAATGGCAGTGGGAGCACTTTAACTGAAGCTTGTTCAATGAGCTTTAGCTAAAGTGCCCCTTGTCATCATTTTGAAACATGGGGATGCTGATACACAAGATGCTCTGGGAGCTTTAATTGGAGTGGGTCTCAGAGCCACTCTAATTAAAGTTGCCCCCCATCACCGCACCCAGAGCACATGTAAAAATGCCCATTGTTCTCAGCTGTAAAAAAAGGAAGTTCGAATTCAAGAGTGTTGTTACACAATTACATGTGCTCTAGGGCTGTGCATAGCTTCAGGTGCTGATTTGATTCAGAGGAGATTCAACCAATTCGATGGCCGAATCGCTGAAACCAAATTGAATCAGGAAACCAGTTAAAAGGTCTGAATCAATTTGAAGCTCTCTGAATCAATTAAGAAAAGATTCAAACAGCTTCAGCAATTTGGGCAGTTGTTGCAGCAGGGAGCTAGACCCAGACTCCATGCTGGTAAGTATGGGGTGGGGGAAGGGAGGCTGGAGGAAGGGGGTGGGGACCATGGGAGGACCCCTGCCAGGTCCCATCCCCTGCCTGCTTCCCCATCCCCCCTGAGTATCCCCCAGCCCCTGGCCACTCTCTTAGCTTTCTGCATGGCTGCCCCACCTACCCCCAGCTCCCAGCCCTTTAAAAAAAAAAAGCTCCAACTCACCACCTGCTGCAGTGGCTTTGGGGCTTCTGAGGGCTCATGACAGAACCCCCCATGCAGCGTGCGGAAGCAGGGATCACCCCATGCCTGGCAGGAGCCGGTGAGACAAGGGTTTTGGCTTTTTCTTCTAAAGGGCTGGGAGCTCAGGGACCAGGGAAGCCATAGGGGAGGCTGGGAGAGTGGGCAGGGGTCAGAGGGCTAGTGGCAGAGCCCCCCATGCAGTACGGGATAGTGAGGGAAAAGGGGGTCACCTCCCCTGCCTGAATGCAGGCTTTTTTTAAAAAGCCGGGAGCTGGGAGAGTGGACAGGGCAGCCATTGAGAGCAGGCAGGGGACTGTGCAGGTTTAGAGAGTCAACCAGTTCGGCAGTGGCCGAATCTCCAAGTGAGATTCAGCCAAATTGATTTGGGCCAGTAATTTGAATCACCAAACTGAATCGCTGTCCCCATAATTGGCCGAATCTGAATCTGAAACAAATACTAGCCACTTCACACAGGCTTAATTTGCTAACTCTAAGGAATGTTTGGTGGTTTAATACCCTTTCTACCATACACAGCTCTGATTTGAGCTGTAGCATGAACTGCTTAACACCTGTTGAAGAGAAACGTTACTCAAAGAAGCATAATTTTGAGATGATTAGAGGGAACTTAGCTCATGTTTTTCTGTCTTAACATGCTCATGTTTTTCTGTCTTAACTAGGCCCTCAGTCAGGTGCATCCCAGGGCTGGCATTTACTCATTCACTCAGTTCCCAGGGCTGGCATTTATTCAGCCTGCCTTCCAGGCAGTTGGCCTTCCACGGCCAACTTGCTATGTTTGGCCACTGGTGGTCACCAACCTAGAAACAGGGCCCCAAAGAAACAGAGCCTCAGCAGCTCACATCCCACTCTGGGGAACAGCAACCACCTGGGCTCCGGTCCAAGCTCCTGGGTGGGCAGTGTTCCATGATTTTTTATCTCACACACAACATTTTGGCAGATGCAACACTTAAATAAACTAAAGGACAGCATTCCCTTTGCAGCCCTGAGGTTTCATGTTTTTGTTAAGTTGAGCCCTGCAGCTTCCCAACCCCTTTTCCCCTTTCAATGTCAGAACAGCCTGGTGTAGCCAGGGTCTTTCCTTACTCTCTCACTGTTAACTGAGAAGAAGGTCCCAAGTTCTACAGCAGGCAACATTGCACAGTCTTTGTTTAATAAACACACAAATAGTTTGGCAGCTATGACACTTTATTAAAATGAGGCAGATTTCTTCCTCATGCCACATTTTCCCAGGCCCTGGTGTGCGCTACTGGGGAGGGGAAGGAGAAGGGGGGCAGTGTCCGGGCAGCTTGGGTTATGGGCAACAGTGCATGTAACACAGCAACAGAAGAGCCTGTGGCAGGAGATTCATGGCCCAGTGCCAAGTTATGGGCAGTTGAAGTCCTCCAGCCCTGCTCATTTGGGGAGGACTCCTGGTCCATGCAGGTGAGGAGGCAGTTGGACAAGTCTTTGCAGATCTGAAGAGGCTGCCGCAGTGCAGTGCTGGAACCACAAACATCAGCGGGGGGCTCTCTCTCGTCTTCATTCCTGTGCTATGTGCTCACAATGCCAGGATCAGTCCACAGTTAAAATGCTCCTTCCAGCAATCGAGCTGCCTCAAATAGATCTTCATGAGTCACAGCAGGATGGGCTGGGTCAGGTCCCCAGTGTGGACTGTAGGGGCACTGATGTCACCAATGATTAAATCAGGAACCCCTGGATTGTAGCACCCAATCTACATCACCCCAGGGAGCAAAGAGTTGCACAAGAAGTGGCCATCATCCTCACTGACAGTATGAAAATCAGTGACCCAGTTGTGTCCCGGGTGCCTGAGTTGTACGTGTGTGTCTGCAAGTATGTGTGTTGTGGGGGAGTGGGGAGACTCCAGGTGGGCAATCATGATGTCCCTGCCAGCCAACCAGGGCTATTGTGGCTGTTCAGCTCCACTTGGGAGTCTTCAGCATCTTGGGGAACCCGTGGGGCATGCTGGGAGGAATATGAGAGCCCCCTCTACTTGCTGCACCACATTGATTGGACCAATTCATTTCTTAAAAGGGAAATTCTATAGGAAATCTGAGTTCTGCACGAAAATGGGGATTTTCTGTATGATATTCTTTACTCTGAGTAAGCAGGAAAGAATCCCAACTTGGTCTACAGCTGTACATATCAAACTTGGCCTGAGAATAAAAACTAGGCCTTTATTTCTTCTTTACTTTTCCTTTTCCTTTTCCCTTCCTTTTCCAACACTAAGATGCTGTTCAAGAGTAACAATCTTCATCCTGGCATCTCAGGCAAATGACAATCCAGGTAATTATATTCTGCCTATATTAAACTATGTGTAGTTTCAATTAAAAATATATATTTTACTTATTCAATTGACATTAGGTCTTGAGGGTGTAACTGGACACTTTTGGTTATATGACTCTACCTGTGAACTCATTTTAGGGCTGGGAGTTTAGTTTGCTAAAGTAGGGGCTTGCAATTATTTTGGTTGGAGGGCCACTTACTGAGTTTTGGCAAGCCATCAAGGACTGCATGACAGGCAGCCAGAGGCAGATAAATATTAATTTTCTAAATCTTTTAGGGGCCCTGCAGGCCAGATAGAATGGCTTGGTGGGTCACATCTGACCCATGGGCTGCATTTTGCTCTTTGCTAAAGACATATGTGTGTATACAACATCCAACTTAATTCTAAGTTGTTTGAGTTGTCCTGTAGTATAAAAATATGGTGGAAAATTGGATCATTTATTTACACTGAGAGCCTGGATATATACACCCTTGGCTTGGTTCACCTATGTATATTAGCTTAACATATGCAAAGCACAGACCTAGAGATATGCAAAGGTAAATGCAGGCAGCAAGTACCTATGGCAGTGCTTTGTTACTGTTTGGAGAGAGAACATGTAATAGACCATTTGTCTTAAGAAAACAGCTATCCAGGGATAACTGTGGACAAACAACATTTACCAGGATATAACTTACACTCCTATAGTCCCTGATTTTCCTCATGCAGTTGTACAAAAGATTTAAGTAATATATGACTCTAGGGCAGTATATCATAGCTGTACGTTGTGGTTATGTGTGAAGGTTTGAATTGGTCATTTTTAGGAATTTATGGGTAAACAGTTGCCTACAGTGTGTCAGTGGTACACAAAAACACATTTACTGGTAGTCTTTTGGCAGGGCAGGAGGAAGGAAAGCAGGAGCCAGCACATGTGCTGCACACCTCACACAGGACGAGTTTGGGCAAGTGCTTCATGCTGGACTGGCCTTGCATGCTCGATCTGACCCATTGGAGACAATCTTTGGGCCCAAAATGGCCCTTAGACTGTCCCTAGGCCCTACATTGGGCCCATGGGATTAGATCAGTTTGATACCTCTACTGCAAGTCAAAGATGCAAATTTATTTTCTATCTTAAAGAGAAGAAGTATGAGGTATTTAAACCCTTAGCTTAATCACTTTGAAAAATGTTTTATAATAAACCCTTTTAAAGGGCCACTTAGTCGATTGTTTTCATATTTACTAACTGCCATTCTACTCATGCAAGGGAATATTTTACACCACTCTTCTGTTGCTGTATTTTTCTTTTTATCTGTTCTCATGTAATTGCTTCCTTTTAATCAGTCTTGTGGCGACCTATACTTTGTGCATCCCAAATAGCTTTGGTAGCATTTTTTTCATATGCTTTAAGATTTGCCTACACAGGCAGTTTACACTGGTTTAAACCTGGTCTCACTGAAAAAAAGAGACTCTTCACAGCAGTGTAACTTGTGAACGGCTCTGGATGTTTTATCATTGCTGAGTTCAGGATTAGGTTATAATGTGTTAATGCTTGCATTATTGCCTCCATGTGCTGAGGCGTACTGCACCAACCATTCCTTCTGTTTACTTGTGTCGCATCTTCTGCTCTGGAATCATGGTGATAAAAGGTATACAGCCAGGTTCTACCTCTACGTGCGAACACAGTGCCAACATACCAAACAAGAGCAACAATATATTTTTCTAGCTAGCCCCAACCCATAGCTAGTTATTGTGCTTTCAGTTGGTCCTTGCTGAAGTCCTGCTCTCTGAAGAAAGGCAAAGAAGCAGAAGTTCAGGTGCCCAGGCACTGAACTGAAACATGCTTGATTGTATTGTCATGGTGATGGTTGAGTAGAGTTTCAAGAGGGATGCCATATAGTAGCATAAAGATAAAAAATGTAGAGGATTAAAGATTAAAAAAACAGGTCTCCAGCAATGCTCCTGATACTCATCCAAACAAAGAAGAGTTAGGCAGGATTTTGGCATAAGATGTGAACATATGCCCATATTTTATCTCTGATTTGAATGATAGACAGGGTCTCTTAGGAGATGGAAATGACAATTCCTTCTATGAAGATATGGCTGACAGCCACAGCTCTTTTTTTTCTCAATATATCAACCAAGATCTGATACAGACATACTTAGATATCCAGTTTCCTGTCCTCATTGCTAGCCAGCTTTCTGAGCCTATAATACTGAGGCTGGCAGGACCACTGCAAAAGCCACCAATAAACATGATTTGTTTTGCTTTTATTATGTGATTTGTATTGCATGTCGCAGTAAATAACTCTCTATGTTGGGAGTTGGGAACTATTATACTTGCATTAAGAATGTGTTTATTCAATTTTTATAGCTTTATTAGCACGTATAAACTGTGTTTCGATCATGCAGAGAATTCATTTAGGAAATCAGTGCAAGTTTGATGCACTGTTGCAGTACAAATGTTAACAAGTTATTTTCTTCTTAGGAAAAATAGTTTTTAATCAACATAAATCTTAAAAAGACTTTTCAAGTCTTTATTATTATATTTTTTGCCAAGCTGATGAGAATCATATTGCAATGATATGCAAACTACATAAAAACAGCACATTACACACAGGACATATGAAGGAAGATGAGGAGAAAAAACGAGCACAAGACCCAACATGGATTTATACAATAGTTTAATTTAATCTAGAATCATATATAGCATTATGAATTTATATAACTGTATGGTTACTAAAAGTAATTTATGAATGGTAGTGACACATTGCAATAACCATATAATATTGATTGCACACTGCTGTGAAAATAGTGTATATGAGGAAAGAATCAGATTATAGAGTCATTTTCTGAATCACAATGGATAGACAGATAGATAACAACAAATACCTGCCATTGTTATTTTTATAAAATGCTAATATTTCTGTACCCAAACATGTTTGCAATGTGTGTGTATGTGTGTGTTATGTGTGGTACCCTGAAACAGAATGAAGGATATTTGAAAACATGGAACTTGATTTGTTTCACACTTCAGCCATTTTTACACAAGCATAACTAATTCTCCTTACCTCGGTGTTGTTGATTCAGATTTACATTTGTGTGACTAAAAACTCAGACATAAAGGTTGTTTTAGTAAGATATTTATATAAGGCTCTAGGGTTAGAGTTTGCTTGTTTGTATGGTTGCTTAAATTTTTAGGTAATGCCTGAAACTTATGCACATTGCCTTATGAAGGCCATCCAACCTGACCAGCTTTTTGTGCCTACAATGCAGTCAACAGAGGCTGCATCTACATGAGACATTGACTGCGCAGTTGTTACTGAGCAGACTTTTAGTACTTGTATAATCAAGTACTAAATGACTGTGCAGTAACTGGAGTTACTGTGCAGTCGTGTTGAGGAAAGGCTCTTTTGTGACTCTGACTGCACAGTAGCTTGTGACTGTTGTGCAGTAGCATTACATCATGCTTCCCACCACTGCACAGTCAGCATCTTATGTAGCTGTGGCTGAAGAGACTTAGGAGTCTGCAAAAGACAATTCAGAGAAGCTTGGGATACTTAGAGCTAGATAATAGGAAACACTAAGGATAGGGATGCATGTGAGGCTTAATGTTAGACTTAAGGCATGATTCGACTGTTAATCCTGCCACATGTTCAGAAAATTAATGGAATGAGAAAATGGGAAATCAGACACAAAATATTCCACAAAAAATATGCATAATAATTGTGTGGCTCTTTTCCACTTCACCTTAAATTGAACCTGTGGCAAGAAGCCCTACCATGGAGCCTGATTCCAAGTGCATGGCAGGGCTTGGGTGACAGCTCCCCCTGTCAGCAGACTGACAGCTTGCTGTTTTGGGGAAGTTGAATCGAGCGGAGCCCATAAGCTAAGCTAGGTTGCAGGGTCTCCACAAGAATGTACCGTGCTTATCATCCCCTGTGGGAACTGTGGGATGAGGCAAGGACCATGCCAAGTTGGAGTGCACTGTAGAGCGTCTGGCAACTCAGCACATTGACTACTTTGCCCTGAAACTCTAGGGAGCTGTGGAGGATGGTATCTGATGCATCCTAGCCACAGAGACTGGGGTCAGGGAGAGGTTTCCTGATTCTGGAGTCCCCATATGCTAGAACCTTTAGCACATAACACATGCATGTTTTTGACATTCTAGGTGTTCAGGGATCCTAGGATCAGGGAATCTTTCCTTGACCCCAGAGTCCTGGTATACTGGGACTTTGCAGAACCACATGTGCAGGTGAGCTGCACGCAACGTTCTCTGATATCTCTGGGCATGAGGCTCTGGAATGGCCCCAGTGTAATAAAAGGGCTGGGACTGATGATCAACTGATTGTCAGTCCTGGCCTTGAGACTGCACCAGGGTCTCAAACCAGAGATTCAGGTCACTGTCAGCACCATCCCTGGGATTGCACCACTTCACAGCAGGCTGTGGGCCCCTGCTTTCAACTTGCTGGTGCAGGGGAAGCCAAAGATCACGATCCAAGGCTCTTCCTGCACTCAGAAGCAGTAATGGAACAACTGAGATCTGAACCCCACTCCCAAAACTGCACATTCTTTCATGCATGTCTGGCATTGAAGGATGTATGGTTGTTTAGATTGGGGGTTCAGATCCCATCACATCGTTAAATAAATATATGTCAAGATTATATAGACCAGGGATAAGGGCTGTTTAAACATTCTCCATTAGACAGTTAATATATAAAAAACAAGGGAAAAGCATAGTAGAGGTAACTGAATGCTAGGTCTCTTCCTTCCCAATTGCTTGGGGAGTTTACTGTTATTTCTTATATGATGGCTGTTTGCCATTTATTGTAATCCTTTCTGGATAGAGTGGGATATAAATCTGAATCAAAATAATAATAGCAACAATAATAATAATACTGCATTTACTTGATTCTAAAATTATACTTTTCCACCATTTAACATGTGAGGGAAAGGCCATTATCTTAGAATCACATACATGGATGGTGGGTGATAGACAGCTGCTGCAGTTTGGGCTCTATCTCCTACCCAGATATGGGCTGGAGCCACAACTGCTGCCTGCCCCTGCCCACTCCCTGCCCTTCCACCCTGGTATCTCCTCCCTACAGCCTCTTCCCCACATCTGCCCACCCATGCAGACTCTGCTTTCCCTCCACACCCCCCCTTTACCTTTGCTCTATCCTGACAGCCTCCATGCATACTGCAGCCTGGGACACTGAGCCCAGCCTCAGCCTGGCCCCTAGTAGTGGCAAACAGCCCACATAGCAGTTACAGGGGCTGGCGCCAGGGGCCATGCTCTATGACCCAAGCTAAATCAGGGTTGGAGCCTGTCCACACAGAGCAAGGTTAAGGGGGAAAGTGGGGAGTAGAGGCTGCAAGAGAAATCGAGGGAGAGGGAAGTAGAGAGCTGGAGGAGAGGAAGAGGAAAGCAGGGAATGGGGAAGGGCCAGGAGAGTGAGCAGAGGGGAAAAGATGACCCATGGCTGCAGGGGAGGAGAGGGAGGGGAGGGCAGGCAGGCAGGGGATGGACGTGGCAAGAGGCAAATACAAGCAGGAGGTAAGCTGCTTGACTTCTCCACACCACCTGCACCCTGGCTGCTTCCTGCTCTGCAGTGTGTGTGGGGGGGTGAAATAAAGATGACCCTCTGGCTCTTAGAATCTATACATGGAAAATTATGGCAAACATATACATTTTCCAAGTATAGAATATAATTATGGGGGTGTGATTTAAATTCAGGGTCGTCTTAAATTCAAGTAATTACAGTAATTATAGTAATAGTAAGTTGAGTAAGAGCATAACAATTAAGAAGATCTGTACTTACCTGCAGGAGAAGATGGTGCTCAGCCACAAAGTGGGGAATAGTATTCCTTTACATAGGACAGATTGTGCTCATCCACAAGGGTAAACCTTTGACTAACAGACTGGTATGAGTTCCCAGAACCTTTTCTAAAATCAATCTTAAGGTATCTTTTATTTCAAGAGTTTGCAAGTGCCCCTGCCTCCTCTTTTCAAAGGTGGACACACTCAGGTTATCAATTAGTGGTTGAATAAATTTTTTGGGAAGTAGTTTTGAATCCTTTCGGTTAGGTGGGGGGGGAGGTTGTAGGGGGAGGGTTATAACCTAGATCTCTCACTTCACTTTCTGTGCAAGTGCTTTAACTCCCAGACTATAATGTAAAGTGGTCACCACTTCAAACTATGTTTTTAATTAGACTGAAAACTATTGGTGTGACTTAGGCATGTTCTGAACATGCCTAAGGGATTGGGTATTTCAGAGGAATTAGGGACTTCCCCAGCACCAGAATTTAAATGGGAGCTGAGCACCTACATCTTCAAGCTGAAAATCTCCTGTGCATATTCAGAACTTTATATACAGGAACCTAGAGAAAACTGCAGTCCAAAATGGATGTGCTAAATAGCTTAATATGTGTTGTTGACATCTTAGATAGTTATTTAGCATTTAAATTTCACCTAGATGCTTAGAGATCCTATATAATTTGGCCCTTATTTTCCACTGCTAAGAAACACGGAATACACAAATGGAATGAAGATTTGCACTCACGTCTTATTGTTATAGCTCCTTCTGGGTCTATGGTGAAAGGAATGTTTCCGAATAAATTACCAACATGTCCTCATATTCTGGTGATCTCTGTCAGAATGGTTTCTTTGGGGCATAAATTAAAATCAGCCACACACTGAAAGTATTATCTTTCCCAATGTATGAGACCAAGTACTCCCAAGAGTCAGTAGTAAAGCTGGAAATATAACCCAACTTTTGTGTCCTGGTCATGGTCTTTAGACAGTAGGCCATGAATTCACACTTTTGTCAGGTGTATTACTATACCTGTCTATTCTTACAGAGTGACACCCAGAATTTCTGTTTTCCCCAAGGTCTTATAATCATACTAATATATCAGAGCAATGAATACCATGTCAAAAACTTGTCTATTGAGAAAGGACCAAATAAATTTAGTAGCACAAATCTTAAATACAAAACAGTACTCATGATCTTCACTCTTCAGACTGCAGATGATTTATGAGCCTTGACAAGCTAATTTACAGTTCTACCATTTGTATATATCTGCCCTGTGTCTAACAGGGCTTCTGTTAATTCTTGTATGAAATAGTCATAGTTGTTCATAAAATATGGAAGGTTTTTAAAAAAATCCAAAACAGATTCAATTGTGGATCACAGGGGAATATGTTCAAAATCATTTTAGAAGAAATTTGATAATGATTTGTCCCAGCTTGTGTTTCATAAACCAAAGAGAAATCCCAGTGCCCAAACAAAACTCTAATGATATAAGAAAGAGAAATACAATAACACCAAGTTGACTGACAAATATATATTTTGTCAGTTTGGAAGGTATTGAAAGCAAACTTCAGCAGATCATGAGGCTGGATTTGCTATGTTTCTATTCTCATTTTAATACAACATGATATAAGAGGATTGTTCTACAATCATATTTATTATTGAAAGGGAAATTACCTTTATAATTATGCATACCCATTAACATCTCCTAAATATCTGAAGACAAAAAAAAGTCTTTAGACAATCATAAGATTTGAATTCTTCCTGCAACATGTGTGTATCACTCTTATTAATGGTAAAAGGATATATGTGCATGTATTGAATGAAGCCTAGAACTGGATGAATTTTTCATTCTGAACAGTTTATTCTGAGAATTTCATTCTTTTTCTGTGCATAAATTGCCTGCAAGCTAATTGTATTTATTGAAAAAGTGGTTGTTATTTAAAAGTGTTCAAACAATATATGAACAAATTTCAGTCAAGCAGCGTACTGTTTGTAGCAAGTTTATTCATTCACTACACGTGCAGAATTCAAAATTCTGTGTGATAGATAACCTAATTCACACAAGAGAGTTGCCATTTCTTAAATGAATACCCTACCCTACATAAAATCATTTCATTTGTATCCAACTTTTAATTTGTTCTGTCACCCACACACATTTCACCTTATCACTTAAGGATTTCTTTCTCTATTATAAGAACCTCAGTAAATGGACTCCTTCCAGTCTGATCCTTGAGTTCCCACTTCCTGTGAAGACTTCTATTGAGTTCAGAAAAACTACTTCTGGGTATCATCAATTTGGAAAATTAACTCACCTACTCAGCTGCCTAAAATTTGATTTAGGAGGCTAGCAATTTCTATTTTAAACCCTGGCCTTGATTTCTTGGGATTTATAACACCTAGGTTTATATTAAGCTCGCTATCATCTAATTTTTGTCTTCTCATGTTTAGGTTAGAGTGGCAGTAGGAGCAACTAGTTTTTTCCTTGAAAATATTTGCCAAGAGTCAAGATAATTACCTTCCTGGTCTTTCTATTTAAAGCAAAACTGCTAATGGCAGGTAAATTGGGAAAGGATTACTGGAGCTACCTAATTTTTTCTTCACAGCTAGTAGCCTAAAAAGAGACATATCTAGCAGGGTGTGTCTGTGTGGAGAATATTTGCTGGTTGTAGGGCCACGTATGGTTTTGGATGGACTTATGGATTTGGACTTGATTTGGCTCAGAACATGAAAAATGTCTATTAAAAAAAACCGAGTGAAAGATGTTATATCTCCACATGCCTTATATGAACAGCAGGGGGCACTTTCTGCAAGACTGCTGCTGCTTTGGAATAACTATTTAGTCTTTTCTTCCTCACCGTTTAAGTGTGGGTTAAGCAAATATTCTGTCTGGGATGTATTAGACAGCATTCTGTCCTGAGCATATAGTGGACTAGATAACCACCTTCTGGCCTTTTCTATGATTCTGTGATCAAAAGAGAAACACTTCCCTAAGGATCAGAACAAACCCTAAGTCAAACGAATGATTAATATGCTATTCTAATTACGTTTAAAGTGTACACCTGCTGTCTTTGATCATTCAGATTTGCTTCATTTTCTATAGTATTCTTCTTTATTTCAGTATATGACTCCCAGTGGGCATGTCTACACATACACTTTAAAAAGCAGTAGACTATTTTACCGTGGATTAAAGCGCCACATAAAAAAATTATGACATTACCCTAATGCACAATAAAATAGTCTACTGCACATTAAGTATCACTAAAAAAGAATGCAAATGTGCTACTGCACATTAGCATAGCCTAATGCACATTTTTAGTATGACACATTGGCGATACTAAATTTAATGCGCATTAAAAAGGAACATAAATGCACATGTAGTTGCACCAAGTTTCTATCTATACGAGACCTAAAATGTTCCCATGGGCAATTTTGGTCCCTTCTGAATTTCACTTCCTGTGCCTTCTATTTTCTTTCTGCCAAATGTTACATGTAAAACTAATGCAGGGGAATGCATTATGTTAGAAGTTACCAAAATCAGTTTCTCTTATGAATGAATGTAATTAAAACAATTAATCTAGAATTCCACTTCTGCACTCACTATTTTTTAGTTCACTTAGATCATGATGTATCACTATATCTACACAATGCAACACGAATTAATTTCTTTTTTCATGCTTAATGGAGATGCATTTGACATCTAGGTCTTTCTATAAAAACTAAAAATCACTGTGCACACCTAAGTGCAAGGTGTAAGGGCCCAGTAGTCACAGAGTGTTTTGACTATCTAACCAAGTAATATTCAGCATTTAAGAGCTGAAGAGATGAGAAAGTCAATGAATATAGTCACACAGAACTACACAGTAATTGTGGCATGTCATCCTCATATGACCCAAATGTACTCATGTATTAATGCAATATCCTAGTGAAAATATTGCAAAGCAATATCAAAGCATCATGCTGTGATTATTCTGTGACTATCTATGAATATTTGATTGTATGATTTTTCTTTTCTCTCTGTCCCTTGCTTTCTTAACTGCTCTGGCTATTTACAGTGCCTGGATAGTGGCCTTTCTGATCTTTTCCCCTATAAACCTCTTTTCTCACTGTTTTCTGAGTCAGGGAAGTTTTTAGTACTGTGTATTCATTTATTCACAGGTCTTTCCTTCATGTTTACATGTGTCAAGCAGGATAGGGAACATTTCTGTGATCTTTGCCTTCCACAAGCTTTCTTCTTGCAGGCAGCATGAGAGATACTTGTAATGGGCTCATTGACTTTATAAGAGTCATATGCAAAGCATTAAACAAAGCATGCACTGCTGGTGTCACAGGAGAAGTTGGACTATCTTGTCCCTTGATGAAAAATCACTCTTTACTATGAAACAGATTTCACTTATACAGATAAAGATCTTCAGGCACTTATGGTCTGAGAGTTCAGCTCTAGTTAAAGGTGGGGAGTGTATATAAATTTGAGTGGAGCATATGGGCTGTAAGGTTGCTGTTACAGTTTTAGAGCATGCTGCCATTTCTGACACTGAAATTACTCTCCTATGAAATATTCTGTTGAATTTGCATTTTATTCTGCTATTCAGATATTTGATTCTCCATTTATGTTTTAACTCCCACAGCAGCCACTACGGGGTAATGCCAGCTGTTGAGTCAGCAGCATGAGTGCAACTCAGACATTGTGTGATTACCGAGTTTTCTCTTATAGTCTCCCTAGAGGCAGTCACCTGCTTTGTCACTGAGGAAAATGACTCATGTTGCATCCAGACGGATATCTGAAGTCCCAGAATAAGCTTGACATGATTCTAGTGCTCAGCATGAATTTAAAAGGGAAATTCACGGAAGCCTCCCACGGAGTGAGAATAACAGCTAAAGAAATGTATTTGAGGTCTGTGTATGAGGAATGTGAGAAACAAAAGATAGATGGGAAATCTTTTACATTTTTTTCTTTTCTTTCTTTTACAGTAGACCCAGGAGATGCTGGCAACAAAGAAATGGGAATAAATCGGGACTAAGTGGCCTGTGAATGATCTCTGATGCATTTCTATCACTTGAGCTTAAGTACTATTCAAGCAACATAGGAAGATTTGATTGAGATCTCCTGGGCATAGATATAAATCTGTTTTATAATTTTCCTTTAAAAGGCTGAAGAAATCCAATAGGTGTTTTCTTCAGACATGCTGTACAAATGGTGAATAAAGGATATAGTATTGAAAACTTCATTCTTCAAGTTTTTTAAGCCAACTAAGTGAAGTAAATGTTTGATTATTTTTATAAATTAATGGAAGCTAAGAATTGACACCTCTTTTCTAGTTTTGAAAATCATGCTCTAAATGCACTTATTTTACACTGGACAGCAAATTGGATAGCTCATATTACTTTAACAGAAACATGACAAGAGTCAACATCTACAGGAGTGCGGATAGGATCCTGCCCTGGAGTGGCGTAAATTTGAGCCAACTTGCCTGGCCCCACAAGCAAGGGCACTGGTCCTGGTGCTGCTGGTGCTCTTGGACACTGGTTGAGATTTCAAAAAACTGTCCAGTTGAGGATCAGAGGATCCAAAAAGAGAACAGCCTGGAAATATGGTAACCCTAATCTGAGGGCCTTGTTCCATGGTTATTTTGGGCAGCTCCTGGTACTATTAACTCCTGGATTGCCTGCATATTAACAACATAAAGTGGTTTTAAGCATTCATTATTTGGCTCAAATTTACGCCACTCCAGGGCAGGATCCTATCCGCACTACCCAGATCCTGTTCCATTAAGGTGTAGCTGCTTCCTGTAGATGTGCCACCTAAGTTGAAGTCCCACATCATTATCCCAGGCTCTCTCACACCCTGTATAGCTTGTCCGGATTCACTACCCCCTAGTGAAAACCCACACATACAGCTCCTAGTCCTGTCTCTGCTCACCAGGCCTCTAGTGACAAGTCACAGCTGTGCAGGTGTGTGTGTTGGGGGGGCAGTCAGAGAAGGTTTCTAGACTAGGGTGCGACTGCTTCAATTGTAAGGTAACACCAACACTGAACAATTTGGTATATATAGTGTACCTTTAAGGGGGCAGCAGTGAGACAACCCAGCCTCTTCCCCTGATGCCCTGAGGGTGTGGTTTTGTTTGTGGTGGGTTAGCCTTGTTCTCCCTGCAAGCTATGAGTTTGTGAGTTGCTGAATCCTGCTCCTCATTAAGATAAAGCTGTTTACTACCCCATCAGTCTCTGCTGAATGCTGACCAGAGGACAGAACCCCAAAGGTGTGGAGGTCTGAGTGAGTGCCCTGTCCCAGGAACCCAGTGGCATAAAGTAAACATTATATGGTGTCAGAAGTGACGTGTCTCTCAGTGGAGGCACCAGCACCTGAGTAAGGGGGTTAGAGTTTTCATTCCAAAAAGACAAACAAGTGGAGCATTTCAAACTTCCATTCTCCTTCACTGGAAATCTTGGGGAGAATTAGAGGAGATGAGAACAGAAGCTTTGATTATACCTTGCAGAGCAAAAAGAAGAGGATTATAAAATCGCAGTCATACTTCACTGCACTGGGGATATGGCCCTAGAAAGTTACAACAACATGCGAGGGGGTTTGCAGACCCTAATAACAAAACTCTTACAGAGGTGTTTGCAGCATTCAAGAAGTACTGTGAACCCAGAAAAAGCTCTGTCTTTGAAAGGCATAAGATTCTGGAAAATCCCTCCCTCACCCTGGCTCAGGCTGTGAGTATCTTCAGAACTGCCAGGGCACTTTGCAAAAGCAAAGCAAGCCATTAGTGAAATTTGCTGCACAGGAGGGCAATCAAGCTAACAAAGGCAGAACTTGCAGAAGGTGTGGAAGCACATACAAGCATTGGTCCTGCCCAGCTTTTGGAGAGACTTGTTACAAATGCTTTGGCATAAATCACTTTGCAAAAATGTTTATGTCAAAGGGAGAGGCTCCAGTGTCTGCAAAAGGAGTCAGCACCCCATATGTTGGCACAATGTCTGCCAGGCAGCATTCACAGGCCTTCGATAACCAGAATGCCTGGTATAGCAGAGTCATGATTGCTGACTTTTCAGTTCATTTGAAGTCAGATACTGGAGCAGAAGCAAACATTATCCCAGCAGATGTAGCAAAGGTTTTGCAAGGCAAAGTACTGCAAGACTCCAGCTCGTGTTACATTGGTTGCATTTGGCTGTGCACACATCAAACCACAAGGTGCAATAGTTGCATACCACAAATCTGGTGCTAATGAACCTGATTTAACTTTTTATATAACAGACAATAGTGACGCATCAATATGTGGTAGGGTGTCATGCACCACTTTAGACATTATCAGGAGAATCCATGAAATAGCCCTGACAACACCTACAACCAAGGCAGACCTTCTCAAACTATATCCCAACATTTTTGAAGGCTTGGGCCAACTTCCAGGTACTCACTACATCTATGTTGACCCAGCAGTACCACCAGTGTGCATGGGTGTAGAAAAATTCCCTTTGCAACCCTAGGCAAATTGAAGACCACCCTGGAAATGCTGGAAGATTTGAGAAGCATTATGAAAGTGACTAAGCCCATACCCTAAGTCAAAAGGCTTGTGATCAGACAGAAGAAGGATGGTTTGCTACAACTTTGTGTAGACCCACAAGACCTCAACAAGGCTGTGTTGAGGCAGAGTTTTTGATCCCCACAGTAGCGGATGTGAAGAAGAGCATGTCAGGTAGGTTAAAAGCTTGTCAGCCTTCTTGATGAAAAGGATGGCTACTGGCAAGTCAAATTGGACAAAGATCAGCAGAGTTGTGTTCTTTTAACACCCTAGGGGGACAGTACCACTTCAATCACCTTCCCTTTGGTATTAAGTCGGCTAGCAAAGTAGTCCAACAGAAGAGTCATGAGTGCTCAGGTGACATTCCAGGACTTCACATAATCATGGATGACAGGCTCGTTGTGGCAGCTACCAAAGAGGAGCATGATACTATCCTGAAACAAGTCCTGGAGAGAGCACGTCTGAAAGGAGTAAAGTTTAATAAGAACAAAATACATGTTTTAGTTGACAGCATTAGGTGTAGGACCATATCTTCTCAAAAGGTGGTGTCAAATCAGATAACGACAAAGTGGAATGATGCCCCCTCCACCAGACAAAAAAAGGCCTTCAGAGGGTCCTCAGAACCATTCAGCACCTGGCTCAATACATTTCACATGAATCGAGCCTGACAGCCCCACTAAGAGGCAATGGGCACTGAGACAGGCGGGCCGTCTCAGGGCCAATTTGCCGTGGCCCACCCACCTGTTTCTGGGCCAACTGCTCGCCTTCTCACCCACCACGCTGTGAGAGCCAGAACCAGAGGGTTTAATAAGCATGATGTGTGTTTCCTGGAGGCATTTGGTATTTTGCCTAAATAGGTAATATTAGTTAATATAAGCCTGTAAGTTTGCAAATGTAACTTGCCTGTCATAAGTTTAACCAAACTGATAAATTAGCTGTTCGTGGAACTGACTGGGCCCCAGAGGGAAAGCTGTAGCTGTGAGAGTAGCTGGCCTAACCGTTTTTTACTCAGGGTTCAGCCTTAGTGATAAAACCTGGATCTAGCTGCCAGGCACACCCAAGCACATTCCAGGTAGGTGTATCCCAAGCAAGCGTATTCAACTGAAGCCTAAAAGGGGTTGGGATTTAGGCAAAGCAATGTCAATTTCAAACCTAAATGTGCTGCATCATAATTTGTTTATTGGATAAACCTGAGTCTGGGTAGTAAACTTTTGTGATGATTTTGACACCTTGCATGTGTTTTTTATACCTAGTTTTATGCTAATCTGTTGGCCTCAGGGCCACTCACAATCTTGCCCTATAGCTGTTAACCTATGGGACTGAAAGGTGTCAAAATCATCACAAAAGTTTACCAGCAGGAAGGTAACCAGCAGGAAGGAGGAAGCAGAACGGTCATTTCTGTCCCACACCCGGACCCCGGACTCCCGGTGTGAGTGAGGATTGGGTCCTGAGCAAGGGCCCATCCCTGGTAAGCCCTCTGACAACGTTGATCTTCAGGGATGCCTGACTTCGCTGAAACCACTTGGCGCGCACCTGGCATTGAGGGACTATTGATAAGTTGCCAACTCATGTCTATCTATTTGTTGTTTTGAACACCCCAGTGTGGCTAATACCCTCACAGTGTCCAGTTGGCCTGTGACAGATTGATCTAGCTATCTATCTGTTATTATTATTTGTTATTATTTTACTATTAGCTCTTTTATATTGCCTTATCTGCTTTTCACATTTATCTTTCTGTTAACTGTTGTGTGTGTGTAAGCTATGATAAATTTGCCTTTATTCCACTCCCAACTTTGCCTCCTCTATCCAAAATTGATACACTCACAGTGCCCAGCTTGCCTGTGACACCATGCCTTGAAGACATTTAATTAAGTTGTTAATTAAGCAAGAGACTACCCATTTCCTTGCCCCAATGCCAGGGGGCACTATCTGTGGCTCTGTATCTCCCCTATACCACAGTCCATACCTCGCAGATGGCATCCATAGTTCTAACAATCACCAGCCCCATGCTGGGCCCCAGACTCCTCCAATCAGGACCCCTTTTAGATCCCTCCATTCCAGCAGCCTACCCCACCCTCATTCAGGCTAACTAGCTCCCTGAAACTATTTTCCCCTCTCAGGTGTGTTCCCTTCCCCTGGGACCTTTGGCCACAGAGGCCCTGGCCCCACCTTCAAGGCGAGTCGGGAACCCCAGGCCATCCAAGCTCTGTACATCCATTGCAGTGGGCTCCTGGCCCTTTTGACCATTCTGTCATGGGTCCCAGCCTGGACTAGTCTAGGGTACTCTCTTGCTCAGGTCAGAGTCTCTAGCCCCACTGTCACTCTTGGGGCCACCTTCTAGCCCTACTAGCAGGTGACCCACCTGGTTGAGACAGCTGGCGTTAAGGCGCTCCAACCCACCTTTCACCAGGGTGGTAACTTGGCTTGGTATTTCCTGGGGGCTCCCGCACCACTGACAGCCCCACCAGGCCACCCACTTTTGGCAGGGTGCAGTTTTAGGTCATACCCAGGTCCAGGAGCCTCCAAGCCAACCCCTACAGCTCCTCCCTTACCTCCAGGATGATACATAAAGCTTCACAGCCAGGCAGTCTTGCTGCCTGGTCTGCCAGCAGCAAAAATGCTCTGCTTATATAGGCAGGCTTGAATCTAAAATGGCTGCCATAATCAGGCACCTCCTGGCTGCCTGGCTTGGGTCTTAAAGTGGCAGGCACAAACAGTGTCCTACCACAGGCACCTAACCACTTCTCAGACATTTTCTGGCAATGGGAACCTGAGCATCAGGCAACCCTGGATAATCTCAAGCAAACCATCACAATGGCACCTGTGCTTAGGTACTTCACCCCAGCAGAGCAGCTGAAGTGCCCAAAGATGGTTTTGGAGCACAATGTCTGTTTCACTAGAATCAACCAATTCCATATGCTTTGGGGGCTCTAACACAATTTGAGAAAAGAATTTCTGGAATTGTTTCATAGTTTCATAGTAGTTTCATAGTATCTAGGGTCAGAAGGGGCCTAGATCAGGCCATCTAGTCTGACCCCCTGCCAATGGCAGGAATGAGTGCTGGGGTCATAGGACCCCAGCCAAGTACCTATCCAATCTACTCTTGAAGTTGCCCAAGATAGGAGCAAGAACCACTTCCCTAGGAAGCCGGTTCCACATCCTAGCCACCCTAACTGTGAAGTAGTGTTTCCTAATGTCCAACCTAAACCTGCTCTCCA
>JAGPOW010001296.1:104498591-104526803 GCA_030014935.1 Caiman crocodilus
CCTAATGTCCAACCTAAACCTGCTCTCCAGTAACTTGTGACCATTGGTCCTACTTACCCCTGGTGGTGCCCGGGAAAAAAGAGCCTGCCCTATTTCCTGATTGTCTTCATCATGAAAAAATTCCACCAATACGTATATGACACCCAGATAAGGGTCCAGTCAGACCACAAACCATTGGAAGTGATCTTCATGTAGCCCATCATGGCTACAGAGGATGCTGTTGCTGCTCCAGAAATATGACATACAGATTATCTATACCAAAGGCAAAGACATGTTAGTGGCTGACATGTTTTCTATAGCCACAATGCTCGCTCCTCTCTCTGACCCTGATACTTTTCACTTAGAAAAGGTGATTCATGGTTTGTCTGAAATGGAACCACTCAGTGACCAGTTGCTACAGCAGTTACAGGAGTACACAAAGTCTGACAAGGAACTACAGGTCCTTAGAGGTCAGCATCTAAAAGGGTGCCGAGCAGGCAAAAACAATTTAGACCTAAGCCTTACTGGCCTCTCAGAGACCAAATCCAGATCCAGGATGATTTGCTCAGGCTGAAGATGATCATTCCACGGAGTGTTGGTATTGCTTCACTCGCCCCATCAAGGCATACAAAGGTTGAAAGTACAAGCTCAACAAATCATATATTGGTCCAAGATGAATGACCACATAGAGTATGGATTACAAATTGCACCCCTTGTCAAGATCTCTAACCCAGTGTTCAGTAAGAGTCCAGACCTGCCTTCGCCAAAACTGGTAGTGGACATTTGTGACCTATAGGGACAGTCTTATTTAATCATAGTCAGCTACTACTCCAAGTACCCTGAAGTTGTCCACCTGCCAGACAAGAAAGCTGGCATGGTAGTGGCCAAAATGAAGTCTGTGTTTGTAGCCATGGCATACTTAAAGAAATTGTCTGCAATCGTGCCATTTGCAAGTCACATGGTGAAACAATTTATGTCTGACTGGGGCATAACCATCACCCATTCTAACTAAGGATACCCACAATCCAAAGGTCAGGCTGAATGCGTAATTCAGACCATCAAGTCAATGTTTAAGAAGACTTTGCAGACAGCTCTGATCTATATCTGGCTTTACTTAATCTGAGGAACATGCTCATTTCTGGTCTTGAGTATGCTCCAGTGCAGTTTCTGATGGGTAGACTTTTGCACAGTAATCTCCCTGCTACAGTGGCAGTGCTAACTCATAGACTACCACTGAATGCCTCCCACAAGTTGCAGAAACCTCAAGGGCACCAAAAGGAGTACTATGACTGCATGGCTGAATTCCTGCCACCTCTACAACAGGGCAAGAAAGTAAGGATACAAACAAGTACAGGTTGGATACCAGTGTTCATTATGGAAAAAAGGGATGAGCCATGTTTTACATGGTAAAAACCCCAGCGGTAATGTCTACAGGAGGAACAGAAGATGCTTAAGAAAGAATTACTCATCAATAACAGCAGAACCTGTTGATGTACCTCATGAGGTGGTAGCAGATCAAACTTCAGAAGAAGAACCAGACCACCAGGAGCAAGAGTTTCATCACATTCCAGAGAATCCACCAGTACCCACAGGGGAACCTGTTGACACCATCAAACTAAGAGTGGACATGTGGTGAGATTGCCTGTGAAGTACAAGGACTATATAGTGAGATAGCAGTAAAGGCTAGACCCCACCGATGAGTCAAGTGCTAACTCCACAATCCTGAAACAGTCTGAGTTAAAGTAGTCTCTGATTAACATCCAACTATTAAGAGGGAGCTCCCAGGGTAAAGGAGGGAGGTGTGGTATATGTAATGTACCTTTAAGGGGCCAGCAGTGGGATGACCCAGTTTCTCCCCCTTGATGCCCTGTGGTGGTGTGTTGTTGTTCTTCTTCCTGAAAGCTATGAGTGTGTGATTTGCTGAATCCTGTTCCTACTCAAGATAAAGCTGTTTACCACCCCATCCAATCACTGCTGAATGCTGACCTGAGGACAGAACCCCAAATGTTTGGAGTTCTGAGTGAGTGCCCCATCCCAGGAACCCAATGGCATAGAGTAAACATTATAAATATTTATGAAGCTCACAGTTTAAGGTATTAGGGCTGTTCAAAACAGCACTGTTTCGTTTCGACTTCCATTCCATAGTTTCAATGGGATATTGTTTTGTTTTGAGTTTCGTTTCATTTCGAAAGCACTGTTCCATTTCATTCCATCAAAACTGTTTTGCTGTTTTGATGCTGTTTCGACATTTCACCCATGCAGCTATAATGGGAAATCACAAAACTACCTATCACTTTGTCATTCTCGCCTGATTTAAATGAAAACAGCAGGGAGGGTAGCCCCTGCTGAGGCCACAAAGCCTGTCAAGCTTCAAGAAGATAGGTACAGGGGTTTCTGGGAAAATGCACCTCAAAGTCTTGAAAGCAAAATTCGTGTCATTTGTAAATGAGGGGACTGAAAAAAGCAGGACTGGTAGCTCCTGCTGAGGTCACAAAACCTGCCAAGTTTTAAGGTGATAGATATAGGGGTTTCTCAGAAACTACACCTCAAGCTGCTGATATGCAAAACTTGTGTCACGTGTGTGTTAAGGCATAGGGCGGTGAAAACAGCAGCACTGTTAGCCCCTGCTGAGGCCATGAAGCCTGCCAAGTTTCAAGGAGATAGGTGCAGAGGTTTCTTGGAAACTGCACCTCAAACTGTTCATGGCAAAACTTGTGACATGTGTGACTGTGTGTGTGTTAGGGTGCAGCTGTTTTTCCATCCCCCACTGGAGCACTGGGATCCGAAGGGACCTCAGGGAAGGATCACAGTCACTGGCCAGCTACACAGTCAATATCAGAGCAGTCTTTCCCCCCTCTTCCCCCTCCCTCTTCTTATTTTTTGTTTCCCACTCCTTTCTTCTTAAATTGACTAGTTCCTGACTGAAAGGAGGTACAGTACATGTTACATAGCTGGAGGGATGAATCACATGTAGTGGCACACAAAGAAACACTGGATTGGCTGTGATAAGATGTGAGTACCGGGGCAACAGACCTAGTGTGGCTATATCTTGCCAGGAAATGATTTCATGGATTTCATAGACATTAGGACTGGAAGGGACCTCAGAAGATCGTTGAGTCCATCCCCCTGCCCAAAGGGCAGTAAGGCAGCTGTGGTCAAAGGATCCCATCAAGATAAACATTCAAATGTCTCCTAAATGAATCCATAGCAGGTGCTTGCACCACCTCTGGAGCTCCTAAGGCCTATTCCAGGCCTATTCCAGGCCTTAGGAGCTCAGACAGTAAAGAAGTTCTTCCTTATGTCAAACCTAAAATGGTCATGGAGGAGTTTGTGACCATTTAACCTTGTCATCCCTTGGGGCTCTCTAGTGAACAGACATTCTCTCAGGTCCTGATGTACAGCCTTTATGTACTTATAGGAGCCACCGGGTCCTCCCTGAGCCTGTGCTTTTCCAGGCTGAAGAGTCCCATGGCTCTCAGCCTCTATTCATAAGGCCTATTTTCTTGCCCTCTGATCATGCGCGTGGTTCTCCTTTGGACTCTCTCAAGTGTCTCAATATCCTTTTTGAATTGTGGAGCCCAGAATTGGATGCAATACTCCAGCTGTGGCCTCACCAAAGCCAAGTACAGTGAGAGGATGACATCCTGAGATTTACTTGAGAAGCATCTATGAATGCAAGACATGAATATACTTTGAAATGTTCAAAACACTTCTGAATCCATACAAATTGCTACTTGATGATCCGGGTAGTCTCCTGGACTAATTCTCTTTTCCCATGCATTCCCTCAGCAAGTACCCAGACTAGTTCACAGATCTCTATCAGTTTTACACCAAATAGGCCTAGTATCAGGTGCATATATGGATCCGGGGCTCAAAAAATCAAGCAAATCTTCCATGATCTAATAACAGAAATGTTAGCAAAAAACTATGGTTACACAATCTTACACAGTTGTCCTACAAAATTACAAACTGAGCCATAACTTTGCCTTATCCAGTGTTTATTGATTTAGAAATAATAATGGCAGGCCATTTTTCTATCCTTTATAACAGACATGTTGCATTCAAACTAATCATTTTTTGTGGACTTATTGGACTGTAGATGCATTGGAGAATTCCTTGGTTCCTAAGATTCTATGTGACTCTTTATGTCTTAGAATTGTACTGAAGCTAGGATGCATTTTGAGGGTACTACATATTTCTTTGGAAAAGTCTTTGGTGGATCCACACACAAGCATCCTTCTTATAAAAATGAAAAAAAAAAAAGCAATCCAACTATTCAGTGCATGTAAATTAACATTTGGTGACTATAAAAGGGAACTCTGCTAGTGCAAGCCAGTAAGTACCTGTCTCTTTGATGTTTAGCTTTACCAAATCAGAAATTCAAATGTACAGATTTTTACAAATTTTGAATTCACAAATGATACAAAGCACTATCAGCTTAATTACATCAGTGTACATACATCTGAGATCATTTTCTATGTACGAGAAAAATCCTCAATTCTGCTGAGGGAATGAGCCATTAGCCTACTGGAAAACACAACATTTATGTCTTTGTTTCTCAGCCCTGGCCCCTTTGTCTGTCATTTACTTATAACGTTAGCTTTTCATGGTAGCAGCTGTCTCACTGTGTACCATAGGACCTTAATCTTACTTCTGGTCTACAGTGCTACTAAAATATACAAATGCCATCATTTTGGGGTTCTTGAGACATTATAAATTTATTGCTCCACTCACTGCATTTGGTGGAATTCTTTCCTCCTAAATCTCTAATCCATACATCACTGTCTGCAGTCTTGGCTGAGTCACTGCAATTCACACTCCCACTGATGACTCACAGGTTCATTTGGAATCGCCTCACAATTGCTGATTGTTTAAAAAAATCCCACTGTCCTCTCCTTTGGTATGTTTTTGGCAAAGGGTAGCATTTTCTAGAATTCACAAAATCTCAGAAACTTGGCTTAAGAGAATGTTAAAAACTGTAATTTTGCAGTTAAGAAACATTCTGTCTCTTTTAAGGGGAAATAAGATCTTTTTCTCCTTTGGTATGGATGTAGCCATACACAGTCAGTGATTATTTTGTTTTGTTTGTTTGCAATTCAGACATGAACCTAAGAAGGCCCAAGAATACTTAGGAAAGAGCAAAGCTGGCCACTGTTCACAAAGAACATTTATACACATGCTCCAAGAGTTGGGGGGAGCATCTCTAATTAAAGCCTCTGTAATTAAAGCAGCCAAAGCATCTCATGTATCAGCATCCTCGTGCTTCAAAAGGTTGGTGGGTGCACTTGAACTAAAGTTCCTTGAACAAGGTTTAGATAAAGTGCCTCTGCCACCATTTTGAAGTATGGAGATGCTAATACACAAGATGCGGGAGACTGCTGGAGCATGGTAATTGCCACACACCACCGGATTTGGTTAATCGAGTCTGCCCTGACGCACTGGAATTCCAGCACATCAGAGCAGCCTTCCTGCTCATGTATAGGCGCCCATAGACTACAGTTCTTGTTCACGCCTGTGAAAATAATTGTGTTTTATTATGTCCACTGTATACACCAATCAATCCTTATGATACTAAGGGCTGAAGAAAACTATGGGCATGTCTGAATGCTGCCTTCTGGGAATGCAGCAACGTGGCACGTCATCATGCAGTTTGCTACAGCTAGGTTGCAATCATATGGGTCTCCGTGTTATCAGCAACTATGTTGCCATAGCAGTGTGCTCTCCAGGTATAGCTCACCACCACAGTGACGTAGCAGTGAAATCTAACTGTGCAGTGCACGCGTGGTGCAGCAACTGCCCGTACTGCAGCATGCTTTAGTACTCAGAAACTACGTAGGCATAATTAGGGATAAGCAACTTTGCAGTCCCATGTATATTGCCCTTCTGAGGGCTGAGGAAGCTGAGTACAAGGTAGAAAGAAGGTTTATAGTTCTGAGTGAAACACAGCCCTGAAAACACAGAATCTGATGCAGATTTGTGTAGGTAGTATCCCAATACTTGCAACATATTTAATACAGATTTCTGATCATCACTAGCTGAGGGCCAGTCAGCTCTCAGGTCCAGGGTTAAGTGCTGCTGGGTGTGAAGATCCCCAGTCTGTTTTCTGATCAGACTTTGACATGTTTGGGAAAATAATTGAGACTGTGCCTTTCTGTTAAAGTTTTAAGAATCAAGGTACACACTAGACACATATATGTTATAAATACTGAAATAATTTCTTAATGTACATCAGGCAGAAGTGCATGTGCACTATAGAGGAGCAAATGCTATGTAGGACCTTGTAGTTTAAAATATGTAATAGCAACAATGTGCAAACATCTATCTGAGAGTCACAGAGGGTTACCATATTTCCAGGTCCAAAAAAGAGGACACCTGTTGGGAGGAGGGGGCAGGGACACCTGTTGGGGGGACGGGCAGTATGATGGGTGTCCTGCCCCTTCCCATTCTTTTGCCCCTCACTGGGTAGCCATCCCCCCCAGCCCTGCTGCTGCCCTTCACTCCCAAACAGCAGTATCCTGCCTGCCACCTCTTTCTGGTGCCCCTCATTCCCAATCCACAGTCCCCTAGTGCTGCCAGTGTCCTCAGCACCCAACCCAGAGTCTCCTGCCCCAATCCCCACCCCACTCACTCCTGATCCACAGCTCCATGACCCCTTGCCAGCTCTGCCAGTGCCCCTCACTCCCAACGCACATCCCCCTGCAACCCTCCCAGTCCTGCCAGTGGCCCTCATTCCCAACCTGCAGCCCCCTGCCCTGCACCTCAGCCTGTCTGGAGCCCCTCACTCCCAACCCACAGCCCCTGCCTCCCAGTGCTGACAGTGTCCTGCACTCTGGATCCACAGCCTTTGCCCCCCAGCCCTGCTGGTGCCCCTCACTCCTGACCTGTAGACCCCTGCCTCCCAACCCTGATGCCCAAGCAGCTGTCACATTGTGCACACATCTGTTCACCCTTTCTCTCTCTCTCTAGCTGGCTTGCTAGAGCCTCTTCAGGGAGCACAGAACCCCCCAAAGCCAATCACTTTGCCTACTGCTTCCAGCCCAAAGCAGCCTTCCCAGGAAAGCAGAAAACCCAGACGTTTGGTCTTATTTTAAAAATCCACCCAGGTGCAGCACAGGGTTCCAAAAAAGAGGGCATGTCTGGGAAAACCTGAGCATATGGTAACCCTATGCCTAATACTTAATATAAGTTATTCATAATACTCCAAATACCATTTAGGGTCTTGTTATATATTGCACTTCGACCTGCTCAAAATGTTGATTGGTGTTAATGCTAGCTCAAATTTGGCTGTGCAAAACAGCACCATTCCTCTTCGACTTCCGTTTTTGCATTTCAATGGAACATTGTTTTGTTTTGAGTTTTGTTTCACTTTGAAAGCACTGTTCCATTTCATTTTCTCAAAATTGTTTCACTGTTTTGATGCTGTTTTGATGTTTCCCCCATTGGCTATTCCACACCCAGTGCTGGGAAGATTAATGCTGCCACCGGCCACAGCCAGCAGCACCAGCTCCTGTCATCTGGCAGGAAGATTGAGGGTCTGCAACCCCCGAGAGGAGTCCAGCACAAACCCTGCAGCACTCCCAGGGTTGCAGGCTAGCCCCCTATCTACCTTCTGGATCACAGGTGGCTGGTGCTGCCAACTGGGGCCAGCGGCAGCGCTGATGTTCCTGGCATGGGCTGTGCCCAGTACCAGTCCCAGCCGGTAGCACCTGCCTCCTGATATCCAGCAGGCAGATCAGGGGCTTGCCCACACCCCCAAGAGGGCTGCAGAGGCTGTGCCAGACTCCTGTTGGGGGTGTGGATGAGCTTCCAATCTGCCTGCTGGATGACAGGAGACTGGTGGTGCTGGCTGGGGCCAGCAGCGGTACTGATCTTCCTGACACTGGGTGTGCTGCACCTAGCACTGGTCCTAGAGGCAACACCAGCCTCCTGTGATCTGGCAGACAGATCAGGGGCCCGCACCCCCAGAAGGAGTCCGGCACAGCCCTGCAACACTCCCAGGGGTGTGAGTAGGCTCCTGATCTGCCTGCCAGATGACAGGAGGCTGTTGCTGCCAGCTGAGACTGGCACTGAAACCAAGTAAGCCTGGCTTTGAAACTCAAAGCTTTTCAAAACATTTGAAACATTTTGAGTGCCCTTGTTTCATTTCAAAGCTGTTTCAAAGGCTTTTGTTTAATTTTGATTTCACTCCTTCAAGCTTAAAAGACATCAAAACAGCTTTGAAACAAAACATCGGGTGAAATTTGGCACCTAAAGTGTACTTAAAACTAGTTTCAGATGTGAATGTGTGGAAAATCCAGGCAATAAGAGCTCCAGAAGCCACCTAAAATTAATGTGTAATAAGGCCTTTGTAATGCTGAACCTGCATCTTAAATACACCTACAGGAGCTCCTCGGGAGCTTTGCACTTGCCGCCGCTGGGCTGCTGCCATCGCTACCAGGCTCCCACCACTCTCAGGCTCCCTCTGTGACCAGCACAGCTGTGCCCCGCCCCCCCCCACCCCAGCCACTGGGGCCTCTGCATTCATGACATTCATGAATGCAGTGCCGTATTTGCGGATTTTGCCATTTGTGGGGACCTCACAAATGGCAAGGGTCACCTGTATGCTATTTGCTTTTGGGGAAGAAGAAAGGCCCAACATCACTGAACTCAGAACAGCATTCCCTACCAGAAGTTTACTGGAGGCTATTCAGAGAAGCAACCTGTTTGCTACCTCTGAGATTAGGAAGACATTCTTCTGTTGTCTTATAATGCCTAATAACTCATACTTGGAAGTGGACTTAGGGAAAGGCTCCACAGGAAGAGTTTGGGGCTTCTCAAAGCAGGGATGGTAAAGAAACAACTGTTGTGTCTTGCCTGCATTCTTGTATATGAGACCCCGACACTTCAAATGATCTAATCAGATTAAAACTACAAATTTTTTGCTGTGGATTCAGACAATTAAGCATCAGAAATTAGTAAATAAATTTTTGTCCTAAGAAATGCTCTTGTGAAACACAACATCAGTTTTAAAACATCACCCAAATAAAGGCAGATCTCCAAGACAATCTCGGTCCTTGGACCAGTGTTATTTAATATCTTCATCAGCAATTTGGATGAGGGTGGAGAGCACCCTCTCCAAGCTCGCAGATGATACCAAGTTGTTGGGCAAAGTTAATATACCGGAGAGCAGGGAGCAGATACAGGCTGATCTGGACAGGTTGGACCAATGGGCAGAATGAAACAGGATGCAATTCAACAAAGTAAATGCAAGGTACTCCACCTAGAGAGGAGGAATCCCCAGCACACCTATAGGTTGGGGGATGATCTCCTCAGCAGCTCAGAGGCTGAGAGGGATCTTGGAGTCATAATTGACTCCAAGATGAACATGTGTTGGCAGTGTAATGAAGCCATCAGTAAGGCCAATTAGACCTTGTCATGCATTAGCAGATACATGACCAACAGATCGAGGGAGGTGATGCTCCCCTTCTATGCAGCATTGGTCAGGCTGCAGTTGGAATACTGTGTCCAGTTTTGGGCACTGCACTTCAAGAGGGACACGGAGAATCTGGAGAGGGTTCAGAGGAGGGCCACTCACATGATTAGTGGCCTCCATGAAAGACCCTACGAGGGGAAGTTGAGGGATCTGGATCTCTTCATCCTTCACAAGAGACATCAGAGGGGATACCTTGTAGCCACCTATAAGTTTATCAAGGGAGGACAACAGGGAATTGGAGATGGTCTATATACCCTATCCACCCTCCTAGAAATAGCTAGGAATAATGAGTGCAATCTAGTGGAAAGGAGATTCAGGTTAGACATTAAGGAGAAATTTTTTACAGTAAGGGTGGCCAGAATCTGGAATGGTCTTCCAAGAGAGGTGGTACTATCACCTAACTTGGAGGTCTTCAAGAGGAAGCTTGATAGACACCTGGGTGGGGTCATCTGACCTCAGTCCTCTTTCCTGTCAGGGGTAGAGTGTCGGACATAATGATCCTTTGTGGTGCCTTCCGACTGCAGTCTGTGAATCTATGACAAGCTGAAAATAGTTAGAATGTCTGAACTCCTAAAAGAAGAGAGGTGTTCTTTGACAATGTCCAGTATTTAGTTAAAATCTTGAAACTCTAACAATTCTTGCAAAGTTAATATTTTTGGGGGGGTGAATGCTTTGGATTTTGAACAAAATTAAATAATTCAGCTTCATCTTTCTAAGCCAACTGGTAGTTTACAGAAGAATTATTGAAATCACTTCAGAAATATTCAGTTTGCTTAATTAAACTAAATGTCTAAGGTTCCAAAGTTGATAAATAAGACACTGATTGTGCCAGGAAACAATAGTTTCAGTGCTCAGTATAATATTACTATATATTTACTGGCATGCGCACATACACACATACCATGTTTTCCCAGCATATTTTTAAAAAATACTGTTTCCTCTGTTCTTTGTCTCGCATCCTCTCTTGTGTTTTGCATATATGCTTGATTTTTCTGGGTAAGACTTTTTACTCTAAAAAACTATGGAGGTTTGTTGATGTTGTTTGTTTTTAGCAATGGCTTGCTGAAATCTTTTGGTCTGTATCCTCTTATAAGAGAATGGTATCTAGAGTGTCTTTTCCTGTTCTGGTATAATATGTAGACTATGAGCTTGCCCCTGGTTTCACTAAAGTCAGTAACAACACTTCAGTGGACTTCAATGGATGAAATACTGGGTTCTTTATTATTTGGTTTGATGACATGTTCACTTTCCAGAGATTAAACAAGCCAGACACATTTATTGTAATGCTCCCTTGAAAAACGAATTGCAGAGATACTGGGAAATGATAGAGATATACAAGATGAGGCTAAACACTGCTTTAAAAGTTTTTACACCATTTGCACTAGCTGGAAATGAAATGGAGTGTTTAGTGATGAATGGTAGTGGCAGTCTATCGACTTGGTAAGTGGTTCTTTTTTTCTAGTTCCATATTCCAAGATGTCATTTCAAGATATGTATATGAAGGAATCATAATTCAGAGAATAGAAGCTTGAAAAATAAGCACTGTGTATTTTCATTGTAACTAAAACTGTGTAAAAATGTAATTCTATGTCAGAAAAGATTTCAATTTTTCAAACTTCTATTTAACTAAACCCCACAATTTTTGAAATTCACATGAAAAGAGAATGAAGCCTTTGAGTTAGGAAAATATTTTGGAAAGACTGTCAAGGGTACTGGAATCCAGGCAGTCCCTATCTCAGGCACTACATCTGATAGGCTTCTCCAGGGCCAGAGATGCTGGAATCATAGGCTTCCAAGAATCTTGGGAGTGGAGTTTTAGGCTTTCAGCTCCTCATCAGCACACCAGGGAACCTGAAGAGGAACCAGGCAGACAAGGTTCCTTGGGTGAATTTGATATCTTTTATTAGATCAACCCAAATGGTTGGAGAAGAGGAACCAGGAGTTTGTAAATCCTGGCTGAACTAGAAGACTTGGGTTTAGGGAACCAAGAATCCCACAGGGAGTCATAGCTTGCCATAGGCCCACCAGGCTGAAGATTTGACAGTCTGGAAACTTCTAGTAGTATGGCTGGGAATTGACATGCAGCATTCTACCAGAATACAACCTGGTTGCTGTCATAGCTTTGTCATGATTTAATGAGTTATTGAATACTTTTGCCAGAGATGAAGGAGTAGGGTCAAATATTATCCTAATTTGTCAATCTCTTTATTATAATGGCGCTTCAGCAAGAGAAGAACTGTCATATATGTCTCTAAGCTGTCTTTTTGATATCCTATTTACTGCACGATTCACTATACCATTTGTGTGCGTATGTGTGTGTGTGTGTGGGTGTGGGTGTGTGTTCTCCTTAAAAATTGCACCACATCTGCTGTAAGTTTTGAGATGAGCTTGGAAAGATGGTAAGAGTAGCTAGCACAATAGCAACAAATAGATTGTTTTGGAGCAATCATGATTATCTCCTCCTACATAATTTATGCTGCCTCCACCAGCATTTGTTAGATCTTTTGATAACCAAGTTGTTTGAAAATCCTTACTATAGTACATGAGTATCAAAGACAGCTAAGACCATTAAAAGAGGGTAGGGAGCATAGATATATATATGTTTTTTTAACTAAATTCTTGTTTTTAATAGAAGTTTTTTTTGAAGTCCTGAAGTTTATTCCTAAAACACCCACACACATACTGGGTTGCATATTGGGTTTTGTGTGTGTGTTTGATATGGGCAAAATGGCTCCTGTTGTTCTGGCCATGTGCTGAGCACGTGGCAAGCTGGGGCCTGTATCTAGAGAAAATATGTAAATATTTGCCAGAGGACATAGAGAATGCTTTAGGCAGATTGGTTGGTAGAATGACTGCAGACTGGTTGGTAGTGTTGCTCCCTGACTGGGCAAGGCTTGAGTGATGTCATACCAGGTATGTAAGAAAAACTCACTAAAGTGTGAGGGCTGTTATTCATCTGCCTGCTGAAAGTTGCACAGCTACATTGGGACCCAGAAAACCTGCTCCGAGTGGTGTCTCTCCCCCTCTTCACCGAAGAGGCAAGCAAACTCTATTTAAAAGGAAAGCCTCAGGTAGAGGAAGATAAATTCTGTTTTGGAGTTATAGACTCCTATTTCCTTCATCCTCCTTTTTCTTTTTTATTGAGTTAACACCTCGTGGTTGTGAATCACTGGAGCCAGCTGCCCAGGAATGGGTCCTGGCAGTTACTGGCTATAGGGGCCTGGCCCCCTCTATCTTGCAATTGTATCATCTCAGCATGGGATATAGATGAGACCAGATGTCCGGGCCTCAGCCAGAAGCTGGGGCCTATTTTACAACTGTTTGTACAGCTATGATGTTTCAGCCTAGCTGTGTGGCTGACTCCTAGCTTTGTGTTCAGGCCTCAGCACAGTATAATCCTGGCCAACTTTTGTTGCCCAGTGAGGTAGGGCTGAACTCTCTTTTGAAGTTTTCTTTTGCATTTTCTTCCCAGAAGAGCTGGGATTGGGCCTAAACCTACAGGGATGCAGCATGTTGCCTAGAGCTGCAGTTAATCCCTCAAGCCCACCATGTGGAAGTGAAGATCACCCTACAGCACTGCAGGGAGCAACGAGAGACCTATAGTCTCCAGCAGCTTCCTGAGACCCAGAAAACCCAAGAACTAGCTCAGAGGACTCTCCAGTGAAGCCCCCTTCTCCAGCCCATTGCTGAAGGGCATGTATAAAGAGGCAAGCCCTGACGCTGCCTTTTGGGTGAGCCCCATGTCCCAGACTGCCTAGGTATGGGTGAAGCCCCTGTAGGAGGGTGCAATCTGTGAACTATGCCTTGTAGTTGATAATGTTTTAAATGGTATTTAGTGCTTTCTTTGTTTTCTTTGCCTTTCTTTTCTATAACAAATTTGTTCTCTGTATTTACACTGCTTGCAAGGAGGGGGTTTTATTTATGCAGGGCACCCTAGTACTTTATTTAGTATTTCCCAGGGGGTCTGGGAGAAGGCTCATCGCAAGGCAAAATATATTTGACCCCAAAATTGAACCTGACCCTTGTTGCTTTTGACCTGTGCGGAAGGGTTACATTCTCATAATTTATCTGTGTTATTTATAGTCTAGTATCGAAACTATAAGTTATACTTACTGTACGTTGCAGCCAGATTATATTAGATGGTCCTTTCAATTATTATTTTAAATATATATTTAATCATAAAAAGTAAGCAAAATACAACACTATTGATGTATCTCAGTTTCAGTTGTAATGGGACATCTGACAGTAAGACAGATGTACATTATATTGCTGCCTCCAGGTATCACATGATATTATCATGACTTTCTACATTTCATCAGTTAATTTGTGGTTATATGAGTAGCCTATAAAAAAACCCACACTAATGTCCACTGTATATTAACTAGATACTGGTTTAAGGGCCCTGCTACATGTTCAAATTAAGATGGATAGAAATCAACTATAGACTAGTTATACATTTTCAAGTACTAACTTTATAGCTGGGTGGCTCTTTTTATAGCTGGATAGTCATTTTTATTGTATTATAATTACTTTTCTATTTGTGACTGGTCTAAATGTATTGAGTGATGAATCAGTTAATTGTGCAATAATTACTTTGCACTTGTGGCTGTTCTTACTGTGCACTTGTAGCCAGTCTAAATTTATTGCATGATTAACCAATTAATTGCATAATATATGTGACATATAGTGGGGGTTAACAAAGAAAATTGGGTAATTCCATTGTACACAATGACAATCATGTAAAAGTAGAGGAAGCAAAATCACTCAAGTTTTGGTGTTCATCAGTACCTAGTAAAACTGATGTCACCAGCATGAGAATTCAGGGATCATGGATAAAACATCAGCTCTGTTGAAGTCAGTAGGAGAGGGATTTGATTGATTTTACTGGGCAAGAATTTCCCTTAGACACTGAACTTTGCAAAATTTCACTGACTTGAAATTAATGGAGTCAGGCTGACTTTTCACCAATGCCATATAAGGCCCTTATGTTTTGAAAGGTGTTTAAATTCACAGTTATATATTATTTTTGTAAAACTTCTTTGTAAGATTATTGACATATACATTTAATAGAGTGGCCTCATAACATCTTGTTTTTGTGTAAAGGGCATTGATATAAAGCTGTTCCTTTCAGCTGGGAAGTTGCACTCCAAACTAGTTAAGAAAGTTTAGGCCTTAATTCAGGATGCAGGACACCATTCTCAGAGAGTGTAACACTTTTGGATTAAGCTTTGAAAAGGCTATAAATACTCAGTGAACATGCTGCAGAGATTGATGCATCAGTATGATATATGACTACCAGTGTGTCAGTTTGTTGCAACTCTTGCAGTAACAAAAAGGAAAAGAGGGTAAAAGGCAAAAAAAGCTGAAGATCAGGCCACACAGATATGTTGACTTCTACTCACTGGCAACTTAGAATTACATCATTATCCTCTGTTATTTTAGGGGTATGTGAGGAGGCAGTCCAAGGACGACCAGTTTAAATTGACTGCTTCCAAGAATAAAAAATTTCTACAGGATTTTTGAAGTAAATAATACGTTCAGATCTCTAGTTTCCTATGTTTCATCTTTGAATAGTGAAGCACTGTCTGTACAAACCTACAATTTTTACTTTTTCTACTTTCCACGTTAATTTCAATCAGAGAATTCTTTAGAAGAAATATGATTCATAGGTTTTCAGTGTGAAAAAAGATACGTTCAATGAGATTCCTCAAAGAGAGAAAATTGTTTTGCATATATAGGAATTGCCATACTGGAACCAGTCTTTGGTCAGTTAAGTGCATTGTGCAGTCTTTGAGAATTGCCACTCTCACGTCAAAGGAATAAGGCAAGTAGTTGTGATTCACAGTAATTGAATAGCTGGTGAGAAGTTAGTTCTCTTTTAACTCTCAGCGCTTGGTGTGGCAGACCAGTAGGAGGTGCTCCTGCATCGAGCCACACACTTCACTGCGCCTGACCACCTTCCAGGCCCCTTCCTGGGGGCATGTCACGTCTGTACAGCCCCCTTCCTGGAGGACACTCACTAGCCTGGGGTAAAAACTGCCACCACTCAGGGCTTTATTCTGGCTCTGTACACCCTGGGAAACACAGGCCTAGTAGCCCTCAAGGGTACTTGACTCACTTCAAGCACTTGGGGGTACTCCTCTCAGTCAGAAGCACAAGTGGTGGTCTCCCTTGGTCAGCTGAACTAAGGGGACCCCAAGGCATAATCCAGACTCACCCCTAATAAGTCTCCCATGCTAGGTACAAAGGAGTACTTTATTGGTTACAAGGGATAAGGTTGCAATAGGGTACAGGGTAGAGCAATATCAGAGAAATCCCATAGAGCAAACTCCCATGGCTGGCTAGCCTTTGATCATGCATCTGAGTTACTGCAAGCTATATATCTAGTTAGATCTCAGGTAGTTTACTCCAAGTATCATCCAGAGGCAGGTGGAGATTCCCTCTGGAGGCAGGCTGTTCCTTGATCATGAGTTTTGAGAAAGAGAGCAAGTTTCAAATGGTTCAGCTTTTCTCTCTCTCTGAGTCTTCCTCATGGCTGCTGCCTCCTCATCCTGGGAAGTCCTTAATTTATATAGCCCTTATTACCTCATTGACCTGGTCCAATGGAGGCCAGTACCTGGTGGCTGTCAGCCAACCAATTTGAAATGCATCACTATTTGCTGGGCAGACTGGCAGTTCCTAACTCCCCAGGGAAGCCAAGCCCCTCACCCAGGTACGTGATGCCAGTCATGTAGGCAGAGGGAGCAGGTTTCCCCACTCCCTCAGGAAAGTATCCAGCTCAGGTCACCCAAAGAGATAGGGTGAGGTGTATACCCTTTGCAGGGCCCATCTTAACCAAATTGTCACAGAGAAGAGGTTTTGGTGTGAAACAGAGGTGGCCTTCTGCCGCACTTGGTGCTCAGCTTATTCACAGAGCTGATTTTCATTCCTCCAAAAAGAAGGTTGGTTATAATTACTACTAGTAAAAATTATAATTATTGCCATTAACCATATGATGGATAATTTTGAACTCTCAGTCTCAGTAATGCTTCGGACAATGAGTTTAATACATGAGTAAATCTTTCTTGAGTACATGGTATTTTTGAGTTTTGTCATATATTCCTTTGTCCTTGCATTAAAAGAAATGAACAATGAGGGCCCAATTAACCTTTCCAGCATTCGCTATTTTGTTACGGACTTATCTCCTCTCTGAAATCAATAGCCTTGGTATAGTTTATTTTTACCCATTCCTGTATTGTATATGGCTCCATTAAAGCACATATGTGTAGGCTACTGTAGGAACTAACCATCACTCTGCTACTTGTTCCAGGCAGGCTGAGTGAAAGGGACATTTAAATCCTTCACAGAGAGGGGTTATTGTTGTCATAGGAGCTAATAATTGCCTGCCACATCCACTGCTCTCACATCCAAGAAAACTATGTAAAAAAGGGATATAAACCCAGTTCTCTTCACAGGTATTTTGTTGTTGTTGTTGTTGTTGCAATAGGGATTGCTGATGTTTAACCCTCTTCCTTTACCTGAAAGTATTGAGTAAAACTGAATAGTCATTATGAAGTTAACTCTGAAGGCAGTTGGGGACCTTATTTTTTCAGGAACAGCCCTTTTAACACAACAAAGATATTATCTTATTCTGATTTAAAATTCATCTTATTGAATATAAATTTATTTGTGGCCCTGATCACTACCTTCACCTTTTATGAGAAAGGATATTTGTTTTTTAATATATAGTCCACATACTGGCTATTTAGGGAAAACTGATCTTCTGGTGGATGATAAAACTGGCACCTATTCTGTAGATTTGAGACCAGATTTCTTTAAAAAACACAACCAAAAACTCAGTGTCATTTTTTTCAAGTGTTCAACAACTGCAGTTACGATTAAATGTTTACAGTACTTTAGTTTCTATTACTTTAGTTTCCACATAGTTTCCTAGGTGACAGTTATTTCATCCTAGCTGTGTTAGCTAGGAGATGTGAAAGATTTCTTTCAGCTTAGATCAGGGATGCAGAATAGCTACACAGGCAGAAAAGAAGATCTTCATCTGCTTCATCTTCATTATAAAGCTCTGCTGATATACCTATACCAGCAAAGCTGTAGTGCTAAGGACTTAGAAATATAGACAAGACTTTCAAATGTGAGGCAGGACTGTATTTCCTTAAGTATTCAGGACCAAGCAGCTTCCATTTTAAGTATTATGGCCTGGTTTCTTAAAAGGGCTTTGCCATAAAATTTAACCCATTCTATTCAGTTTTCTCACCTCAGAATATTAGTAGTGAGTTTTGTAAGAGTGTGTGTTTGCAAATGCACTGCTCAAAATGTAAATATTTCATGCAAACACATGAGCGCTTCTGAGGTTTACATTTAAACGTTTAGCTTTATATTAGAGGCAGACAAGGTTCTTTGGCTGAATCTGATATCTTTTATTAGACCAACTTAAATAGTTGGAAAACAATTATTAAGCAAGCTTTCCGGTTCAAAAACCCTTCATCAGGCTAAGGAAGTTTCTGCAGTTGGTGTCTGCGCTTCCTGGATGAAATGAAAAGTAAAGAAGCCAGGGGCTGGGCTGGTATGCATACAAGACAGGTAGTCAGTGAAAATGTAGATTGAGGATTCAATGGGTGAGAGATCATAAATCCAATGTCTATATTTAGTCCATGATTTTTAGTATCCAGGAGGTTGATGAAGTGGAGTTCCTAGGCTCGTCTCTGGGAAGTGTTTTGTAAGTCTCCTTTGAGAATTAGAACTGAGAGATTGGAGAAAGAGTGGTTTTCTTGTGAGAAATGTGTCTCCACAGGTAATTGGGTATTTCTGTCTTTAATAGATTTCTGGTGTGCATTCATTTTGGTGCGCAGTTGTTGTTTGCTCTTGCCTACGTATTTTCCATCAGGGCATTTGGTGCATTGCATGAGGTATATTCCATTTCTGAAGGTGCCCCTGTAAGATCCTCAGATGCTGATGGCTCTGTTGTGGGGTGTAGTAGTAGTAGTGGGGGTGGTGGAGATATGTTAGCAGGTTTTGCATGTCTTGTCCTGGCACGTTCTGGATCCATTTGGTGTGTTCTGGGCTTCAAGAAGTTTTCTTCTGGTGATGAAGTTGGTGAGGTTCGGTGCTTGTTTGAAGGCTAGAATGGGTGGCTCTGGGAAGATCTCTTTAAGAATAGGGTCTCTTTCTATTATAGGTTGCAATTGCTTGAGGATTTTCCATATGGGTTCGAGGAAGGGGTGATATGTCATAACCAGTGGTGTGAAATTTGTGTGGAGTTTTCTTCTGTACTGCCACAGTTCTTCACATGATATCCAGGTGGCTCTTTCAAACATGTGGTCTATCTCTCTGGAGAAGTGTCCTTATTGGGTGAAGGCAGACAAGGTTCCTTGGGTGAATCTGATATTAGATCAACCTACACTCCTTGTTGGGTGAAAGCCTTTTTAAGTTGGTGAGTTGGCGATCCCAGGTGTTCTCTTCAGTGCAAATTCGGTGGTATCTGTGGGCTTGGCTGTATATCATAGCTTTTTTGGTGTGTTTAGGGTGATTGCTGGTTCTGTGCAGATATGTATGTTGGTGTGTGGGTTTCTTGTATAACGTGATCTGTATTTTATCATTCTGGATACTGATCATTATGTCTAAAACGGAAATGTTGGTGCTGGAGTATTCTAGAGAAAGTTGGATGGGGAGATGCTGATTGCTGAATTTCTGATGGAACACGATCAGAGATTGCAGGTTTCCAGTCCAAGTGATGAAGATGTCATTGATATATCTTATGTATAGCAAGGGTTTGATGGTTCACCTCAAGACCTGCACCTCATCACCAGAAGCAAACAACACATCTCCACCACCCCCACAATTACTACACCCCACAACAGAGCCATCAGCATTCCTGGATCTTACAGCTGCACCTCCAGAAATGTAATATATCTCACCCAATGCACCAAATGCCCTGATGGAAAATGCGTAGGAGAGACCAAACAACAACTGTGCACCAGAATGAATGCACACCGGAAACCTATCGAAGACAAGAATACCCAATTACCTGTGGGGACACATTTCTCACAAGAAAACCACTCTTTCTCCAATCTCTCAGTTCTAATCCTCAAAGGAAACTTACAAAACACTTCCCAGAGACGAGCCTAGGAACTCCACTTCATCAACCTCCTGGATACTAAAAATCATGGACTAATAATTGGATTTATGACACGTTATAACCTGACATCTCACTCCCCAGGTATCTCTCCACTATTCGGTCTCCTTCTCTCTCTTCCCCGCCTCCCCATCCTTTCTTTCACCCATTGACTCCTCAATCTACATTTTCACTGACTGCCTGTCTTGTATGCATACCAGCCCAGCCCCTGGCTTCTTTACTTTTCACTCTATCCAGGAAGAGCACACATCAACTGCTGAACCTTCCTTAGCCTGACAAAGGGTTTTTAACTGGAAAGCTTGCTTAATAATTGTTTTCCAACTATTTAAGTTGGTCTAATAAAAGATATCAGATTCACCCAAAGAATCTGTGTGTCCTTAGACCAACACGGCTACAACCTACACCCCTGTAGCTTTATACTAGTATCTTCTGACATAAGGTACCTGGGATTTTTCGAAAGCTTTGACAAACTGTATCTTTTGAATATATGTTCTTTTTCTTTTTCTTTGATATTGTTTACCTAATTAATCAAACAGGTGATGCAAAAACTGAAAATAAAACCATATTACATAAGAAAAAACACATTAAATTGGAAGGTTTCAAGAACAGTTTAGAAAGATACTTGCCTGGGATGGTTTAGTCAGGAATGATCTAGGCCTGTACTAGATGACTTTGTAAGGTCCCTTTTGCCCTACGTTTCTATGATCCTAATAGATAAAAACTGAGATCTGAACAAATTTTGACAAGCTAGTATCTCAATTTATATTGTGTGTATTTAGTTGTTACTTATGTGTACATTTTTTTCTTTCAAATAAAAATATGGTTGTCCGACTAAAATGTTTTCTTCTATTATACAAAGATTCACTTTTCAGGGTTCTCCCTCTAATTCAGGTACAAGTAATTGTAGGTATATGAAAAGGTACTTGTCTAGCTTTATGGAAAAAAATACTATATAGTACTTAGGCTTTTATTTATACTGTAGTTAATAACTGCGAGATTATTTAAGTTGTGAGACAACCTCACTTCCTGCTCACCTTTCTCAAGGTGCCTCATATATGTAAACCATGGCAGGATCAGTGCTGTAATCATGTTTCTAATTAGGATGCTCTCTTGTACATATATACAGTCTCTTGCACTGACATGACAAGGCAAATAGTTCCCTGCTGAAAAACAAAGCCTTGAAATACACATAGCAGTAGCTGCAGACAGCTGTTATTAATTTGCTGTAATGTAATAACTAGCTTTCCTTCTCAAGTGAAATAAAAACACAGTGAAACAGCACAGAGGACTATGAGTGTTCACATTATTTATAGGCAGATCAAGTTTAGTGATGTTTGAATTACCAAAGACCTATTCAATCTATCTTTAATCAGTTTGAAAATAAAGAATTGCTGTAATGCTGCTAACACAAGTCATGGATTTCAAGCTACGTTCAGACTCTAGAATAAATTTAAGCTTCTTTCAGTTTCATGTGTTACATTCATTTAGGACAGATTCTGTGAGGGGAAAAAACACCAGAGTAACAATCCAAATTGAAAATGAATGAAGAGTAAAAATTAGGCAGAGATACCGTGGAAAAGAACTTGGTATGGGGACGCAATCAAGCTAATGAAAAAATATAAAAATATATTGTAATTTATCCTTTTACCCTAGCCTAGATATTTAGATGGTTACTATAAGCCTAAAATATAACACAAATTTTCAAGGTCCATAATCTGAGGCTTCCCTGACATGAATACTGCCTCTGGACTTCTAAAATGGCAGGATGCACATTTTTCAGGATTGCTTCACTATGTCAACTATATCAGCATCAGGGATCCAGGGTCATGGCTCTGAGGCAGCCCCACCACATGCATTTCCCCGAAGGCATATGGGACTTCCAGGTTCCTTGCTACAAACTCTTCAATCTAGATCAGAGAGATAGAGTTTGTTAGATTTTTCTGGAGTAACATAAAGGATTTCTGAAAAAGAGAACTGCTTAGTACTGTTTGCTTCCAGTGCCTTCATGGGAACCAGACAATACATACATGCTGTTTGTTGTAAATAAACAAGATTACATCAAAGAATATATCTGACTTGTATCACTGGTTTCTTATCGTGATAGAAATAGTACTTCAGTGCATCAAATGTTGGTTAAACATTCAGTCCAAAGGAACAATAATGAGATTTGCTGCAGTTTCTCTATTGGAGTGAAAAGCTGCTCACCCAAATTCTCCTTTCTCTTGAAGGTACAAATCCTGATTGGATTTTTCCTAGCTAGTTCAGGATCAGTTTTACCAGAGAAATTAGAGATAGGAATTAATAACTGCCTTGTTCTCAGACAATTACTAACTAAACGCAACTACTGCCTTTATCCATAGATCCTCAACCTTTTTTTTTCCTGCTGTCCTTTTTCTTTTAACTGCATGGCATTCCTCCTTTTTTCCTTTACGTGCTCTCCTTGTTTCCTACTACATCCCAACTTTTACTGTGTCCCCTGGATCTTGCTGAATCCTTAGGTTTTGTATCCCTTCCTGGGCTACAATGCTCTACTATTAGAGGAATTATAGAATGATCAACAGTTAGGGTTGGAAGGGACCTCAGTAGGCCGTCTAGTGTAACCCCCTGCTCAGAGCAGGACCATCCCCAACTAGATCATCCCAGCCAAGGCTTTGTCTAGCCAAGTCTTAAAACCTTTGAGGATGGGGATTCCACAACTCCTCTGGGTAATCTGTTCCAGTGCTTCAACCACTGAGAAAGCATTTCTTAATATCTAACCTACACTTCCCTTGGTGCAACTTGAGACTTGCTCCTTGTTCTGTCATCTGCCACCACTAACAGTCTAGCTCCATTCTCTTTTGAACCCCTCCCCCCTTTTCAGGTAGTTGAAGGCCGCTATTAAATTTCCTCAGTGTCCTCTTCTCTAGATTAAATAAACCATTTCCCTCAGTCTCTCCTCATAAGTCATGTCCCCCAGCCCATGAACCATTTGTGTTGCCGTCTGCTAGACCCTCTCTAATTTGTCCACATCCTTTCTGTAGTGGGTGGGGGTGGCAAACCGAACGCAGTACTCCAGAATAGAGGGGAAGAATCACTTCCCTTCAGCTGCTGTCAACACAGCTACCAGTGCAGCCCAGTATGCCATTAGCCTTATTGGCAACAAGGGCACACTGCTGTTTCATGTTCAGTTTATTATTCACTGTAACCTCCAGGTCCTTTTCTGCAGAGCTGCTGCTTAGGTAGTCAGCCCTCAGCCTGTAGTGGCATGGGATTCTTCCATCCTAAGTGCAGGACTTTGTCCTTGTTGAATCTCATGAGATTCCATTTGTCCCAATCCTCCAATTTGCCTACGTCATCCTGAATCCTACCTCTACCCTTGAGTGAAGAAGCAACAGAGGGGAAGCAACAGAAAAAAAAAGCATCGGATAGTTGGTAATGGTTGCTGATTCCGGCCCCTACACTTGTGAAAGTTAGACGTGATGGAGATCAACTGTTCCCAGCTCCTGTGACATCCCTCTCTTTTCTAGCGCACCAGCCTAGGTTGGGAAGCAATTCCATGGATACAGGACACAGCCCACTTACACCATAAAGGAAATCCCCTCCAAAATGGGAATATTCTGTTGGACAGGTGGAGGTAGAGTACAGCTCCTTTACATTATCTGATAGGTAGTCAACCCATGGCACATGTGCCAGAAGTGGCACAGGCATGCTGTGCTTGGCACATGGCAGATCAGATGAGGAGCAGAGGAGCACTCAGGGAAAGGGTAGGCTCAATTTGTGGCATGCATCTAAGAAGGTTGGCCACCAATGGTATAGAGAATCTCTCCATCATGTTTCTTCTTCACCCTGTCTCGGTACCTTCCTCATATAAGCTTCTACTCCTGGAACAAGTTTCTCTCCCTGTTGTGCAAGCAACCTCACTCTCTACAAGTCCCTCCACTCCCACTACATCATTTCTTTCTGTTTTCTTGCTCCACAACCACCTGAATTCTATAAATTTCTTCATAGGCCCAGACATCCTTTCATGTAAATATCTTTTTCACAGATGGAAAGAACTGAATGTTGCTGTATTTGCCCTCACATCACAATCTGAAGACACAGGAACAGTTCCATAACACGTCCAGGGCTTCACCTTATGGAGTTTTCTTGTGTTTCTTACTTAACCAACTGTGATACATTTGCTGTTTGCAGGTACAGGAACGTGAAGGTAAATGTAAACCTATGTGGAAATGTGCTTGGGAAAGTATCCTCCCTCCCCACAACCTCAATGTGAAAAGAGTGAACCTAGCTTGATTAGCCAGCTCAAAAACAACCATGTAACATTTATAAGAACATCAGGCTTAGATGTGGTTTCTGCTGGATGTCACAAGGATTGGCTACCTACTAGTGAACCCGTGTGGTTACACTGTGGTTGCCCTTTCAGTCTGTGTAACCAAGATGCAATTTGTATGTATTCTTAAGTTAACCAAACTCTATGTGTTCTCATAAAGTTACATTGCTCCAGAATGGTGTGAGATCTCTTGTGTCAGAAGTGATCCTGTTGTAAAAAATGAAAACAAAGCTGTTTTTTCAGGGAGCAAAACTGATTGTAGTGGAGTAGGTAAGATATTTTTGTAAACATTACTCAGTTGCTTGACTGAGTTTGTGGCAGTCATTTATTCTGAGGACTCCACATTGGTGTGCTAATCCAACAATAAAATGACCAAAAGATCTCTTAATGTTATTATTAATGGTGATCAGGGATCTTCACAATTGACTCTCACCAAATTAAATACTAATAATAACTAACAGAAGGGTTAAATAGGTCTTCTAAATACAAATCCATAACCTTTAAACTGAGTCCAACAATTTGAAATAAGACTGGTTAATATGGAGTGCATTTCTGACAGAACTGCAGTAAATGTAGGTAAGTATTTTTCACAAGGTATACTCAGGTAACTGAAAGGTTTGTTGATATATCAAGTGATAGGGCACAAATAATGTAGTAAAATTAGCTACAGTTTGAATGGAAATTACAGGGAGCAGTGATTTCACTGAACTCCCTCCCTATTGAAAAAAGCTTCATGAGGCATTCAGGCATGAAGATCCTTTCTGAAAGGAACCCCCACAGTCAACATACACCTGCTGTTTCTGGACTAAATAAGATTGTTTCCTTTTTCTCATGTCTCTACATGACATTTGACCATTTTGTTACACCTGCTTATGCTCATTTATTGTACTTTGGGAGAACTTACATTGTACATGTGCCTTCAAGCAATGAATATTGCAGCAGGTGTTACATAGTCTGAGGCGCTGTGCTATTGTCACAGGTGGTTGAACTAATGGTATAGCCCCACTTCTTCATTATTTCCTTGGAGTGCCTGACTCTGGTACATAGGCGGTTGAGAAATCATCACTTTTGCCATGATTCATCAGCCCCTGGTAGTAAAAACATGGCTACTGGAATGTCCATTTTTTCTCTGTCAGGTATTTTCTTCAGCCTCTCATTCCACATCTGTAGTTGTGTCTCCTTGGGTGTGGCATTGTGAGGTGAGGTTCTAGTGAGGAAGTTCCTGCATGACTTTAGGTATTGGTGTCCTGCAGGATGGTCATACAGAAGGCATCTCACATCTTCAGTTTGTCTCGGTCATTCTGTCCTACTGGCCATTGCTCTTCTGATGTCAGGTAGAGCAATGGCAGCCAGCAGGCACACACTGTTTAGGCTGGTAGGCTTCAACATCCTGTGATGCATCAGCAGTTATCATTCAGAACAGGGTCAAGGCACTCAGCATGTACGGGTCTCTCTCATACAGGGCATGCATGCTCAGCAGAGAAGAAGCTGAGAGAGCAGTGTTGAGATGGTTGAGGGGTTAGTTCCCCATTTTGAGTTGGTGAGCTTATACAGGCTATTAATCTGTTGCTTCCATCTGCTTCACTTCCCATCCAGCTTGACAAAAAATGTCTGTCAAACAGGTTTTATATCAGCTGTGTAAGATGTAGAACTTTTGTCATTTCCAGGGTCTTGTGCAGGAGTCATCGGTGGTTATCGGTATCATCAGTGACTGTTAGGTCGATGAACACAGTGATCTGCCTCTTTCAAAACCATTCTCAGTATATTGAGTGGCCTTCTATGACTAGGTCACAAAATCTTTGGATGCAGGTACTGCGGTAGAGGCAGTCTTTCTGGACTTTAGACAGGCCTTCAACACTGTCTCTCACCCCATTCTTGTTAAAAAATTAGGAGATTGTGGTGTCGATGCCTACACAGTCAAATGGGTCACCAGTTGCCTGGAGGGCCACACCCAGAGAGTAGTGGTGGACGGGTCATTTTCGACCTGGAGGGATGTGGGCAGCAGGGTCCCCCAGAGCTCGGTCCTCGGACCTGCACTGTTCAACATCTTCATCAATGACTTGGACGAGGGGGTGAAAAGCACTTTGTTCAAATTCACAGATGACACTAAGATGTGGGCAGAAGTGGGCACGCTAGAAGGGAGGGACCGGCTACAATTGGATCTGGACAGGTTACAGGGGTGGGTGGATGAGAATAAGATAGGATTCAATACTGACAAGTGCAAGGTACTACACCTGGGGAGAAAGAACCAGCAGCATACCTACAGGATGGGGAACTCCCCTCTCATCAGCACAGAGGTAGAAAAGGATCTTGGATTAATTATAGATTCCAAGATGAACATGGGCTGCCAATGTGGGGGCGCAGTCAGGAAAGCTAATTGCACCCTGTTGTGCATACACAGATGCATCACAAGCGGATGCAAGGAGATGATCTTCCCTCTCTATGTGACACTGGCCAGATGTGACAGGGCGCCGCTCAGGGCCGCCCCCACACCTGTCTCTGGGCAACCGCCCGCCTTGTCTCGCCTGCCATGTCTTTGATGTTAATTGGTGGAAGGCTGCCCTTCTACTGCCCCCTCCACTTGGGGGCTCTATCTGTGGCTCCTTCCTCCCCAGTACCGCAGCCCAAGCCTCGCAGATGTCACGTTGAACTTGCCTATCGCGGCCCCTCTTTATTCTCTCTGGGCCGTCACCCATGTTGTCCCATTCCTGGACTCTACACGTCCACACTGGGACTTCTCAATATGGTACTCCCCACTCTGGGCTCGCCACGCCCACACTGGGCTCCTAGATATGGCGCTCCCCTCTCTGGGCCTTGCCCACACTGGGCTTCTCAACATGCTGCCCTCTGTCGAGGGCCTCGGTATTGCTCCCCTCCTTGGGGCTCCTCAATGTTGCCCCCTCCTGGGGCTCCTCTAATGCCACACTCTCTCGGGCTTCTCTAAGTGCTGCCCTCACTCGGGCTTCTCAGTATTGCCCCTCTCTTGGGGCTGACTGTGCCCCACGCAGGCTTCCAAATGAATGCTCCCTCCCTGGGGCTCTACAATGCAGCCCCCTCCTTGGGGCTCGCTGTGCGGGAACTCCCAAATGCCCTTTTCTTAACTGGGGTCCATGTAACCCACAAGCTGTGCCCCCACTGGCGCTAAATCGTGCCCTCCTAGGCGCTAGGGCCCCACACCCCTGTGGGCCCTTATGAGGCCTCCTCCAACCCCTACAGCCTCACCCAAACCACCGGTCTTATAACCACAACAACACAAACACAAGCCTCTGGCTATAACATAAACATAAGCTGCCTGGCTATAATAACAGTGCTCAGGCTTCCAGGGCTGCCATAAGCTGTACCTGCAGACAAGCATCTTCCCATCTCTTAGCTTAGGGAGCTCCTGCCTCTCCAGCTGCTAGCAGGGAACTGCCAGCCTAGCCTTAGCTCTAGGCTTTATAAGGGCCAAGCTCTGCCCCTTAGGTCAGCTGACCTCCATTGGTTGCCCTGGCAACCTTCAGCTCTGCCGCCTCATCACTGCTAGGGCTCCTGGCAGCTCTTCTCCTCTTCAGGCACGGAGCACTCCAGTGCTCTGTGACATCAGACCACAGTTGGAGTACTGTGTCCAGTTCTGGGTGCCGCACTTCAGGAGAGACAACATGGAAACGGTCGAGAGAAAGGCCACTTGTGTGATCAGGGGTCAGCCAGGCAGGCCCTACAAGTAGAGGCTACGAGACCTGAACTTGTTCAGCCTCCTCAAAGGAAGGCTGAGAGGGGATATGGTGGCCATCTATAAACTGGCAAAGGTAGACCAGCAGGCAATGGGAAAGTCCCTGTTCCCCCAAGCACTACTGGAAGTAACAAGGCATAATGGCCATAAGCTGACTGAGAGTAGATTCAAGTCATCAGGAGGCACTATTTCGCAGTGAGGGTGGCTAGATCTGGAACCAACTTCCAAGGGAAGTGGTGCTCACCTGTACCCTGGGGGTCTTCAAAAGGAGGCTAGATAATTACCTAGCTGGGGTCATTTGACCCCAGCATTCATTCTTGTCATGACGGGGTCGGACTTGATGATCTGCTCAGGTCCCTTCCTGAACGCCTCTAAGTCAGAATCCCCCCTAAACGTAACTATAAGAGAAAGTCTGGGCCAGGGGTTAGTGTCTGGGCCAGGGGTTAGTGAGGAGCTAGTTAGGGAACTACTGGAGAGGCTGGACGTGTTCAAGTCCGCCAGTCCAGACAATCTTCACCCTAGGGTTCTATGGGAATTGGCCGAGGTCATTGCGGGACCAGTGGCGCGGCTCTATGAGCACTCGTGGTGCTCTGGTGAGGTGCCGGAGG
>JAGPOW010001296.1:104526903-104537308 GCA_030014935.1 Caiman crocodilus
AGTTAGATGAGCACCTTGCTGGGGTCATCTGACCCCGGTGCTCTTTCCTGCCAAGGCAGGGGGTCGGACTAGATGATCTGCCTAGGTCCCTTCCGACTCTAGACACTATGACACTATGATACTATGACCTTACCAATTATGAAATTATGAAACTAGGAACAGCTGGCTCACTGTTGATTTTACCGGGTGAAAGCTACCCTGTTTAGGGATTAGGTGTTTATCCACACATGGGGCAAGCCACTTCAGTATTGATCATTCATACAGTTCGTATAGCAGAGAGATAGGTCTGAAGCATTTTGGGTTAGATGGATCTTTCCTTGGCTTTAGAAGTGCTACTACCTGAGCATGTCACGATATCTTTGGAATATTTGACTGGCTATACATGAGTTGTGTAGGCAGAGGAGCCATTCTTGAGTCTGGGGTCCAAATTGCTTGATTTTCCTGAGCACTCCAGCAAGACAGTGAAATAGGATTTTCCAGGGTCAGTTTAGGGAGGTACACTCGCAGGTAGGATAGAATCAGATACAGCTGAGTCTGTTTAGGTTAAAGGTTCTCAACATTTTTAGACTTGAGGTTCCCAATCAAGTTACCTAATTTCAAAAACCAATTTATTTATTACAGTGCTCCCCTCCTTGAAGTGGGAGGCAGGGCAACAGCCAGGCAGGGAGGAACCTGAACCTGTACTTCTCATCACACCTGCTTATCTCCTCACAATTCTTGGCATCCTTCAAAATATCTTACAGCAGCTCAGGGTGCCATGGCACCCTAGTGAAAATCACTGATTTAGGCTAAGGTCTTTAAAGAAATGTATATAAGAGGTCAAAAGAGCACCTCCAGACCTTGTGTTATGTTGTTTTATGGATCTGCCTTTTATTAAGTGTTTGAGGATTCAAGGGAATGGAAACAATTAGCCTGAGCCTGGTTGACGAGTGGTGCAACCAAACAACAAAAGAGCCCTGTACACTGAAAATTTGTGTATGTCTGTATATCACACACCACTCTAAAAGAGTTCTTATATTACTAGTAGATAAATAAGTTATATCACATAAAATAAGGCCTGGTCCAAAGCTAATTGTAAAAATGAATCTAGGAACAATGGCAATCTTGGCTCATCTTTTTTACCAACAGCACAGTAGTGCTGACGCTAACATAACATGTATATCTTAAACTGTATGTAGCTCTTGATATCAGCTAATGCAATGTATTCTAAAATCCAAGGAATATCTGTGTGTGCGGGGGGGGGGCGGGAGGGAGGGCAGGAGGGAGCTGTTTGTTTGCTTTTTGTTTGGGGGGCAGGAGGTGTAGGTTGTGATTTTTTGGATTACATGAAAATGTTCTGAAACATTTCTCTTAAACAAGTTGCTGCTTGCAGAAAGTGCTAGATTACTATAATGAGGACTGCTAAATGACCTGAAACTGATATGGTGGACATCTCAATTTCCACTATCAAAAAGTGTAACTAGTAATGGGTCTTTTTGCTTCAACAGTAATTTGGAGAAATAGTGTGTGACCTGTGTTCTATACTCTACAAATATTATTGTGAAAACACCTAACTGTATTTATTTGCTGGAGCTGCAGTCTACTATATTATTTCAACAAGGAAAATCATTGTCTGAACTGATAGCAGCATTTCACAGAAAATAGTTGCATGCCAGTTTGAAAACTCTATGGAGAAAAAAGAGTCTTTTGCCTTGTAGGTTTATCTGATTGCAAAATTGCATGACAGCCCAATGCCAGCTGGGGCCTGTGAATGCTATTGCAGTACAACTAACAACATCATTTTAGCACATTCTGTTTGTGAATACTGACCATCTGTTGACTTATACTGAGATGAATGCATTTTAAGGTATGAAAATTAATTAATTTGTCCTTTTGAAATTTCTAAAATTATAGTTATTAACTTCTTTTGAAAATAGGTGGAGATTTGCAATCCTGCATCTAATTTGTACCAGAAGGACAAATAGTTCCTACCACAGCAGAGTGAAAATTTATTTCAAAACACTTAAAAGAGTAAAATCTCCACACAAAAAAAATCTGTTTTCAGTATCAGAACTTATAATTCTCAAACAATAAGATTAGAGTCATGTATGGCATAAATGAAGACAGAAAGAAGTATTCAGAGAAACAAGACATTCAGTTCTGGTATTATATCCCCTGGCATGCATCCTGTGAATATGCATACAATCCATGAATTAATTTTAGTTCTAAACATAAATAAATACTAAAATTCTAATTAATATGCAAATACATGGCAAATGTGTGGACAGCTGTATTTTATATTTGTGACCAATGAGCAATACTTATCCTGTGTTAAAAACAGTTCTGTTATCTTTAGCTTCATACTCTCTTCCTTCTCCATTTTCTTCCTATAACCTATTCCACACACTATTGTAGCTTGTTTCAAATTAAAATGCATGCTTTTTGGTGCAGGGACTGGGTAGAGTTCTTAAGAGTGCAAAGGGGCATTGGTCTTTAGCATTTCTACACTGCTGATAGGTAATAGTGCTACAAACTAAGGGATGGATATCATACTTCATAGTGGCCATTCTAACACTTGAGTGAATTTTGGTTTTTTTATTCCAGTACTGGAAGCTCTAGTAATAGTATAATCATACTTCTAATATATGTGTGACATGATGCCACTTAAGAAATGTTGTGCAATTTGAACTATTGTAGAGAGCATACCCATGTTTAAATATGGATTTCCAGTACAAGAATTTTCTCTGTTAAACCAATATATTTTTTTTAAGCACGTGCACTGTGTATGCCTCTCCAAGAGCATTACAGCATCAGATATTGATTTCCTGAAAGCACATTCTGTAGGTTAGCATCTCAATTTCTGCTTTAAAATGCACTTTAATCCAGAGTCTGGAAGAAAATCTATGACACTTTAATGAAGAGAGCATACAATCACGTTGGATGGGCATGGTAATCCCTTTTGGCTATGGAATCTGCGAATCTATTCCTTTACGGGACCCAGAGAAAACAGGTGTTGCCCTTAGAGTGCTCTTAAACCTTGCAATTCTTCCTTAAGGCAATGATTATAATTAAATCTCATTCTTCAGACCTTCACTGACAGAGTTCAGAAACAAAATTCTTCACCCAACCCCTGTACAGACGACAAAATTGGCCATACCTGCAGGCATGATGGTACATGAGACAAACCAATGTTTTCTGAGTTGGTACAAAAAATGTTGTTTCTCAGGGTGAAGTTACACATTACACTTGGACCATACTAAGTCTGTGGAACATTAAGCAGTGTTAAAGTTAGAATGTGCTGTGACCAGCCACACATTAAGAGTTAATACTGTTTCTCACCTGCACATTTCTGACCAGCCACTGGGGCTGGTGAGGAGGCGCATGGCTAGGAGTCAGGACACCAGGGGTCTAACCCTCCTTTGGGTAGGGTTGTAGAGGATGGGGCTGGGCTTGGGCATAGTAAATCCTGGGATGCTGAAGGACTGTAAATTGCTCAGTTAATTTCCATGGGGCTGACTGAAGTTACCCTAAAACAAGGAAGGTAGCATAGCCTACAGTAACCTGCACCTGAAGTGACACAATTTTCAGACACTCAGAGGACATTTAGCATGAATTAACAAGCTTTAAATGCAGAGGTATGTATTTTAAGTGTCCTTATCACAGTCTCAGTACAATATATGACTTCATTTTCAGATACACAATTGGTAGGCCTTGCTGTCATCCTCAAGTTCAAGGTTAGTATGGGATTTTTCCCAAAGGCCAGCTGGCAAGAATACTGAGAGATCTCATCTTCCTTTGCAGCAAGGAGCATCCTTTCCTTACTGGAATCAGCTGGACATATTTCCCCTAGTCTGTTCCTTGCTGTTGAAGGATCCCTGGACATTTGGTGACATCCTGATGTCTCTTGTTCTCTGTCTGTGGCAGAAAATTTTAGTCAGACTAAAATTTCAGGCTTTATACAAGGGAAATTGGGTGAAACTTAAGGGCCTATGAGCTAAAAGAGGTAAAAAAAAATGATCTAATGGTCCCCTCTGGTCATAAACCCTGTGAAACCCATCATTTCTCAGGATAATGTCAATGTGAATTGATTCAGAGTATTCCTGTATAATAGATGGATGTTAATTTTGGTATTTGCTAGCATAAGGTATTAAAATTCAAACTCATAGACATAAGTAGACAGCTCTGTGTTACATCAAGTACAACAGAAGAAAAAGAAGAGAAAATTCTGCTGAACATTTTAAAATTTAATATTCAAGTTACAGTATGGTGGATGTAAAACCTCTAATGCTGATAAGGCATAATAGAATCATTATGCTTGTTGTTTTTTCTACCTGTGTTTCCTTCAATTGCTTCTCTTTCCTCATGTCTGAGAAATTCTGAAGTGTTATTAGCTTCTCTGACAGATCGTATTCAGTTTTAATACTTATTTAGCTGGATTTCATTTTGAAACAAATTCCATGCTTTATGATTTCTTGTTTGTTTGTTTTCCAGGGGCAGGGAAAAGAGGGGGGTGTCTGTATTTCAAAGTCTAATCAGGGTTTGCTGCTGAAACGCCAGTTTAAAGCTGCTCGTATGTCTGGGTTGTACATGCTGTTTAGTTTTGTGAGATAAACTTATTAGTATCTGTTATGCCTAGCTGTGTGGACTGTGGCACTATTTTATGATTAGAAAGGCTGGCTGTGACCTTGAATTTGATCTTATTCAAAGAGTTCTGATGCACTGTGACTTGTATAAAGTTACTAAATTGTATGGTTATCTATTTAGGTAATATTCCACCTGCATTTTTAGAAGCTCATAAAAAGTTCATTGGGGCTTCAGAAACTTAAATCAAGGCACAGAAACCCATTAATGAGTGCCATATATAATTAGAAGCTCTGTTTATCAGGTCTGCACTGAATAGGTAGTGATTCCCTATGCTTGTTCCAAACCTGTTCTAAAATGGCCTGGGTGTAGCTTAAAGTTTAGGAAGATGTTTTGTTCTTTTTTTTGAAATCCTGAACAGCTTTCTGAGAATATTTTGCAAGAACATTACACAGTTTGTTTACCAGATTCCTAGGTTTTGAGTTTCATACATAGCTTACAAATTAGGACTGAGCACATTTCAAAATGTAGTAAGAAATAATAGATCTAATGTAGGTGCAAGGGGAGAAGGGAAGGAATGTAGAAGAATTGTATAATTGTTCTTTTCATTTACTTCCTTTCTTTTAAAACTTACTGCACTGCAGAACGTGTGAATGTAGCCAATGGTCTGAAATTCATTCATTTCCAGCTGATACTTGCCCTGTCACAGGAGTTAAACAGGAAGTTTGATGTTTGAGAGTGCCAACTGTTTATTGTAATTAAAGTTAATTAGAATAAAGCACCCCACTATGTATAAATTGACAATTTTCCCTTGCCTGTACTCTTTTATGTCTGTCATTCTATATGCATTGGCATCTTTACATCAGCTATCTTGTTTCACTTTGCAGATGGGGATAAAGATATAACAAAAGATATGAATAGACATAGAAAAATAAGAAGACTTAGGTTCTGATAGAAAAGAAAAGAAAAAAGTCTCACATCCCTTTCATTGATTCAGTCTTTGTATAGTTAGTAAATATCCATGATCTCAGGAATATTAACGTTATAGTTTTACATGAAATTGACTATCCTATATACAAAATAAATATAGAATATAGGATTTGCCAAAAGTGGCAAAAGAACAGGTTAGGGACTATTTAGAAAATCTGGATATGGACAAATCCATGACGTCAAAGGAGATGAACTCGAGGTTGTGGAGGGAGTTGGCCAATGTGGTTGTAGAGTTGCTGGCCATCATCTTTGAACGCTCATGGCAATGAGGAGAGGACCTGGATGACTGAAAAAAGGCAAATGTAGTGCCCATTTTTAAGAAAGGAAAGAAAAAGGATCTAGGAGGCTACAGACTATTGAGCCTCATGTCAGTCCCTTGAAAAAACATGAAGTAAGTACTCAAGGAATCCATTTCTAAGGACTTGGGGGAAAACAAGGTGATTAGGAAGAGTCAGCATGGATTTACCATGAGCATATTATACCTGTCCAACCTGATTACCTTCTATGATGAGATGACTGGGTCTATGAATGTGAGGAGACCAGTAAATGTGATATACCTTGACTTTCTCAAAGATTTTGTTATGGTCTCCCACAACTTTCTCATAAGCAAGCTAAGTACAGGTTGGATGAATGGTCTGTAAGGTGGATAGAAAACTGGCTGGTTCATCAGGCTCAGTAGGCAGTAGACAATGTTTCAATGTATAGTTGGCAGCTGATATCAAGTGGAGTACCCCAGGGCATTGAATTGGCTTTGTTCAATATCTTCATTAGTGACCTGGAAGATGGGATGCAATATACTTTCAGCAAGTTTGCAGATGATACAAGCTGGGAGGCATAGTATATAAGCTGAAGTGTAGGGCTAGGATTTGGAGAGACCTCAACAAGTTGGAGGGTTGGACCAAAAGAAATTTCATGAAGATCAATAAGGACAAGTGCAAAGTCCTTCACTTAGGACAGAAGAATCCCATGCACCAGTACAGGCTGGGGACTGACTAGTTAAGCAGCATTTCTGCAATAAACGTCCTGGGGATTACAGTGGACAATAAGCTGAATATGAGCCAACAGTGTGCCTTTGTTGCCAAGAAGGCTTACAGCACACTGGACTGCATTAATACGAGTGTTGCCAGCAGAACTAGGAAAGTGATTATTCCCCTGTATTTGGCACTGATGGGGCCACATCTGGAGTACTGTGTCCAGTTTTGGGGCCCCTACTGCAGAAAGGACATGGACAAATTGGAGAGAATCCAGGGGAGGGCAAAGAAAATGGTTCAGGGGCTGAGCATATGACTTATGAGCAAATGGTGAGGGAACTGGGCTTATTTAGTCTGGAGAAGAAAAGACTTAAAAGGGGATTGAAAAGCAGCCTTCAATTACCTGAAGGGGGGTTCCAAAAAGGATGCAGCTAGACTGTTCTCAGTTGTGGCAAGTGACAGAACAAGGAACAATGGTGTCAAATTGCAGTAAGGGAAGTTTAGTTTAGATATTAGGAAAATGTTTCTGACCAGAAGGTAGTGAAATACTAGGACAGGTTACCCAGAGAGGTTGTGGAATCTCCATCCTTTTTAAGGCCTGGCAAACCTTGGGTGGGATGATCTAGTTGGGGATGGTCCTGCTTTGAGCTATAGGTTGGACTAAATGATCTCCTGAGGTCCCCTCCAAACTTATTTTTCTACAATTTTATGGTTTTGCAGAAGCGTTCCTTAATAGACTGGAATGTGTGCTAATTAATTGTCATCAGTATTGGACATAATGCCGATATATTTTTGTCAATTCTGCTGAAAGACTGGTGGTTCTCAATCTTTTTAGATTCAAGGCATCCCTTGGAAAATGTCAGCTTTTAGCTGTCATTCATTTTTGACTACATACAAATAATAGAGCAATTTTTCTCTTGCAAAGAGATTGGAAAAAATGCAACTAGTCAGAAATGTTTTTGACACCATAGGTTCCTATTTGAAATGTCAGGTTTATTCTGTGAATCACGTATAGGTGTCTGCATATACCTTACAGTGTTAATATTATACAGTACCCTGTGACAGCCTTAAAGGAATTTCAAAGCACTCTCACAGCATCGAGGCTGAGAACACTGCTTTAGAGAGAGCTGGGACTAAGGTTCATCTAAAAAATGTCAATGGAACTTTTCTCTGCCCCTTGCCCTATTGGAAAAAAGAGAAAACCCCAAAGGGAACCCATTTTCAAATACTTTCTCTGTCTGAATTAGTGCCCCAGTCACTGAGATATAGAATCATATCATAGAATCATAAAGAATGTCTTCTTTTCTTTCTCTCTCTCTCTCTTTGTCTCAGAAGTGTTCCACTGCACTAATAATTAAAATATTCTGAGAGAATGACACTATAGCTTGCTGGCTAGGGTAGCTGCTTATAGCTGCCTAAAATTTGGAATATGGAAGATCCAGGTTTGAATGCCTGTTCCAAAAAGTGTGGGGTTTCATAATCATGAAATTACAGGTTATTTTTGGGTGGTCTCTGGTTACTATAACTTGAGGTGGTATTAATAGCAGCTGCAAATGACCCCAAGGAAACATAACTGTCACTAGAGATTGGAATTCCACAGAAGCATCTCAAGAAGTATGCTTTTCTTTAGCCATTCCTGCCTGTTCCTTCTCCTGTTCTGGCATTATGGAATTACCATTATCTTGGGGTAATCCTTTTCAGGCCAGTTATACAAATACAATTTGTGCTACAGGGGTGCTGCAAGGCACTTGCATCATGTCAGAGAAATCTGGGAATTCATGAATGCTATGCTAATAATTCTGTCTCTTAATAGAGGGAAGCACCTGATATTAAGGGTCCAGATGGAAGAAAAGGTAAATATAGTGCCTCAGGTGTGTACTGATGATTCCCTTGTCTCCTGTATGGATCTTTCCCAATGTTTTTCAGTTTCATCAGCCACAGCTTTAGCAGCTTCTATAACTTTACCATATGTTGGGACCTTTATTTGGATCATATCTCCTGAGATGTCAAAACAAATGACTATTCTCCAGAAGACTAATTTCAAATTTTATACTTTTCTGTCCTCTATATAAAAACATTCCACTTAGTTTTGCCTATATAAGGCTCTGACTTAAAAATTAATTCTTCCACTGGTCATTCATCTAAGCCATGGTTTGGAAACCCTTTGCTACCATGAGCTGCTGCTTACAGCCCAGACCCACCACAGGCAAGAAATCTTCATGCGCCCCAGAAATTAGAAATTTGCAAACTTGCAAACATTTTTACTTATCTATGTTTTACATAACATAAATGTATCCCTTTTCTTCATGCCCTGGACAAAGGCTGTGTTCAAATGTAGAGGTTTAGTCATAGAGAAAAAACTTTGGTTGTCAGTAAAAAGTTTGTAGATTATCAGTAAAAAAAAAATTATTGGGTCAACAACCCTGCTTGCCTGCAGCAATGGTTTTATACCATTCTGCCCCTACCCTTGTGGTTCCCTGCTCACTCCTACACCTGATGCCACCAACCACACTGAACATCATGCTTTTGTCTCCAGTCTGCTCTCCAGCCTTACCCTCACCTGTGCTGCTTTTCCATCCTAACACAGACACCCAAAGAAAGACCACAGTCTGCTCCCTGAAATCCTACAGGGTTGCAAGTAGTGGACAGGACACAGCAGAGGCACATAGTTGGTATGGAAAGGGGGCAACAGGCTCAGAGGCTTTCATAGATTCATAGATGTTAGGGTCAGAAGGGGCCTCAATAGATCATCAAGTCTGACCCCCTGCATGACAGGAAAGAGTGCTGGGTCTAGATGACCCCACCTAGATGCATATTCAACCTCCGCTTGAAGACCCCCATGGTAGGGGAGAGCACCACCTCCCTTGGGAGCCTGTTCCAGACCTTGGCCACTCTAACTGTGCAGAAGTTCTTCCTAATGTCCAGTCTAAATCTGCTCTCTGCTAGCTTGTGGCCATTATTCCTTGTAACCTCCAGGGGTGCCTTGGTGTATAAAACCTCACCAATTCCCTTCTGTGCCCCCGTGATAAACTTATAGGCAGACACAAGGTCACCTCTCAATCTTCTCTTGCAGAGACTGAAACGGTCCAGGTTCTCTAGTCTCTCCTCGTAGGGCTTTGTCTGCAAGCCCTTACCCATACGAGTGGCCCTTCTCTGGACCCTCTCCAGGTTATCCACGTCCCTCTTGAAGTGTGGCACCCAGAACTGCATGCAGTACTCCAGCTGCGATCTGACCAGTGCCCGATAGAGGGGAAGTATCACCTCCTTGGATCTATTCTTGATAATTTTTTCAAAGACTTTGCTAAGAATGGAGGTGAGACGGACTGGCCTATAGTTGCCCAGGTTCTCCTTCCTCCCCTTCTTGAAAATGGGGACCACATTGGCCCTTTTCCAGTCCTCTAGATCTTGGCCCGTGCACCATGAGCGTTCAAATATTCCTGCCAACAGCTGTGCAATGATGTTGGCCAGTGCCTTCATTGCCCTCGGATGGAACTCATCTGGGCCTGCTGACTTAAAGGCATGCAGTTCCTCCAAGTGACTCTGCACCATCTCAGGGTCTATGCATGGTAGTTTGACACTTTGCTGCTGCCTCTCTACAATCCTAGTGAGAGACTCATCTTGCCCCTCTCTTAGGAACACTGAGGCAAAGGACTCGTTGAGGAGTTTAGCCTTGTCCCCCCTGTTCGTCACCAATTGCTTATGCCCATTTAGTCGGGGTCCTATTCCTCCCTGGGCCTTCCTTTTACTCCCTATATAGCTGAAAAACAATTTCTTGTTGTCCTTTACATCCTCAGCTCCATGGTAGCTTTGGCCCATCTAACTGCCTCCCTACAAGCATGAGCAGAGGAGGTATATTTGTCTTTGGTGATCTCTCCCTGTTTCCA